>OZ024681.1:782767-1231730 GCA_964016965.1 Diacarnus erythraeanus
GCAAAATTATAGAAAGAAGCAAACTTTCTCTATATATGATGTAGAACTAATGATGATGGAAACATCATTCTCTGAGACCACCCCTCTAACCAGTACCCTTTGATTAGCCCCAAGGTGTCAGAAATAGAGTGTTGTACTTACTCGATTGTTTGGAATTTTATAACTAAGAGCCCTTGTGACAACCTCTATTCTAATTTATCTGTGTAGTCTTTTAGCCCATCTATCTGAGTCTGGTCCAGTGTCTCACTCCAGGTTTAAGCCCATCTATCTGAGCCTGGTCCAGTGCCTCCCCCCAGGTTTAGCCCATCTCTCTGAGCCTGGTCCAGTGCCTCCCCCAGGTTTATCCCATCTATCTGAGCCTGGTCCAGTGCCTCCCCCCAGGTTTAGCCCATCTCTCTGAGCCTGGTCCAGTGCCTCCCTCAGGTTTAGCCCATCTACCTGAGGCTGGTCTGGTGGTGTAGTCTTGGCATGTAGACAGTTTGTGTGTGACTGTGCAGTGGGTGTAAGTATCCTCTGATGAGTTCCAGTTCCTATATATGGCTCTGTCTGGTGAGGAAGCGAGTGACATGGCAAGCCTTAAGAGGTCCCAATATGGAGTAGATCGGTTACAAGTAGACCAAACTCTAAACAACTTATAGTCTTGTTTTCTTCCCTCCTCCCTTCCCCTCTCTCTACCCTTCACCTTCCTTACCTCTCTCCCCCTCCTCCCTGCCTCTCTCTACCTTCCCTTCACCTTCCTTACCTCTCTCCCCCTCCTCCCTGTCTCTCTCTACCTTCCCTTTTTGTCTCTCTCTATCTACCCTTCACCCTCCTTACCTCTCTCCACCTTCTTTGCCTTCATACTTCTCTTCACCCTCCTTACCTCTCTCTTCCCCTTCCTTCCTCTCTCCACACTCCTCCCCTCCTAGCCCTCCTCCTACCTCTCTCTCCCTCCCTATCTCCCCCTTCTCTCAACTTTCTACTCCCTCCTGCTCTTCTCCCTCATGAATGTCCAGTGGGTTCCACGGACAATCCAATACCAAAGTTTCTATTGCTAGCATCTGTGGTTCATGGACCATCCACTGGATGGACACACTTAAACTAGTATCCTGTGGACCTCCTAGTCTGTGGACATGTATTTCCAACATGGATATTCACTTACACTCACCTTTCACTAGTACACTTTTAATTATGGACCCATGTGTTGCTATGGAAATAGCTACTCCTATGCTAAGTATGTTAGTGTAGCCGGGGTTACCTGGTTACTCAGGGCCTAACAGGGTTATAGTGTAAATACTACAGTCTGAGAGGTCTCCTAATGGAGTTTTGGGAATTAACAATATGCCTGAGGCCATTTAAACATCTGAAATGTTGATAATTGTAAGTGGTAGCAGCAGCCTTGCTCTCTTGAACCATCTACTCTAGAAATAGGTGCTGTAATGAGATGAGTTTGAATGGACCTCTAATATGCACTCCTCTAATATGCACTCCTCTAATTCATTACTTTAATATTCTATGTTACTCCTCTAATATTCTGTTATTCCTCTAATATTCTGTTATTCCTCTAATATTCTGTTACTCCTCTAATATTCTGTTACTCTTCTAATATTCTGTTATTCCTCTAATATTCTGTTATTCCTCTAATATTCTGTTACTCCTCTAATATTCTGTTACTCTTCTAATATTCTGTTATTCCTCTAATATTCTGTTACTCTTCTAATATTCTGTTACTCTTCTAATATTCTGTTACTCCTCTAATATTCTGTTATTCCTCTAATATTCTGTTACTCCTCTAATATTCTGTTACTCTTCTAATATTCTGTTACTCTTCTAATATTCTGTTACTCCTCTAATATTCTGTTACTCTTCTAATATTCTGTTACTCTTCTAATATTCTGTTACTCCTCGAATATACTCTCAGTTTCTGTAACAAGTCTCTGACTTGATTCTTATAGAGCAGCATAAAGTGGAGTTTAAAGGATGCTTCTAGAACATGGTACTATATAGAGCATTTGGCAGTATAAAGTGGAAGTATTAATTTCTAGAACAGGGTGCTAAATAGAGCATTTGGCAGTGTAAACATTAGAGGCTTCCTTGCTGTATAACAATCTTTCAAGCCTTACAGTTATGATGTCACACTGTTAATGATTTTGCAGAATCATGGAGACATTATTCTGATGTAAATCCAGATTACAGGAAATAGGCATAAGGGACTGGTCAGAGCACTATAAACTCAATTATGTAACATTCTGTCATCCACTTCAAAAAAATGGTTTCTACATTTCCTGACTTTGTGGTGTGGATGAAACAGGGTGTAGATGTGCCTAATTGAATATCTGAAGGGTTTTGCCATCCAGGAGAGCGGTGCCATAATGCCACATCAAAAGATCTTATGTTGGTTATGTAGCATCTTAAAAACCAATACTCTCTTGATGAAGGGCCATGATTAGAATATGTCCTGTTCTAACCAATAAGATTGCTTAGTAATACGACCAGCTATCGTATAATAATATCAAAAGAATCTCCTTTCAAATTCCTTCATTAGTAATAATTAATGAGAAGTGTTATCCCATAGTGATGCAAGGCTTGCTATTAGTGAACTTTGTACCCCCACTAGGTCCAGTTATCTGTTAGTATTATTATTACTAGGCTCAATCTGTCCGAGTTGTTATTGTTGTTTTTAGAAAATACTGTTATTCTAAATTAAAATGCTTTCTTGATACATTCCTCATAACATCACCAGTGGCAGGCGATGTCTCTTAATTAGAATACCTCTTAATTGGAGCATCTCCTTTTTGACTCGTGGCTAATTCCTCTGGGGATTAGAGAGATATTTGTACTGACCACATTGGTTGTTTGTTGACTGGTAAGGAGATAGTGAACATCTTGCTCTAGTATAAACCATTGTTCTGGTTAACACCTGCTGGACTGGTGGACCCAGCACTGTATCTTCAAGCTGGCCATAGCCAGCTCACTCCTCTACTCCTAATGTGGAGGTACCAGTCCACCTCTAGAGGATAAGCATGAGCTGGTCTGGACCTTTTGTCCAGCCAAATTTCCTCTGAGTGTAATATCTTGTGTGTGTATAGTTTGAAAAACAGTTCTTTTGTACCCAATGCTATCTCCTGAACCCAATGCTATATGTATGTCACCTGCCTATACACAGTGCTGCCTGAATTATACTAGATTCTTACTATAGTATACTAGACTCCTTGGTTTCCTATTGTAGTATACTAGGTTCCCTATTGTAATATACTAGGTTTCTTAGTTTCCTATTGTAATTTACTAGGTTCCTTGGTTTCCCAGTTTCCTTAGTTTCCTACTGTAGGTATAGAGTATAATATCTTGTGGATATGATTAGCTTCCTCTGTGGGCCATTATGTGGAGGTTGTTATAGTTACAGAGCTGACCTGTAAAGTATGCCAAGCAGGAAACATTAATGTAACCTTATCCATATAACTGTTGCCATGGAGAAGTAATGTGATCTGTTTCAATGGTGAAGGAAATGATCAAGCAAGTCATTTATACTCAGCCATAATTAGTATGGCAGTATAAATATTCTTAGTTCATTCTATTGGTTAGTTAAATCATTAAATTTTCAGAGTCCATTATGATGAGAATATGCTAATATAGGGAGAGCTAAATTCCTGTGAACCAACTGGACACAATACAGACATGTTGTCTGCATGATGTAAACAAGTAACTAACACAATGATGTGACCCTTCACTGTCAATTACTGTCATTTCTCCAAGTAATTCTTTTGCCTGGTGGCAGGATTATTATTGGGAGACAACAGTTAGAATCCTTGAAATTAAGGCTCTCTCATGTAGTGATGAGTTTATTGTCACATATTTGCTGGAAGATGAGACACAGTTACACATTCTGCACTCTATAACTTGTAACTAAAACTCCTTCCTGTAGAGAAAATTCAGTTATTGAGTTTGACCACACTTTACCCCTTTATCCTCCCTTCCTCACAGGATCTTCATGTTTCGCTTTTTCTTCTTCTTTAGGTGCTAAAGATTCAATTGAAAACAAGATTAGCACAACGCTGCTCTACATGAACAAGACCAGCTGTCTGGATGCAGCCGAAAGGGTAAAGGTCACATCAGGAATCAATGTTCATCAGTTAACCATGAGACACGAGCATTTATACCATCACCTCCTCCTGTACTTGGACCAGGAGGGTTTGAGGGAACTGTGGAAGATTCTCTTTCCTCAGGTAGCTCCCCAGGACACTGGTACTTCCTCAGGTTTTCACAGTGGTCTTCTTGGGGTGATGATGGATAATACTGTGGTTTGGCTAAAGAGAACTGCTGCCATCGGGACAAGTATCTCTTCTCTCCCATCTGCTATGGAAACATCACAAGGTATCCACCCTTGGGACACAACCAGTTGGCTGTTATACAGAGGTGGTCTGCTTATACAGTGAAACCTCTATATAGTGGTCACCCTTGAAACACAACCAGTTGGCTGTTATACAGAGGTGACCTATTTATACAGTGGAACCTGTATATAGTGGTCACCCTTGGGACACAACCAGTTGGCTGATATACAGAGGTGGCCTGCTTATACAGTAGAACCTCTATATAGTGGTCACCCTTGGGACACAACCAGTTGGCTGTTATACAGAGGTGACCTACTTATACAGTGGAACCTGTATATAGTGGTCACCCTTGAGACATAACCAGTTGGCTGTTATACAGAGGTGGTCTGCTTATGCAGTGGAAGCTGGTCACCCTTAGGGGTGAGGTCTATGACACAACCAGTGATACAGTAGCTAGCTAGCTGCCTCTCTAAGTGTCTAACTGCCTTCCATACTTACTCTTGATATTAATATTATAGCTTCCGCCATTTGTTTACACCAACTTGCCCTGTCACTCAATATGATTCATATTAATCATGACTTGCTTCCTGAGATGATCCATAAACTTTCTGCAATGAAACATGTAGCTGTCTAGGGACTGAATAACTTGGTATTGGGGTCCTCACAGGGGTGTACTCGCAGGGGTATCCTCACAGGGATGTACTCACAGGGGTATACTCACAGGGATGTACTCACAGGGGTGTACTCGCAGGGTGTACTCGCAGGGTGTACTCACAGGGGTGTACTCGCAGGGATGTACTCACAGGGGTGTACTCACAGGGGTGTACTCAAGGGGTGTACTCGCAAACAAGTGGAGTGGATACTCCAATAATTAGTCGGTAAAGGGTCTATATCAACATTAACACATCTTTTCTCTTTCCTTTCTTCCCCCCACCACCAACATAGGTTTACACGACCACGCCCCTTTGACCACGCCCCATCATTCTTCCCGTACAGCCCCACCCACCTCACTAACCACTAATGTGTCTGTTATCAGTTCCATGTGGACCCCCATAGTCTCACCTTCAATCTCAAAATCAACCCCCTCATCTGCCTCTACTCGTCCCACCCTCCCCTCCCCCCTCATAAGTTCCACCTCCCGCAAAACATTGGGAGGCATGGCCACCAAGGGAATAGGTGATCCCACACAAATGGCTCTCCTTTCTCCCTTTGTTCCCCATCAGCATACGCAGATACGACGGGTCCAGTCAGAAAGAGATCGACTGACACATCAGGATCGGCTGACAAAGCAAGCACTGAAGAAAAACGGGGTTCTAATTCATGCTGAGAGTGCTCCAGACTTTGTGTACACCTCCGAAGGTGTTGTGTCTGCCTATTCGTCAGATTGTACTGTCTACAGGCCAAACAAACCTTTGTTCAACTATCCTTCTCTACGCTCAAAGGAACAGTCCTCTCAGCCATCAAAAGACAGTGGGTCACAAATGGAGGTCAAGATAGAATATGTTGACCAGCTCAAATGCGACACATCTCCTCCTCCTGTGTCTAGCATGTCTCATGACCACAGGATGTCTAAACCCATTTCTAACATGAAAGGGTTCATTGAGGAGAAGCAGAAGTTTATTTCGGAGGCACAGAGTTGGAGCAAACAGGTCGATTCTGAGATTGCTAAGAAAATTAAAGTGGTAGTCACCTCGTCATCTCTAGGGGGGTTAAAACCATCTCATTTGCCCAGTCAGCCTTCGCTAAGTTCAAAGTTCAGTCAAGAAGAGCAGGAAAAGTTTCTTCGGCAGCACTTTGAACAAATTCGGCAGCAACAACAGCAACAAACAAACATTCCTTCCTCGTCTCTAGCACTGTCTGTCTCTCTTGGAAAACTCCCACTCAGCACTCTTTCCGTCTCTACAGCACATCCAAGCCACACCCACTCACCACACCCCTCTCCAAAACTCTCTCCTCTCCAACTTCCTCATGCGGGCCGAGTCCCATCCCCCCAAAAATCACCGATCAACCCTTTCCAGACATCAGCAGCTGTGGCCAGCATGTTCCCTTTCTTGACTCAGGCTACTAACCCAACCAATTTTCTCTGTAACCCTTCCCTTTCTCAGTACCCGGCAGCGGCGGCAGCTATGTTTAATCCTGTGTACCAGGCAGCATTACAGCAGTTCCTGGCATCACAGGTCAAAGGTAAACAGATGCTAATGGACAAGGTTCCCCTGGTTCTCCCTGATGGGACAATTACGTTTGTATCCACCAACTGCTCTTCCCAAGGAGGCAGCGACAACACTTCCTCCAAGTGGGAGGAGCCAATCAAATCACTGGACACTCCTAGAACCCACAAGAGGATCTATTCCCCTGACATTGACGGGAGGTCTGATGTTAGGGGTTCACCCCCCAAACGTAGACGTTCGTGTTCTCTGCCAGACATCACTCAATTATCTCAAGTCTCAGTCCAAAGGACAAATGGAGGAATTGAGGAAGAAGAAGAAGATAATCAACAGAGAATGGGTGGGGCTATTTCAAGGAGGAATGCTGTTGTGTCAGATGGGTCCCATACTCGTCAGTTGGCTCCACCTACCATGATCCACATTCCACAGGATGTGAAGATAAATGACCCAATGTTGGGGTTCCCCACACCCCCTCAGAGTAGTCCCCTCATCGGGAAGTTCACACTCTCACCGATTGTCTTGTCCACACCCACCTTCCACGCCCACCAACCCATGACCCCAATGACCCCAAATCAAGAATCTCTGAACACAGAAGAGTTGAGGGAGCTAGTGGAAGCAAGTGGACTCCATACTACTTTACCCCCTTCACCTGAGGGGTCAAACCTACCCCCCTGTAAGTACAACATCTAAGGGGTCAACTCTCAAATCTACCCCCTCATTCATTAATACATTATATCTGTGCCAAATTTATCCCCCTGAAGTACAATTCTGAATATGGGGGGGCTCAAATCTTCCCTTCTGTGTACACATGTATTCCCCTGACCTGATCAAGTCCAGCATGAGTGTTGACAATGACCTACAGTGTTCCCACTAATAAAGTTACACTGTGTTACATTGTGTTACATTACATTATAGTAACATTACAATGATTTACAGTTCCCGCTGGCCGAGGTCCTATTCAGCTCTGGCAGTTCCTATTGGACCTATTACTCTCTCCAGACAAACAACACATGATCCACTGGACAGGTAATGGCTATGAATTCAGAATTCTCCAACCGGAAGAGATTGCCAAACTCTGGGGAGCAAGAAAAAACAAACCCCGGATGAATTACGATAAATTGAGTCGTGGACTTCGATATTACTACAGTAAAGGGATCATGGACAAAGTTCAAGGGAAAAAACTCACTTTCAAGTACACCTGTGATGTTCAGAGCTATGTCAGATCTCGAAACTCCCAGTCACATGGATCCTCGACACCTCGTAGTGGAGGGGAGTATCAGAGGAGAAGTGGAAGCTCGACACCTGTAGCTGTCGGGAGAAGCGAAGAGATGCAAGGGGAGGAGCAACAAATGGAGGAGATGGATGTACCATCTGCTGGGGATAGATCATTCAGTAGTGACTTAGACCTGACCACTCATCAGAAGGTGACTGAAGGGTTATCAGGGTTCATGAGTGGGGTTCAGGGTTTTGGTGAGTCCCCTCCTAGGATAGGAAGACGACCAGAGAACCTTTCAGAGAGAGAACTGTGCAGTGAAGCTACTTAAAGAGAACCAATGTTGTTTTTTTTAGTTGTGTTTTTTTTTTTTGTTTTGTTTGTGAATGTGTTGTTTTTCCCATTTTTAAATCTCAGTCAAAACAAGAACACAAATTGTTTACTTGTGCAATGTCATGTTCATATAAGCACAGCACTTTTTTGCACAGTTATTCAACATGCAACCTCTACTGGAAGAAACTGCCATTAGATGTAGTTCTATAACCATGGGAATGCACATGTATGTGATATGGTTGCACCAGAGAATACCTAATCAGTATCGGAATCTTTGAATATTGCCTGTGTACAGTTGAATTAACTCTATATTGGAACTGAATGTGTTACATGGCAGACCAGATGGTTTATAGAGGAAGTTTTGTAATGTTTCATTGCATCAGCATAGATTATGTACATGGAGTGTTGATGTTGTGTTTCAAGGTAGCAGATGGGATGAAGCTTCCTTCAGTTCCTTTAAGTAGATATCAATGTCCTTTCTATTCTCTGGAAACAGCTGTAGAGCTTTGTTGAAGCATTCCTCAGCCTAGCAACCCTATTAATTACAAAATTCCAGGAAAGTAATAGCTTACCTTGTTCAACTGTTGCATTTTTCTCAAAGCATTTCCTTTGTGCACATACGCCTTCAAAGTTGCTGGCTCAAACTTCATAATTAATCAAGGGAATGAAAAAATACAAGATCACAATATTCTCTCAATACTTCAAGGTTTTGTACACCTTGAGGGCTTTGTCGCAGTCTTCAATGGCCTCAGGGTATCTAGATAGTCTGTTGTAGGTCTGCAAGAGACGGTGTTTAAATCTGGTGTTGGTAACTTCATTAATGTCTCTCTCACCAGTGCTCTGTTGGTGTAAAGGGTGATGTCCCAGGGAGTCTCTCTGATTGCTTCGGTGAAATGAACCAGTGCTCCCTCAAAGTCACCATTTCTGAATTTCTTGGACCCCTCTCTCTTTGCCTGCTTCCCCCTGGCTTCTCTCTCCTTTCTTCTTGCTGCCCTCTCTTTGGCATCTTGCTCCAGGGTTTGGAGAAAAGCATCTTGGTTGGCAGACACACCCCTTTCCTCAACTGTGGTCTTGTTGACGACCATCCTGTCTTGAGTAGAGGTGGTTTCCTTGACAACATTGGTTGAGGACTGCTGGAGGTATTTATCTGCTTTTTCCAGTGCTTCTGAGGAGGAGGATGGGTCCCCTGAGGTCACTAGTCCCTTGACAAGTTCTTCTGTGGGAGGAGACAGGGGTGTAACCTACCATAACGTGGCATCGATGTTACTTTATACCAATTTGGTCCACTTTGGCTAGAAAACTGGATAATTCATCTTTAGAGTGTCTCTCATCTTCACTATCTGACATTTTCTCCCCTCTAGCAGCTAATGAGAGTAATGAGTAATAATAGGTAAGTATCTTTAATCCAAAAAATGACTAGTTATGTCTATTAACAAGGTGCTTTTGTTTTGACGATCACTTACCGGAAAATCTCGCGCCCTTTTCGCGCGAAATACGTCATGTCATTAGTCCTCTAGCTAGCTCTAGCATGTGAAGTTTACAAACAAAACGGTTAGTTCTCCGTCGCCCGAACTAAAATTATTTCGAGGGAGGCCATTCCGTAGCCACTGTATCTAGCTGATGAAGCCATTCAGAGTGAGAAAGACTGTGTTAACGCCTGGAGAAATGGAGACATCAGACCTTTCACCTAACGCCTCCTCTGGCAGTGGAAAGGAGCTGAAATCAGATCCCACTAAGGACATTAGCACTATCAACCCCTCCAGTCTCTCCTCCAGTGATCTCACTACATCAATTGACCCCAACTCTGGCAATCATCTTGTGAACTCGAGTTCAAATCATCAAACTCCCAGCCACACAGAACCTTTCTTCAGCAATACCACACCTGAATGTTCATCAAATGTACCCACTACATCATCTATCGTGACCACACCCACAAATACCACACCCAAGTGTGGTGCTACATCATCTATTGTGACCACACCCACAAATTCAATGAGCATGCCTGCAATAATTCCATTAGTCACACCCATTAATATCACCAGATGCTTGAATCATACAAATAACGTTCTAAACTCCATTATTTCACGTTGTACTCTGACAGATCCATATTTCAGCCTTTATTCTTTCAAACGTTCTCTGTATACCTGTCCTTCGTTGGTTCAGCGTCTGAGACTGGAGCGGCAATTGAAGGAGCATGAAGGTTGTGTGAATTGCATCAACTTCTCCTGGGATGGTCGTTTGCTGGCATCCAGTAGTGATGATCTCCAGGTCGTCTTGTGGGATTGGGGGAAGGGCAGTGTTGTAGGGAAGTTCGAATCTGGACATGTGGCAAATGTATTCCAGGTGAAACAGGGAGACAAAGGGGTTATCTCATTTCAGGGGGTTGGAGTAGAGAGGTATACAAAGAGAGATGTTTTGCTAAAATGGGGATTCTAGTGTCCTTATTTCAGAGGGTGGTTGTGTCCTGATGGAATAGAGGGTTCTTAAATTACTCATTATAGGGGGCTATAATAGAGAGGTTCTACTGTGGATTGGAGTAAAGGGGTCCACTGTATATAGACAGGTGTGTTCTGATAGAATAAAGAGTCCTTATTTCAGGAGGTTGGAATAGAGAGGTTCAACTGTCCTCATTTCAGGAGGTAGGAATAGAGAGGTTCCATTGTCCTCATTTCAGGGGGTTGAAATAGTCCTCTTCTATTTCATTCAGGCAAAGTTCATGCCCTATTGTGACGACAGTGTTCTAGTGACAGCTGCAAGAGATGGACAAATCATATGTGATGTCATCACCTCCACAGGTGAGCTCCACCACTCCAAGAGGGTGGGGCGTCACAGTGACTCCGCCCATAAGGTAACAATAGCCACTGTATCCAATATACCATATTTCCTGCCCTAGAGTTATGTTCGCCCAGTGGTCTGAACTGAATAATCGCCCTCGAATTGTTTACGCACCATTTTGAGCATGTGAAGAAACTAGTGTTGAAATCATTAGTGTATTATAACAAACAAAAAACAAATTAAGGGGTCCTTCTATGTGTAAATTTCCTTACAGTATTCTTATAGTATATTACAGTAATCTTATTTTATAGTCAGTAATTTTATTATATATTATTGAATATTACAAGTATATTACAAATGACGTAATGTCAAGGATTTACACATAGAATCACCCAAATTAAGTGATGGCTGAGGGAGGAGCTAAGAAAAGGAGTGAGCTTTGTAATAGTCCTCACGTGATTCAATTGTTTATTGTTCAGCCGATTGAGCTAGCCAGCGGAATAGTAAACGCCCTCGTATAGTACTCACTCTAGGCAAGTGTATGAAACAGGTAATCTATTGAGGAAATATGGTAGTCGGGGTTCTAACTAGAAATATATTTTGAGAGAGAGGTGTGGTCTGCTACTGGGTTGGATTTTTTGATCACACAGCACATAAATTTTAATTTTTATTGGGGAGGGGGGGGGGAGGGGGATGATTCCTCCCCCCCCCCCTCAGGAAATTATGTGGTCCCTGAGATGGATTGTGGTATCATTTAGGCTCCAGAGAAGTGTGAATTAATGAATAGGCTCTTCTCTTTTGATCTTATAAGTATGTAAGTAAGAATTGGGAAAGAGGTTTCTCCCTCTCCCTCCCCCCTCCCCTCCACCTCTCCCCACTTCCCACCTCTCCCCACCTCCCACCTCTCCCCACCTCCCACTGGATAGAACCATAACAATTAATCATCTTTTGCAGCTGTCCATAGAGCCTGGCTCACCACATGTGTTTCTGAGCTGTGGGGAAGATGGGTCTGTCCTGCAAGTTGACTTAAGGGAGGATAACACAAGAAATAAGTAAGTTACCAGCCCGACTGCTCGTTATCTGGTGCTTCTTCCTCTCAAAGCTAATTTAATATCACGTGACATGGTTGACACACCCATGCAAAATTAGACGCCATTCTCAGACACAGAGCTGTGAGATCATGTGATATTCTATAGTAATGCCACCACACTCTCTACATGAAATTACTGTCATGTGATACACACAGGATCCTTGTCTGCAAGAACGAGAAGAACAGAAGAATATCTCTCTATTCCATTTTCATTGATCCTTCAAATCTGAACTATTTTGCAGTCTCAGGACGGGACCAATGGGCAAGGTATGTCCATGCATGTCTGCATGTATCATGTCTGTGCATGTACCATGTCCATGCATGTCTGTGGATGTATCATGTCTGTGCATGTACCATGTCTGTGCATGTATCATGTCCGTGCATGTCTGTGTATGTACTATGTCCATGCATGTCTGTGGATGTATCATGTCTGTGCATGTACCATGTCCGTGCATGTCTGTGTGTACTATGTCCATGCATGTCTGTGCATGTATCATGTCCATGCATGTCCGTACATGTACGGGTCACTCCTCATCTTTGTATTCCGTGTACTGTAGGGTATATGACAGAAGATTGCTGAGAGAGGTAATTTTATAGAGCACAAATACTTTACTAAAAATCTAATCTTTTGTTTAACCCATACTCTACTATATTATTGTAGTAGTGCCGTCTGTAGGCAGTTACTCAATATATAATACAAGCCCGGTCTCAAATACTCTCAGGGTCTCTATTACAAGCTCAGGTCTCTTATATGAGCCCAGGTCTCACTAATGAACCTGATATCAGGATAATGAGTGTTTAGTTCAGTAGAACTGGTAAAGTATGGTCACTTCTATAAACATACTTACTTTATGGTGTGGTGTTTGTTATAGGACTTGAATGGACAGCATGAACCAGTCAAGAAATTCTGCCCTCATCACTTGGTAAGCTCACAACAGATTCCTCCCTTTACTTGGGGATTGTTGACCACACCCAATTTAGATGAGGCCGGATAATGAGTTTAAGCGAGCGTACATCACTTGTCTAGTCTATTCTCACGATGGCAAGCAACTCTTGTGCAGTTATAACGATGAAGACATATTTCTCTTTGATGCAAGCCATAGCTCAGAGGCAGACCATATACACAAGTATTCGGGACATCGGAACAGTGCCACAGGTAGTCCACATTCCATATCGTCTTTCTATTCTCATGTCATATACCTGCTTATGGCCATTCTTATATTCCATTCCCATAATCCATTCCACTCCATATTTCAATCCCATGGTCCATTCCATTCCCATGGTTCATTGTTTCATTCCATTCCCGTTCTATTGCATCCTGTGCTCCATTCCATTCTCACAGTTCGTTCCACTACACATTTCATTCCCATGGTTCATTCTGTTTCATCTGTTCTGTTGCATCCCATGCTCCATTCCATTCTCACAGTCCAGTCCACTACACATTCCATTCCCATGTTTCATTCCACTACACATTCCCATGTTCCATTCCTGTGTTCCATTCCAGTGAAGGGAGTTAATTTCTTTGGTCTGGAGAGTGAGTATGTGGTGAGTGGCAGCGACTGTGGAAATGTGTTTTTATGGGACACCAACACAGAAAAAATAGTCCAATATATGGAGGGCGACTATAAGGGTGTGGTCAACTGCCTGGAACCACACCCACACATTCCAGTCCTGGCCACCAGTGGGTTGGATCATGACGTCAAGATATTTTCCCCAACAGCTGATCACCTGACGACCCTGGATGGTTTAAGTGAGGTAAATGTTTATTGTCACTGTTCTATTAATACCAGTTCCTTATGGCATTCCTTCTAATTAAGATGCCCACTCTAATTAAGATGCCCACTCTAATATGGTAATCACTTGATTGTTCATGTAACATTCATGGTAACTTTGATGAGACAGACCAGGTATAATAGTACTTTAATACGTATGGTAATTCATGGTAACCTTGTTAGATAATACGTGGTAATTCATGGTGAATCACACTCACTTTGACAATGAAGGACACCTAATGAATGTTAGATAGTACATGGTAATTCATGGTGAATCACATTCACTTTGACAATGAAGGACACCTAATAAATGTTATATGGTAACCTTGATGAGACAGACAGATATAATAGTCATTTATGTTAGATAATACATGATAATTTGTGGTGAATCACACTCACTTTGACAATGAAGGACATCTAATGAATGTTAGATAATACATGGTAATTCATGGTGAATCACACTCACTTTGACATTGAAGGACACCTAATGAATGTTAGATAGTACATGGTAATTCATGGTGAATCACATTCACTTTGACAATGAAGGACACCTAATAAATGTTATATGGTAACCTTGATGAGACAGACAGATATAATAGTCATTTATGTTAGATAATACATGATAATTTGTGGTGAATCACACTGACTTTGACAACCAAGGACAGATAGGATATGTTAGATAATACATGGTAATTCATGTTGAATCACACAGACTCTGGGACAGATCACTAATATGTTAGATCCTACGTGGTAATTCATGGTAACCTTGACAACCAGGGACAGTCGTTAATTAATGTGTTATAGATACTACATGGTAATTCATGGTAACCTTGACAACCAGGGACAGTCATTAATTAATGTTATAGATACTACATGGTAATTCATGGTAACCTTGACAACCAGGGACAGATATAATAGTCATGAAAATGAAAACTATTAAAAACAATTTTTGCCCAATATAAACAGTTAATATAGTTAATTTGCTGCTAAAAGTGTTAGTGGACTCCATGTGATGTGTCATGTGTATTCCATGTGTATTCCATGTGCATCAGGTTTTAAGTGATTTATAGCAGCTGTGGTGGGGTATAGAAGTGCTAATCTGAAATTAAACCACCATAAAGTGGCCAGCTCTTTGGCTTAGAGTCTGTATCCAGCTCTCTGGCACTTGGCCCTAGCTCAGTTAGTCTGTATCCAGCTCTCTGGCACTTGGCCCCCTCCTAAACATCAGGAGGGGCTGAGTACAAGACCTCAGAAACTGACTCCACACAAAATGGCTAGTTCTCACACAGGAGTGTTTTTTGATGTTCTTCCACTGTTTTTGTTACTAATGTTTATAAGTTTGCCTACCTAGTGTTATCTTAACCCATATGTTCTTGACAACCACGGACACAAGATTCATGGGTGCTAGTTTACAGTGAGAAAGCAGTTTATAGTGTAGTTAGATATACAGAGATAAGGAGAGTTGTATAGACCACAGTTTTGAAAATTCATGCATTGTACCCAGGCACACTTGGCTCTCATAGGCTAGCTCTGCTGGTGTGGTGTGTACTATGGACCTAACATCCTTGTTAAAAGTCAAGAGGGAGTTCCACTGCATGCAACATTTCTAAGGTCCCCATGTGTTCTGCATAGAGAGGTTCCACTGTACAACATCTCTAAGGTACCAATGTGTCCTGTATAGAGAGGTTCCACTGTACAACATCTCTAAGGTCCCCAATGTGTTCTGCATAGAGAGGTTCCACTGTACAACATCTCTAAGGTCATAGCTAGGCACTTAAATGATAGAGGAGCTGGTAATTACACACATAACTGTATATAGCTTTGCTCTTGCATTCCTGTAGGTCACAGAGAAAAATAAATTGAACCGTAAAGAATCTTGGGATACACCCTCCCCATCAGGCACTTATGAGATTTTCTTGGAATTTATCATGCGTCAGTACAGAAGAGGACTCAGGGTAAGCCACACCCACCAACATGTTATATATAAGTACAATAGAACTCTAATGAGACCACCTCTCTAATCAGGGCACCTTAATATGTCCCAAGAAGTGACCTGGATAGAGAGGTTCCTGAGGTTCCTATTCACGAGGTCACTTTGTTGATGCACTGTACACCATCTCCAGGAGAGAGTTGGGCTGGAAGACGAAGAATCAGACGATTCATTCATGGAAGATGATGAAGATGATTGAAAAGTGTAATATTAGACAGAGCGAACCATACAACTCTATATTATAGTGTATGCCATCCAGCACAGCTACAGACTCAGGAAGTTCCATTACCAGCAGATATATAGTAATCATTACAGATCATAGAGTCTGCCACATCATAAAATTTTGTGTGATAAAATTAATAAATATTAATAATACTATGAGATTAGAGATGATATCATGACTTGTCTATTCATTCCTCAGTATGATATTATAGAGTTCATGTTTCCTAGTTATTTCAGCTCTTTACTGAGAACATGAGCATATTCCACTCTGAAGAAATTCCAGATGAACCGACGCAAAATCTCTGCCATTATCATGCCTAACGATAGAGAATACAGTGTGACTAAAAAATGAGAACCTTTCTTTAAAAGGGATTCAGGCTACTTTAAAAAAAATTAAAAGATGAATCAGAGAACACCTTTGAAGGATGAACAAAGGATGTAGTTTCCACATAATACAGTGAGTCATTCACCATTATTTATATCACTTGTACACAGTTGACCACAACACAGTATTGCCTGTAACAGACACTGTACTGGCTATTCAAACCACTGAGCAAACTCGGCCCCCAACATTGAGTAACTGTGTGGGTGGTGGACTCCAAAGGGGGTGGGGACATGGGTGGTGCACTCCGAAGGGAGTGGGGACATATGGGTGGTGCATTCCAAAGGGGGTGGGGACATGGGTGGTGCATTCCAAAGAGGGCAGGGGACATGGGTGAGTGGTGTACTCTGAAAAGGTGTGTGTGGTATATAATTATTTTGATTGTGGTGAATAGATGGTCTATTATTAGTGGCCTTTTAAGGTAAGTTCAAGCTCTGAGCCAGAACAGTACACTGTTTCTGATTTGTTGTGTGCAGTGATCTATGTCCTGCAATATTTGTAACAATAGAGATGCAAAATGATGGAAGAAACATGTCAACCTTGTGATCATTATCTGACCCCCTACAACTCCACAGTTCTGCAGAACCCCATACAACTTCACATCCTCCACACTACACCCTCATACAACTCCACATCCTTCCCACACAGTACAATAGACCTTACACAGTTCAACCAACTCCACATCCTACCCACTGTTAATTGTTCACAACATAACTGTTACCCTACACTTGTATACCTCCACATCCCACTCAGTCTAATACAAAGTACTATCCAGTGCCTTGGGCTCACTAACAACCACTGTTATAAAGGTAACCAGTTACTATGGTATAGAACCCCAACAGAGTAAATTTTTAAGTGCAAGCAAAACAAGACACTTAGCAGTAAAAAATGTAAATTATGAGCCTAGAATGCGCACTTTAAGTGGTAATATAATCCCACCCTTACGAGGCTTCTATGGCCGTAATCACCCCATGGCCTTCTCATGGCCTCCCCATGGCCTTCTCATGGCCATCAGTCAGTTTTGGGAAGCTACCAACTTGTACCAAAACAAACTGACCACAACTAACTTAGGTGTAATTATGATGTCAGAGAACAGGTAAGAATGAGACAATTGGGATAAAAGGGTTTGACCAGTAAGTGGAATACCAACCCCAAGCTGACCATAACTGGCTTAGGTTGATAATGATGGTCACGGAACAGATAAGAATCGGAATAAGTTACAAGGGGCAGCAAGGGTTTGAATACTATAGCCATCTTGAAAGTCCTCATTTCAAGGAGTTAGAATAGAGGGAGTTTGGTTCTATTTTAGAAGTGTCAGGTGAAGGAATAGAGGTGTCCTCACTTAAAGGTGAGGGAATAGAGGTATCCTCACATATAGAGGTGTCCTCACTTAAAGGTGAGGGAATAGAGGTGTCCTCACATATAGAGGTGTCTTCACTTAAAGGTGAGGGAATAGAGGTGTCCTCCCATATAGAGGTGTCCTCACTTAAAGGTGAGGGAATAGAGGTGTCCTGTTGGGATGGTATCCTCATTTTAGAGAAACAGACAAACATCTCAGACTCACCAGTATATATCAAGTCAGAATCCACTTGCCAGATGATGGCCAGAGTGAGTTTCAGAGTCCAGACAAACCTCAGCACCATGTCTGTCACAATAGCCAAATAATACAAATATTTCTTGCTATAGAGAAGCTTTCGCTTAAATAGAGAACACTTCATGACATCCCACAGTCCCCAGTCACAGCTAACATCCCATATAAAAGTATACAGTGCGTGAATTAATGCCGCTAGTCCCCAACAGATCATGATCCACCCAACCTCTCTCATCTGAAAGTTTTCCCATATGTTACCCTTGACCTTGACGGCAAACATTGAGGTGAAGACGATCACAGGTAACGTGGTAAAGTATTTCCCAGCGTTCACTAAGTGCTTGATGTTATGTGTGTCATAGTAACACCGAAAGCACTGGAGCATTCGCCAAAATGTCGGAAGGAACGATATCACAGGTCTTATACCATTACTACTGGAAGTACAAATCTGAGGATTGACTTGCCCTGACCAAGAGTCCTTGAAGAAGTAGCAAATTAGATATTGAATGTCAAGGAAGATGGCAACAGTGCTGTTGAACTGGTCAGCCAGGAAAAAATCCGCAAAATAAACGAAGACTAGAGGAGCCAGGAGAACGTGAAAGAACACTACTATGAAATTAAACCGATTTCTTCTTTGAAAATAGTTGAAAGGGTTAACTAGAAATGCTAAAATGACAAGCCACATGACCAGTGGAATGATCTTGATTGGGAGTATGACCGAGAACCGACTGGTGACGATCAGGACTACCACAAGAAGAGTGAATATTACAGTCAAGATCCGGGCTATCTTGAAAATAGACCTAGCCGTAGGCGGACTAGTTGGACTATGGTTGAAGATGGTGACATAGTCTATGTTGAAGGACTGCCACACCTGTATGTTGAACCCATAGAGATAGAGGAGAAAGACAAGTAGAATTGGAGAACGGACTAGACGTATGTACACGACCCACTGGTCAGACGAGTTACTCCACAAATACATGTACAATATCACACCCATTAGTGCTATAAAGAGGAGAATATGGAACCAGTTAACACATCCAACAGAAGGCTTCTTCTGAGAGATAAAATGTTTACAACTTTTCCCTCCAGTACCATTGATTATAATCTCATTATTACGTCGAATTGTGTCCATCTGATTTTTTGTCTCCACCAGACAACTATCAAGTCTATCTTTCAATTCCCTCTCTCTCTTCTTCATCAGTTCCCTTGTTGAATGGTCTAAAACATAGTCTTCTTCTATCAGAGAATCAAACTTTTCACAACTGGATTCTAGCAGGGGCTTCATTTGCATGATACTCTGTTTCAACTGACACAGGATGCCAAAAGCAGATCTGTATTGCTTTGATTGTTTGTGAGTGCCAGTATAGTTAGTAGAGATGTCGATGTTGCTGTAATCTCCGGGTTCAGCATTTATGGTCAGGACAGTGGAATTCATGTCGATATCCTCATCTTCTGCGTCACTGGAAATCAATTTATCTAGTTTGTGCTCCACTTCAGAAATACGTGACTCCATGTGTTCAAAAACACTTTCAAACTCTAACTCCAAATGAACAGAGTCTCTAGGGCAACGCTCAGAATCAATATATACAGGAGAAAGAGTTCCTTCAACAAATCCACTTTCTCCTGAAGAGTTCCTGGAGTGATGATGAATGGGAGATGGGAAGATTCTCTTTGGATTTAATTCTTGAATTTCGTCTTCCTCCTCTCTGTCTAACTGTTCTGGCAGTTCAGAGTTTCTTCCTGCGAGTTGAGGGTAGAAAGTTCCATAAGTAATTTTGGGAAGACTACCAGTTCTGAATGCTTCTTGTTTATGATGGAATCCGGGTGTTGGAAGCGAAAGGAGACCTACGGATTCACTTGCCATGATTCACTGATGGTAACATAGCAACATCACCACTGACACAGCTAGCTAGATTACCACCTACAAGCCTACCACAGCTAGCAACATCACCACCTACAAGCCTACCACTTTGAGTTGTCCGTAACAAAATATTCTTCACTTCAAACATTCTCGTCCTCTTTTAAAGACTACCGTTAGTTTTAAAACCTAAGATTATCTAGCTAAACTATTGCTAGGTATTAACTATTACTGCTAGAAAAGTTCATACACTTCAGATTTTTTAAACCCAGAGGGAGAGATAGTCAATTTCACACCCTCTCTTTTGTTTTTTTCCTGCAGAATTAGAATCATTCGATTTTTAGCAGATTTTATATCGATCACGCTCGCGCTATCCCATGATGAGGCGCATGCGCTGAGTGCATGCCACGAGCCCGAGCATGCCACGTGAACATGCTCGTGCAAATTATATTATTATGCGCGCCATCAAAAATTAAAGGGGACTAACCATCACTCTGTATTATAGCTGCTTTTTAGAGCTAGCCCTGCCCGTTCGCATTACGTTTAATATGGGAGCTAAGGGAGACCCCTTACCATAACCATTTACTTTCATAGAAAGTGATTATTGTCACACCTGTCATTATTGTGTGTGTGTGCTATGTTTCTTTGCAAAATGACTTTAAATACAAACTGAACTCAAAACATTGACCTGGCTTAAAACAGACAGTTGGATAATATTACGTGGTCCTTAGTTGAGTCACAACCTTAACCAAAACAAAAAATAAATAAATAAATAAACTGTATTTTGTAGATCTCACTCACTTTATTAGCATTCTCTAATGAAGCAATGAAAGTAGAAAGTTCTTCTTTTGACAATTCGATGTTTTCCATTTTCTTTAGTCCATTTTCAGTGATGTCTAAATCCAGAGATACCACTGGCTGCTGAATTACTCCCAGCTGGCTACTGGACATTATAAGCTGCATAGAAAATAATAGTTTACACATAATAAAAAGACCAGACTTGCCAAACCTTTAGCTTCCAGTCAAAATCATCCAATCTTGATTGTGAGTTGCCAATGCTGTCCTTGACAAGTTTTGCATGTATTTCATCCTTTCTAACCCACAGACAAGTGGCCACTACTTGACTGATTTCTGGACTGGTGCCCATGGCTTGAAGTTTTTCTATTAATAGTTCCTTCCTTGTTTGGTCTCTGGAAAGAGTTCTGACCACAGTTAAAAGTGCGTGTTTAAGTTTGGCAAAATCAGCTAATTGAAGGAGTTTGAAGTAATTGTCATATTTCAAGCCATTCTTCTCACAAATGTCGCTTATAGCATCGTACACAAACTGCACACAATAATGGAGTGTTGTCAGTAAGAAAAAAACACTAATTTCTTGCTTACCTTTTCTCTTTGCTCTCCTTCGAGCTTTCCCAACAGATTGAGACAGGATCCAATGTCAGGACCCTTCCCTGTAAGGTGTTCCATCTATTTCTACTTTGCACTCTCAAGCTAAAGTCTTAGGATCTAGGAGCGGCCTGGTGGGGTATAATTAGAGAAGAACCCCACCCCCACAAACAATTTACGTGGGTAGACATATGGTTGCTTAGTAACAAAAGAATTTGATAAATAGGCGGTCAAAGAGAGCAGCTGAAGAAGGGGCTGTTTTTAAGCCTTATGCGAATGGAAACTTTGTGACTCTTTCAATGGCTAATGATGTAAGAAAAGACTTTATTATTGCCACCATTGGCAACTTTTTTGGCTATTCAAGCGCTGACGGAGCTGTTTGTCATATCAAAGATTCCAGGGAACTGAATTCCTTCCTAGATGATGGCAACATTATGGTACTAGCACTACACCCCGAACTAATTCAGGGTGTGAAGTTAATACAAGTGTACAATCAAGTCCAGGGAGATAGCACATCCGACCAGTGGCTAATTCTGTTCAAACTTCAGCCAAGCACTATAACCCCCAATAACCTTCATACCAATATCTTCATCTCTTCGGTCCTCGACTCACCCATTGACACCTTCTATCATTCTGTACAGAAGGTATTTGCTCCAGTTTTGCTCAAAGATGCTAAATGGAGTAAGAATCTAGACCCAAAGCTCCAGCTTCTGATTTCGGAGTTGGAAGCAGGGCTTGGCAGTGCCCTGAGACACTCCGGGAAAGATGTAGCGGGGGTAGGGAAAGGTACATCTGGATCTGACGAGAGTCTGCATGGAATTCTCACACCTGCAGATGAATTCCAATATTGGGCAGAATCTAGTTTGTCCGGTTCCAAGTTGGATAGTCGTGAACGTGCTCAATTCTTCCAAGAAATCTTGCAACCTCTGGTGACAGAATTTTCTAATCTTGATACCCTTTCCTGTTCAGATTGTCTGGAACTGATTGAGGTGACTCAAGATGCATTGGATGATGTCTGGAAGCAGGCTGAACATAGCCCACCTTACCCAGAAGCCAGAATGGAACATCTTCTAGAGGTCATCAGTGGTTCCTTGGGCCGTTATGTCCAGCGTAAACTCGCTGATATGGATTTGTGGCAAGGACCATTTGGACAAGTTCGAACCCTTTTGCAGGATGGCTTGGGGGTATGCGATAAATGGAATTCTACTTCGGAGGCACTTACCACTCAGTATTGGCGGCATTATGCCCTACATCAGTGGAAGGGCAAACCCTTTGTTTCTCCCACTCTTAGTGCACTTGTTAAGAGATTGGAGGAGGTGTTGAGTCTAAGATCTCTTCATGAGCAGTTGGCTCACCTTCTCTCCTCTGCCGAACAACAGGAGTTAAACCTTGCCTATGCCTTCACTCCATTTACAGGTATGTTTTGATGGGAGTAAACTGACACATTTGCACTATGTACTATACCAGAAATTTGAGAAATGATCAAAAATGTACAATCCAGTTAAAGTAATAGTAAACAGGATCATGTCAGGAGTAAGGACAAATATGCCAGAGTACGTCTGTTGAAGCATTAAGCATAATACTAGCACAACAGGTGTTTTGTTTGTTTTTTTGTTTGTTTTTTGTTTGTTTGTTGCTGTGAGAAATTTTCTTTTAAAGACAAAATTTCTTTGTAGGACTAGCTATGTAGAGACAATAATGTTAGCTATAATGAAAATTTATTACTGAAATAAAGTGTCAGAGCATAATAGATGGAATCTAGAGCAAGACAAAGAGATTTGAAAAGCATTGGAACATTGCATAATAAAAGCATGAACACACTGTAATGTCCAAAGCCCTAGTCAGGACAGGAGTAAGTTTCTGCATTTTCACAAATTTTTGTACAATTCAATTTATGCATGCATGTAAGTACATGTACATTTATACAAATAGTACAAGCTTATTTTTTACATTTTTCCAGGTGCTACCACCTCTTTTTTACCAATACACCCCCTCCCCGTAATTATTAGCATTGTTAATTTACTGGTTGATTCACTGTTGGCAAAATTATGTAAAATAAGTAGCTATGACCTTGAAACAAAACTTGGCAACTAAAATGTCTTAATAATTGGTAACTATGAATATTTTCACAGGTCTGAATCCACTACAACATAATCCTTACACTGAACCACTTTGGAGGGCTGCAGTTACGCAATATGAAAGAGGCGTAACTCCAGCAGAATTGAGAATTGCTGCTAAGCTAAGAGAAAGGTTTCAGAACCTGCAAGCTCAGCCTCACCAGCTCCTCCGTGAATTCCAAAGATACCAGGAATTGGTCAGGAGACCAAACATCAGCAAGGAACTCATTACTGAGAGGTACTTCTATAATTCAATGATGGATATTTTCGTAAAGTCATAAAATTTAGAATGAATATGGTGAATGCAGCTACAAACATACAAATATGGGTGTGGTTTCCAAAAAAGCATTGGTAGCATTACTGATAGTTGTATGTTACCTGTATGTATCTTATTTTGATACTCTGGTTCTTAACTTTTTTTGAGTCACGGCCCAGAAATACAATAAATGTACTTTATTTGATTGTCTCAAGATGCATATTCAATAGAAAACCATTGATTGGGACAAGGAAGAGGGTTGTATAGTGAATATAAATTTTATCTGATCCTCATGGACTCCCTTAAACCAATCCATGGACTCCTAAGAGGTCCATGAACCCCAGCAGCAACCTATATAAAATATCAATGCATTAATTCAAGACTATCCCACCTCACCCACCTCCACCAGGGGCCCAAAATAGCAGGGAACATAGCTTTGCATTTTGTACATGACATTATGCAACATTGATTATTTTTACCTTAGAGAAACTCTTCTGGGTCAGTTAAGTGGATATGTCCGTTCAATTCATAATGAATTCACCACCAAGTCACAAAATGCTGCCAAAGTTCCCCAGCAAGCACCCACTGACCCAAGCCAAGCAGCAGCTATGGAACAGGAGGTGCCTCCCACTGGAAAAAACATGCCTATGGTAGTCAACAACATTGTCTGGACGAGGCAACTGGAGTCAAAGGTGCATGACACACTGTCAACGGCTGAAGCATTACTTGGGAATCTATCTGGCTTTGAAGCATTCCAAACTGAGGCCAGTGAAGTAAAAGAAGAACTGAAGGAGTACCAGAGAGAACAGTTTGATGGCTGGTCCCGTGAAGTTCTTAGTTCTATCAATCGAACAACTGATTCAATAAGGTTGCATTTAAAAGAGAAATTCTGCATGTGGCATGTTATTTTAACAGAACTCTCAAAGGGTCACTAAATTGAGGTTTTTCACTCTCAAATCTTTTTAAAGGTACTGGGAAGGGATAGGTACTTCTCATGCCTCTATAAGAATACTAGCTATAATGATAAATGATTTCCATTCCTTTCCCTCAGCTTGCAGACTACAGGACGTCTGATGGAACTGAGCCACAAAGATGGTAAACTTCGTGTCCATTACAGTGATAAACTGGTTACCTTACTGAGAGAGGTGAGGCAGTTAGCTGCCTTTGGGTTCTCCATCCCTGGCAAAATTCAGACAGCTGCCAACACTGCTCACAAGTTTTACAAACATGGAGTCATCCTCAAGCAGGCATGTTTATCACTACAGACTTTAGATGTTCAGCTACACCACAACAAGTGTGTGTGTGTGTGTGTGTGTGTGTGTGTGTGTGTGGAAGGAGGGGCACTACCAAACAAACAAATAAACAAACTGGGCCCTATTGTAGCTTTCTCTACTGAATTCTGTTCAGTATTGAGTGATGACCTTGGTCTCTGGTTCATAGGTTGCTCATTTTTACAACACCATTGACAAGCAAATGATCCCCAGTCAACAAGCCATGATGCTGGAAGCAGCCATGGCTTTTGAGCAAATCATCAAGAAACCAAAGGGAAAGAAATCAGAGGTGAGTAAATATTTGCTAACTCTAAGTTTACTTATTAAGGTACAATTGCAGGGCCCAGAACAGATCACATGGGACAATCCTGAACAGCTGGAGGAGTATATTAATAAACTCCAATCGGCTGCTGATAGACTCACCTCTGAAAACCGTAGACTCAGAAAATGTCATGGCATAATGTCAGAAAAAGTAAGAAATAAGTGAAAACCACCACAAGAATTTGCATTCTTTACCATGTATGGTGTTCTAGACAATCCAGCTAATAGGCGTGGATCTTGTTCGCCAGCAACAACGTTGGAAGAACACTTTGATGGAGATGCGTCATATGATTGCCTCCCTAACCCAGGAAGGGTTCAATCCGAACAACATGAGGGCTTGGAAACTCCACTGGGATCACCAGCTTTACAAAGCCCTCGAACATCAATACCAAATGGGTTTAGAATCACTCAATGAAAACCTTCCCGAAATCAAAGTTGAACTTCATTACAGGTAATATTCATAGCAAGTACTGGATCATTGCACATTAACTGCAAAGTCCTGGAACTGCTAACTGAGAATGTGTTTTCTTCATGCAGACAACACCAGCTTCAGTATCGTCCCACCTTAGAGGAGGTGAGGGCTAGGTACTATCGAGACATGAAGAAGTTTATCTGCCTGCCTCTCTCCTTTCGAGGTATTGGAGATAATACTGGTCCACAGTCAATATTTCCACGGATGATAAACCGAAATTCAGCAGGCTTCTCAGTAGTTTACAAGAAGGTTAAAGTTTCTGCAGTGTGTGTGTACCTGTGTATGTGCATGTGCATGTGTGTACGCACACATACACACGTGTATGTTTTGTGCTGACATTTGATCAGTATTTCATGTAATATTTTTAGGCTGAGGAATTATTCCAGCAGTTAGAACAAGGAGTGAATATATTTGAAGACTGGGTAGCATTAGGTGCAGTCAATTTGGACGATATGGTAGAACAAAACTGCCATGATGTGATTGATTGGGAACGTAACTTCAAAGCATTGAAGGCCAGAGGAAGAGAGGCTGAAAAACTCCCTAAGTAAGTTATGTGCCTTTCCTCCCCCCCATCCCAGCAAGCATGGTGCTATGAATCTTTATACTGGAGTTTTCTCCAAGATAGACCTGGTATCAGGACTAGTCCTATAGTTTCCAGTCACATTACATATCAAGTCTTACTCATTGGGAATGCTTCTCACTCAGTTTAAAGTACCAATCTTCCCTCAACAATACCACACATTTTATATAGAATTTAATAGAAAATTACCAAAATCTTACTCACAAGCTAAGTCAAACTTGGCAGCTCTACGTGTCAGTCCTGTTGTTCACACAATAGTGTTTCCAGTCACATTACCTGTAGCTCACATGGTAGTGTTTCTAGTCACATTACATGTCAGTTCTATAGTTCAGAATGTTGCTAGTCATTGTGTTAAAAATTTTTCCTATGCAGTGAAATTCGCATTGATTGCATCACTGTCTCTACTCTGCCAGTCAAGGCAACCATTGATAATCACATACAACAGCTGTTTGATGCTCTTCTTTCTGTGCTGAGAAAGTCCATTTCTGGCCATATTCAGGTTAAATGGATGTGTTTCTGTAGCTATCTTAAACATTGATCAAGGCACAAGTTGCAACCTTATTAAAGGTTGTATTATAGCAAAAAAGGGGGTTTAAATATGACCGAATCCCATAAGGTGGGCTTGCATAATAGTACTTATGAAAACTGCAGACAATAGATGCTTTCCTGACAAAGGCCAAGGACTCACTCTCAGTTCGTCCTCAGAGCGTTGAGGAGGTAGGTCTAGTCAACGAGAAACATGCCGAGCTGTCAAAAGAGAAGCCAAACATAGAACCTCTCTTTATGGATGCTGAACGCAAGAACAAGCTGCTTCGTTCTGTGGCAGGAGGCGGTATGGAGGAACTGGGTAACCTCAAGACTAGATGGGACAAGTTTGAGATTATGATGGAGAGTCACCAACTCATGATCAAAGATCAGGTATTTCTTGTGGTTTATTAATTTACTACTCACTTTGAGATAACCCATGGAGGAGCTGGGTGGGGCAATTTTCTTACTCGAACATCGTACATTCTCCAGATCAAAGTCATGGGTTCAAAGGTGGAAGCGGACATCAAAGCATTCAATATTGATCTTGAGAAGTTTTCTTCTCGTTGGCACCAGTTGAAGCCAAAAGATGACTTGGCACTTGGTGCAAGCAAGGAGACCATGACTAATGCCCTTGCTTCCCTCAAAGAAAAAAGTACAGAGTTCAGTGAACTTGTAGCAACTGCCAACAAACTAAGGTAAGGATTGAAGGCGAATCCAAATGAGTTCCTACATGTTAGGCACTTAAACCATTCAGTTCTCAATCACATTACTACAATAATTCAACATTATCAATTTTGTACCTTGAAGCATTCCTGACCATTATTACAGGTCCGACTGTGAACATTTTCTTCTTGACCCTCCTTATCTCCCGTTGGTGGAGGAACTACAGGAAGACATCTCAAAGCATGAAGAAATGTGGTCCTTCTACGTAGAATTTACTGAAGGTTTAGACCAACTCGGCCAAGAAGATTGGATTTCATTCAGGTTTGACCAGTCATATAGTGCTATATTATTCACGTACTTCCCCATACAGGTCCAACCATTACAGCATAGTTGAGTATGCAATCTAAATACAATACTATAGAAAATGGTAATTTGATTTGATTGGTCCTGACTAGGAAAAGTAATTTTGAATCAGTGAAGGGAGTAAATGATGAAATGACAGTTGATGATAGTTGAACTGAAGAAGATCCAAGTCTCACTTGCTGCTAGTGTACTTAGTAACGGCCTTGGTGCCCTCTGAGACTGCATGCTTTGATAGTTCACCGGGTAGGTGGAGCCTCACAGCAGTCTGGATTTCTCTACTTGTGATGGTATGCCTCTTGTTGTAGTGGGTTAGCCTGGAGGCTTCAGTTGCGATTCTTTCAAAGATATCATTGACAAAGGAGTTCATGATGCTCATGGCTTTGGATGAAATGCCAGTATCAGGATGGACCTGTTTGAGGACTTTGTAAATGTAAATGGAGTAACTCTCCTTGCGAGTTTTCTTCCTTTTCTTTCCATTTTCTGCCTTGACAGACTTTGGGAGTGACTTTTTCTCGCCTTTCTTACTACCGACAACTTTCCCTGGCATTCTGCTTTAGACCTCGTGTCTTTTGCGCGCGAATTGCAAGTTATGAGGGTGGATCATTTTGAGAGGATCATTCGCATCCGAGCCAATCAGATTTAGTTCCGAGGCGAAGCGATTTCTGATTGGTCGAGCCTGTTATGATCCTAGTGAATCTATCCATCCTTCTTAGTTGATTAGGCGCATAGAGCTAGTACAAAATAGCTAGGAGAGACCCTTGCCTTTTACTTTTGAAGTGAGAGTAAGACTAACTTATCTATCTAAAGAGATGTCAGGACGTGGTAAAGGAGGTAAAGCTCGAGCCAAGGCTAAGACTAGGTCAGCCCGTGCTGGGCTCCAGTTCCCTGTGGGTCGTGTTCACCGTAAGCTTCGTGAAGGCAACTACTCTGAACGTGTGGGAGCTGGGGCGCCAGTTTACCTGGCTGCAGTAATGGAATACTTAGCTGCTGAGATTCTCGAGTTAGCTGGTAATGCTGCCAGAGACAACAAGAAACAAAGAATCAACCCTAGACATCTCCAACTTGCCATCAGAAATGATGAAGAACTGAACAAGCTTCTCTCTGGGGTCACCATTGCTCAGGGTGGTGTTCTTCCCAACATCCAGGCTGTGTTACTGCCAAAAAAGACTGGTACTGGAGGCAAGAAATCTTCACAAAGCCAAGAATATTAAAAACTATTTCTTCAATTTCAATTCTCATCATATCTGACTTCTTGCACTTGTTTCATTTCTCTTTTTATTAAATGTCATTTAGAATGTTACTCTATTCTCTATT
The DNA here is from genome assembly GCA_964016965.1 of Diacarnus erythraeanus. Taxonomy (NCBI): domain Eukaryota; kingdom Metazoa; phylum Porifera; class Demospongiae; order Poecilosclerida; family Podospongiidae; genus Diacarnus; species Diacarnus erythraeanus. Next base: position 811,731 of record OZ024681.1, read on the forward strand.
ATGGTTAATAACTAGTGGGTTTGGTCAAGTGGCTATTACGTGTAGCAGTTCAAGGGGGTTGTTAGGATGTTGACCTGTCATGTGACATAACCAGGTATCAAGGTTTCCAGAAACCTATATAAGAATGACAGAGGGTTAATGCTCTCACTGCAACTTGTGTGGTGCTTACCCCATTTAAGAGCCACTCTAATTGATAGGTGCATCATATAGTTGGCTTCATGCTGTTTTACTTTCAGGAGTCGTGTTTTTCAATTTGAGGAATTCCTGATTTCCTGGAATAACAAATTAAAGGCTAGTGACTCAGGCTTGCAGCCTAATGCCGTTACTGTTAAGTTACAACAAGATGTGGATAAGTACGGCGTAAGTCCATTGAAACCCATAATAATTATCAGCTCTATCTGTTGCTCTGTTACACACACTAGGCAATATTTCCTTACCTCAAATACGTTCGTGGTGATGTCCTGTCACCTGAAAACTGGCATGAACTTTTTCGTATGCTGGGTATGCCTAAAGGCATTTCATTGGAGAAGCTCACCTTCAAGGACATCTTAGATGCCTCAGATGCCATTATTAGTACGTGATCTGCTTAACTAAACATGTAGAAAAGCAGTGTCCTCTTACATACATGTACATACATGTCTGTCCAGTTTTATAACATTGCCATCCCTAGTTCATACATCTGCCGTCCCTACCTAGTGGCTATAGTGAAGTTATAATAACCAGTGGACATAATTGTATATTTTAGTGGCACATGCACTTAAGTACGTTATTATTCAATGGATTGGTCATATCTGTTGTATATTTACAGAAAATGGAGAAAGCATAAAAGAACTTTATAGCCGAGCACAAGGTGAAGTATCTATCCGAGAAGCTCTGAGGGAACTGGAAATGTGGGGTGCTGGTGCCACTTTCTCACTCACCAGCTACAAGGACTCTGCAGATAGAGAACTCTCCATCATCAAAGATTGGAAAGAGATTGTGAATGAAGTTGGAGACAACCAGTGCTTGCTCCAATCCCTGAAGGATTCTCCGTATTTTGCAGGATTTGCCGACAAGGCTTCTATTTGGGAAACTCGTTTAGCAGACTTGGATGAATACTTGCATAACTTGAACCAGATCCAACGACGCTGGGTCTACCTGGAACCCATCTTTGGACGAGGAGCTCTACCAAATGAACAGGCACGTTTCAAGCGTGTAGATGAAGAATTTAGGTCCATCATGGAAGACGTTGCTAAAGATGATAGAGTCCTTTCTCTTGCCAACAATTCAGGACTCAAACAGAACCTGGTCACACTATTAGACCAGCTGAGTAGGTGCCAAAAAGCACTTAATGAGTTTTTAGAGGTAATTGTCAAAATGTACTATTACAACAGTTGAATGCATTCACACTATAGTTATTATGAAGAAGTTATGTGAATTTTCATGCTTCCACTAAAGGGGGTTGTTGGTAGACTCCCTCAAGTGCTTCCACTAAAGGGGGTTGTTGGTAGACTCCCTCAAGTGCTTCCACTAAAGGGGGTTGTTGGTAGACTCCCTCAAGTGCTTTCACTAAAGGGGGTTGTTGGTATGTAGACTCCCTCAAGTGCTTCCACTAAAGGGGGTTGTTGGTAGACTCCCTCAAGTGCTTCCACTAAAGGGGGTTGTTGGTAGACTCCCTCAAGTGCTTCCACTAAAGGGGGTTGTTGGTAGACTCCCTCAAGTGCTTCCACTAAAGGGGGTTGTTGGTAGACTCCCTCAAGTGCTTCCACTAAAGGGGGTTGTTGGTAGACTCCCTCAAGTGCTTTCACTAAAGGGGGTTGTTGGTAGACTCCCTCAAGTGCTTTCACTAAAGGGGGTTGTTGGTAGACTCCCTCAAGTGCTTCCACTAAAGGGGGTTGTTGGTACGTAGACTCCCTCGAGTGCTTTCACTAAAGGGGGTTGTTGGTAGACTCCCTCAAGTGCTTCCACTAAAGGGGGTTGTTGGTAGACTCCCTCAAGTGCTTTCACTAAAGGGAGTTGTTGGTAGACTCCCTCAAGTGCTTTCACTAAAGGGGGTTGTTGGTAGACTCCCTCAAGTGCTTTCACTAAAGGGGGTTGTTGGTAGACTCCCTCAAGTGCTTCCACTAAAGGGGGTTGTTGGTACGTAGACTCCCTCGAGTGCTTTCACTAAAGGGGGTTGTTGGTAGACTCCCTCGAGTGCTTTCACTAAAGGGGGTTGTTGGTACGTAGACTCCCTCGAGTGCTTTCACTAAAGGGGGTTGTTGGTACGTAGACTCCCTCGAGTGCTTTCACTAAAGGGGGTTGTTGGTAGACTCCCTCAAGTGCTTTCACTAAAGGGGATTGTTGGTAGAATCCCTCAAGTGCTTTCACTAAAGGGGGTTGTTGATAGACTCCTTCACTAAAGGGGGTTATTAGTAGACTCCCTCAAGTAATAATGTAACAGCTTTACAATTCTCTTGAGTCTCTTTTCTTCATAATTTATGTCATGATGTTAGGAAAAAAGAGCTATTTTTCCACGTTTCTACTTTATTGGAGACGATGACTTGCTAGAGATCCTTGGACAGGCCACAAACCCTATGGTCATTCAGTCACACTTGAAGAAACTCTTTGCTGGGATTCATTCAGTCCAATTTGGACCAGAGAATACAGAAATATTGGCCATGCACTCACTGGATGGGGAGGTGGTAGCTCTCAAGTCACCAGTTCCCATTTCTCATGAAGTGGAGGTAATATTAAAGCAGGCCAGATGACTAAGTCCATTATTTATTAATAAGCAAGTCACTTCCAAGGAAGTACTTCAACCACATTTTAATCTCTAATCATGGAAATATGATTATAGGTGCATGAAAGTATTAAGCTAACCATCTCCGGCTCAGTGTACATTATTGGAGACCGGCATGCATCTCTTTATGTACTTGTTGTAGGTGTGGCTTGGCAAACTTTCTGACGAAATGAAGCGAACACTTCAGGGATTGTTAGTCTCATGTGTGCAACAGGGGCACAGTAAAGGAAAAGGCATCAATCCTGTCGAGTTTCCTTCTCAAATTTTATGTCTGGCAGAGAGTATTTTGTTCACACAACGGTGTGAGCAGGCTATCAAATCTTCCTCACTCACAGAATTGCAGATTGAGTTGGAATCCCAGCTGGACTGCTACACAACCACTGATTTACAAGTGAGTGCAACCCTGTAATTTCTATTCCTACTGCTTACACACTATATGTATATATCCATGATGCAAATCTTTGTTGGAAATAAAAAAAAACTTTTGTTGTTGTGAAATAGAAATGGTAGTTTAGCTCCAAACCCAATTCAATTTGCTTTCTCACCATAGCCATCAGGTGGTGGTACCACCAAGGACCCTGTTACTCATGTTCTGGAACTGAAATTAAAGGCCCTGATCCTGGACACAGTCCACTACATTGAAGTAGTTCGGAACTTGATAGAGAATGAAGTCAAATCAATTGAACACTGGCTCTGGCAGAAAGAATTGCGATGCTACTTGAGAAATGGTAAACTAATACTATAGGTAGAAGAATTGGCATGTTGAATTTTGCAAAGATTTCAAGAATACCTGTAGATAAACAATAACCATTTATTGTGTAGTAAGTATGGATATTATACTTCCGTAGATATATGCTATCTCCATATGGTGGATGCTGAATTCTTATACACATATGAATACCAAGGGAATGCTCCCAAACTTGTCCACACTCCCCTCACTGACAAGTGCTACATGACGCTAACGCAGGGCATGTTCATGGGGCTTGGTGGGAACCCCTATGGCCCCGCAGGGACAGGAAAAACAGAGTCTGTCAAGGCTTTGGGGGGCCTCTTTGGGAGACAAGTCCTGGTCTTCAACTGTGACGAGGTATGTATGGAGGATGAGTTAGCACTCGCTAAGCACCTTGACAATAATCGAGTGTTATATGTTTACATAGGGTATTGATGTCAAGTCTATGGGCCGTATTTTCATTGGTCTTGTCAAGTGTGGAGCATGGGGGTGCTTTGATGAATTCAACCGATTAGAAGAGGCTGTTCTGTCTGCAGTATCTATGCAAATTCAGACAATCCAAGCTGCAATCAGGAACAGAGCTGACACATGTCAACTGCTGGATAATGAGGTGAAGATCGATCCAAACTCTGGTATTTTTATTACCATGAACCCTGCTGGTAAGGGATACGGTGGCCGACAAAAACTCCCAGATAACCTCAAGCAGTTATTTCGTCCTGTTGCTATGTCTCGACCTGACAATGAACAAATTTCAGAGGTCATCCTCTTCTCCGAAGGATTCAAGGAAGCAAAGTTGATTGGTAGGAAACTGGTTGCTGTTTTCAATCTGTCAAAGTGAGTGTGTACGTTATAATTAAACCTTGATTCTGAGACATTCTAAACTTCCCTGCCTCCACTGATATCATAATAGTACATGTTATGTGCCAAAACAGAAATTGTGAGCTCCTGGCTCTATAATATTGTCCCACCATTTACTTTACTTCACAAAAATTCTACTTCATTATGAGTATTATCAAAATTTGCATTTTAGGGAGTTGCTGTCTCCACAGCAGCATTATGACTGGGGTCTAAGGGCACTCAAAACTGTTTTGAAGGGGAGTGGCAACCTGCTTGCTAAAGAGAAAACTAATGCTCTAAAGGAAGGCCAGGACGCAAAATGTGAGCACTGTTTCCAATGATCTGTGAAATAATTTAGCTAATATGTAGTGACAGCTACTATTACATAGGTGCACGTGGTCATTATGAATCGTTACAAATTCTTGACAATCCTTCAATATTTTCCACTACATTGTGACATACATTCTCTTGTGTACAGTTGATGTTGATCTTGAGTCTAAACTTGTGGTACAAGCACTTCGCTTGAACACCCTCTCCAAACTCACCTTTGCTGATTGCAAACGTTTTGACAATCTTGTCAAGGATGTTTTTTCCGGAGTCGTGTTCCAGGAAGTGGAGCAAAAACAGCTAGAAGCTGCCCTCAGAGAAGCATGCAAAGAGATGAACTATATAGTCGTTGAGTCACAGGTATTACCTACACATGTTCAAGCACCATTCCATGTATTAGTATACATGTAGTTATTTCATTAAAAATCAAAATGTAGACTCCTTATTCTATTGTTATGCATATTAAGACTTTGTTATGTGCTCCTTATTCTATTGTTATGCATGTATAGACTCCTTGTTCCTTATTCTATTGTTATGTGTGTATAGGCTCCTTATTCTATATACTGTGCATGCTTTGACTTCCAAATTATTGCCTTTCTAGATAAAGAAAGCTTTAGAGCTACATGAACAGCTGAGACAGCGTATGGGTGTGGTGGTAGTAGGACCATCTGGTTCAGGGAAGAGCACAGTCTGGAAGTTATTGAAGACTGCCATGAACAAGAGTGGACAGGTGGTCAAAGATTACAACATGAACCCCAAAGCCATGCCTCGTACTCAGGTCAGTCACTCATTCTACCAGTTTATGGGTTGTTGATCAATAAATTTTCCCCATCAGCTTCTGGGTAATATTGATGTGGACACTCGTGAGTGGACTGATGGGGTCTTGACGTCCAGTGCCCGACAAGTGGTGAAGGAACCTATAGAGGTCCAATCCTGGATTGTGTGTGATGGGGACATTGACCCTGAATGGATCGAGTCTCTCAATTCTGTACTTGATGATAACAGGCTCCTTACGATGCCATCTGGAGAGAGGATACAGTTTGGACCGAATGTTAACTTCCTGTTTGAAACACACGACCTCTCGTGTGCCTCCCCAGCTACTATATCTCGTATGGGCATGATCTTCCTCAGGTATTGATAATTGAACACTCACAATACAGTGGAACAAACTTATGAGGAAAACCTCTATAATTCTATTTTTAGCTCCGTGTCCTTCCTTATATGGAAGTTCCACTATAATTAGTATTCATAGGCTCTATAAAATCAAATGGAATAATATTTTTTCTTCTAGTGATGAAGACACAGATATCAAAGCTCTTGTGATGGCCTGGCTCAAATCTCTTCCAGGTGACAATGATAAACTAGAAATGTGGCTGAACGACTACTTTTACCGTGCCCTGGAGTGGGTCACCAAGAATGGTGAATATGTAATAGACACTACATTAGTGGGTGTGGCAATGAATGGGCTCTCACATCTGGTTGGCATGACCTGTAAATCGGAGTTTATTTGTGGCCTGAGTAGAGGTTTAGGAGGAAACCTCAGGATTGAAGCCAGAGAAAAGTTAGCCAAGGATATTTTCCAGTGGGCTAACGAAGTTCACTCTGATTCTCGAAAACCATTGAATACTTACTATGATCTTGATACTAAAAGGCTGTGCTCATACCAACTCCAGGTCAGTCCACAACTAAAAAAATAGTTGTACATTTATAATATACCGTAGATCCGGTTAATTTCACTGTCACTTTAATTTCGCTATTTTCGAGGTAGGTAAATGGAAGCGAAAATAATAATAATTATTCAAAAGCATTACCTAATTGAAATCCCTTCCTGTTCAGTGAAAATAAAAAATGTAAATTGATTCATAATAGAAGATTTTATGAGATCAATGAAAATAAAAATAACTGAATCTACAGTATATGAATTCTTATACAAATGTAATGATCTAGGTACCTGAAAACTTGACTGTGTCTGATCTGTCGAAAGGAAGCTCTTTGCCCATAGTGCTCACCTCAGATGTGCAGAGAGGGATAGATATGTTTCGTACTTGGTTGATTAACAAGCAATCATTCATCGTGGTTGGACCTGAAGGCTGTGGAAAAGAACTCCTTCTCCGATACACCTTTGAGCAACAGCGATCAGTGCAAGTAGCCTTGATACACTGCAGTGCCCAGACATCTGCCGTTCACGTCATTCAAAAGCTATCCCAAGCATGCATGGTGATCTCAACTAACACAGGCCGAGTTTACCGACCTAGAGACTCCGAAAGACTCATCGTGTATCTCAAAGACCTCAATCTCCCAAAACCAGACAAATGGGGTACCAGTCAGTTGATAGCCTTCTTACAACAGGTACTGTGATCTACAACAGTGAGCCAGTAAGTAACTTCTCTTTCCCTTTGTAGGTGATAACATATAAAGGTTTCTATGACAATAATCTTGAGTGGGTGGGGCTGGAAGGCATTCAGATCGTAGCCTCTATGAATCCTGGAAATAGTCTTGGCAGGCATTTGCTCTCAACTAGATTTACTTCAATTGTACGAATATGTTGTATTGGGTAAGTTAAAAATAAATAAATAAATAAATAAATAAATAAATAAATAAATAAATAAATAAATAAATAAATAAATAAATAAATAAATAAATAAATAAATAAATAAATAAATAAATAAATTTTATTATAATTGTGTGAAATTTTTCCAGGTATTCTGGTAGTGAGCAGCTCCAGACTGTCTATGGCACTTGTCTTTGTCCAGTTTTACAGCACAGCCTGTCTTCTCATCCAATATGGGGTTCCTCTGCCAAGATTCATGCATTAGCGGGTTCCATGGTCCAGGTGTATGAGCAGGTAGGTAGATTCCACATGCTACTTTATACATGTGCTTAACTTAATTATTAATGTCAATGTGGATGACTAACACCAATTTTGATACACATAACTAAAGTCCATTGTGTTCACTTAGCCCTGGAGAGAAAAAATGACACATATGATATAAAAAATGACACATATGATATGGATAACTAGTTATTTGAGTATATCTAACTTCTATATACTTCTGGGAATGTGAATGGACTTTAAGGTTATGGTATAGACTTTGCTTATAGATACTTTTAAAGTTTATAACACATTATATTCCTGTACTATACTCATATTGTAAGAAGTTACAATTTCTTCAGTAATCGATGACTAGTACTAGCTGCTCCTGAGGACTTCCTTCTTGCACCCAAGTTTATGCATTGTGGAAAGACCAGAGCGTGTAGCATTTACTTCTGGGCATTCCTAACTATACTATTACTTACTGGGGAGCAGCTCGAAGAGTTTTCTCCGAGAGAATGATCAATAGCTGAGACATAGTCAGTTTTTATCGACTAATCAACGAGAAATGGTTCTCTAAGCAACATAAAAGTCTATATCTCTATTTCTATTGATGGCAGAGCTAGAAACTAATATAAAAAATGTGTAAACTTTAATATGTATGAGCAAAGTCTATACTGTAACCTTAACGTTGTAGTCTCGCGTGCCCTAATAAGGACCATAGGCATTACTCTGTACACAATATCTTTTACTAGGTCCGAAAGCACTTTACTGTAGACAACCACTCCCACTATCTGTTCACACCTCGTGATTTAACCAATTGGGTTCGTGGCCTGATGAGATACCCTTTAGGTGCTGGAGCCGATGATACATCACCAAATACTGTACTAGGGATATGGGTCTACGAGGCAAGAAGGTTATTCAGGGACAGGCTTGTTGGCGAGAAAGCACAAGACCAATTTGATTCTATTCTTAATAAAGCAATGCGATCTGATTGGTCAATTGATCTCAATTCTATGGAAAAAGAGGGTGATGCCATGTATGTGACGTGGGGGTCTACCATAGCACAAGATCCAATTACTGCTCGGTTTGGGAAACCGATTGGACGACTGTCAAATACTGATATGCAGGAGTTTGTGGCAAAGGCAATAGTTGGATATGGTAAGAGGTATTTTATTTTTTACGGTCCAGTATAATGTATTCCTCTCTCCCATTCCCATCCTGACCTCCCACCTTTCCCATCTTCCCCCACCCCCTCCCTCCTCCTCTCTACAAATACCCACCCATCATCTATTCATCTGTTCATAGGTCGTGAATTTATTGAACTTGATATCCTTATTTTTCACGAAGTGTTGGAATATATGGCCCGTATAGATCGTGTCCTTACTGCACCCCAGGGATCCCTACTGCTGAGTGGGCGGAGTGGGGTGGGACGAAGGACAACTCTCTCTCTTGTGGCTCACATGCACCATATGGAAATCTTCACACCTCACATCTCAAGAAATTATGGAATCAAGCAATTCAAGACTGAGCTGAAATCAATTATGCTGAAAAGTGGAATTGAAGGAATAGAAGTTGTACTCCTTATAGAAGACCATCAATTAGTCCATCCCTCGTTCTTGGAGTTAATTAACAGCTTGCTGAGCGCTGGAGAGGTACCAGGACTTTTTTCGCCTGAAGAACTTGATCCTGTGCTTGTTTCTCTTAGAGACCAGATGTCACAAGATGGATTCCGAGGCACCATTTTTTCCTATTTTTCAAATTGTGTTAAGAAAAACATCCATGTTGTATTGATCATGGATTCGACTGCAGATAGCTTTGTACCATACTGCGAAGCTAACCCTGCTTTCTATACCTGCTGCTCATTTCAATCCATGGAGAAGTGGTCCAAACCGAGCATGCTCAGAATCCCTGGTATGTACCTACAGGATTCTCTTGTCACTGGAGCAGCCAAATATCTCTCCAAGGATAAGCCAGCTGAACGCCCATTAACAGGTGGAGAAGAATTAATAAAATCCTTTCTTTATATTCACGAAACTTGCACATCCAAAGGAGCAACTCCTCGTAAATACTTGACTTTCCTCAAAACTTACAAGTCTGTGTATCAGTCCCGGAAGGAAAAGATCTTGGAGCAACAGAATCATCTCCAGGCTGGTGTATCAAAACTGAACGAGGCAACTTCTCTGGTGGATGAGCTGAAGAGCAAAGCTGGTGAGCAAAAGCTTCTTTTGGCTAGCAAACAGGAAGAGGCTGATGCAGCCTTGCAGGAGATCACAATTAGCATGCAGAAAGCCACAGACCAGAAAAATGAAATGGAATTGTTGAAACAGCAGCAATCAGAGGAGAGGCAGAAACTTGAGAAGAGGAAGAAGGCAATTGATATTGAATTATCGGAGGTCGAACCACTCATTGAGGCAGCTAAAAAAGCTGTTGGTAATATCAAACCAGAAACACTCTCCGAAATCCGTGCTCTGCGAGCCCCGCCAGATGTGATCCGAGACATTCTTGAAGGGGTCCTTCGTATCATGGGAGTATATGACACTTCTTGGGGTAGTATGCGTAGTTTTCTTGCACAAAGGGGAGTGAAAGAAGACATCCAAAATTTTGATGCTCGAAGTATTACATCCGAGATCAGAGAGAGTGTCTCTAAGTTACTCGAGAGGAATAAAAAATCATTTGATCCAGCTGTTGCCAAGAGAGCTAGTGTTGCTGCAGCACCTCTTGCTGCTTGGGTAATTGCAAACATTAGGTATTCAAGCATCGTCGAGAAGATCGAGCCCCTAGAAAGAGAACAAAATGAATTAAAGAAAAACTTGGATGTCTCAGAAGTAAAACTGGCAAAATTTGCGGACGTACTAACCAAATTGGATAACAAAGTCAAATCTATGAGAGATAGGTTTGAAGTGCTTACAACTGAGGCTGCCAAGTTGAAGATTGACGTTGAGAAGGAGGCTGAGATTATTTCAGCTGCAGAGAATCTTGTTGGTAAGTTAGAAGGAGAACACAAACGGTGGTCTAGTCAGGTGGGAGAATTGACAAAGGAATTGGAACGACTCCCGTCAAAGGCTATTTTGGCTGCTGGATTTATTGTGTACCTAAGCCAGGCACCTGAAGACGTACGTAGGAAAATGTTGAAAGATTGGATGACCAAAATTGAAGTGAATGACTTCAATCTGAGGAAATTTCTCAGCTCAGAGAGCGAACAGCTTGTCTGGAAGAGTGAAGGGTTGCCATCTGATGATTTGAGCATGGAAAATGCCATGGTAATCCTGCAAAGTGAGCAGTGCCCATTCCTGGTGGACCCATCTCAGAGAGCAACAGAATGGCTCAAAATACATCTCAAGGACTCCAGACTAGAGGTCGTTAACCAGCAGGACTCCAACTTTTCCACAGCTTTAGAGCTGGCTGTTCGATTTGGCAAGACCCTGATCATTCAGGAAGTAGATGGCGTAGAACCTCTACTCTACCCATTGCTCCGGAAAGACCTACTTAGTCAGGGTCCTCGGTTTGTCGTTCAGCTGGGAGAAAAGACTATTGACTACAACGAGAGCTTTAAACTATTCCTGACCACAAGGAACCCACTGCCTGAGATCCCACCTGATGCGGCCAGCATCATTACCAAAGTCAACTTCACTACCACACGAGCAGGCTTAACGGCTCAGCTTTTGGCTACCACGATACAGAACGAGAAGCCGGAGTTAGAACAGAGGAAATCTGAGTTGCTCAAGACCGAGGAAGACTTGAAAGTCCAGTTGTCACAACTAGAGGATTCTCTTTTGCAGGAGCTGGCAACAGCTGAGGGAAATATATTGGACAATAAGGTACTGCTGGAATCGCTCAATCAAACTAAGACAAAGAGCTTGACCATTTCCGAGTCTCTGACCGAATCCCAACAACTCCAAACTTCGCTAGATATGGAACGTAACAGCTACCTACCTCTGGCCTCCTATGGAAGTGACCTGTTCTTTGTAATTTGTGACCTTTCTAAGCTGGACAACATGTATCAGTTCAGTCTTGCGTCCTTCCTCCGATTGTTCAACAGGGCACTGCAAAACAAACAAGACTCTGGGAGTACTGACCTTAGGATACGTGCCCTCACCACTTCTCTCTTGTCACTGGTGTTTGATTATGTCTGCCGTTCACTCTTTAAGGCTGATCGTCTCATGTTCGCTCTTCACTTGGTGCATGGAATGCTGCCCAAACTTTTTGATAAAGATGAGTGGGGTATGTTTACTGGCCAACTTGTCAGCGAATCTGCTCTTCTTCGAAGACAGGATTCCCTTCGTAATGAAGCCCCCATTTGGATTGAACCAGAAAAGGCCATGGCTGTTTCAACTCTCAAGTCAAACCTTCCATCTCTCTTCAATTCCTTGGATCTTGGCAATGCTGAACTGTGGAAAACATTTGCCAAGAGCTCACAGTGTGAAAAGGAATTTCCTCCCAGCATAGCTAAGAAACTCTCTTCCTTCCAAGAGGTGCTGGTTGTGCAGGCACTGCGACCCGATCGCTTACAGTCAACTATGGAACAATTTGCCATCAAATCACTGGGATTGAAAGAATTATCTCCGGCTACACTTAACCTGAAACGTCTCTATTCGAAAGATTCCCTCTCCACAGAGCCCATATTAGTGATAATCTCTCCAGGGACTGACCCATCACATGAGATAGAGGAGCTGGCTAAGACTGAAATTGGAAAGGAGAACTTCTACCAAGTAGCTATGGGTCAAGGTCAGGCAGACATTGCTATTCAGTCCCTGAGATCCTGTGCCACGAATGGAGGTTGGCTGTGCTTGAAAAACTTACACTTGGTTACGGCATGGCTACCAACACTTGAGAAAGAATTGAATTCTCTTGAACCTCATGAGAAATTTCGTCTCTGGCTGACCACTGAGAGTCATCCCAGGTTCCCCACAGTTCTTCTCCAATCCAGCCTTAAGGTTACCTATGAGTCACCTCCAGGAATCAAGAAGAACTTGGAGAGGACTTATGAATCATGGAACCAAGAATACATTGCCAAAGGGAACTCCATTCTTCGTTCTCAAGCACTATTTGCTCTGGCCTGGTTCCATGCAGTCATACAGGAACGAAGGTGCTACATCCCCCAGGGATGGTCCAAATTCTACGAGTTCTCTCAATCTGATCTGAGGGCTGGAGCTAATATTATTGACAGACTCTGCAAAAATTCAGGTAAGCATGACCTTGTGATTTATACATTTGCTGATTTTTCTTCTTCTTCTTCCTTTTCTTTTTTTCAAACAGGCTCCCCTGAATGGGACTTCATGCATGGCCTAATGCAGTATGCCATATATGGAGGCCGAGTTGATAATGCTTTTGATATGCGTGTCCTCATCTCTTACTTGACCCAAATCTTCAATAACACCACTATTCCTGGACAGGCTTCCACTCCTGCCAAGGGAGGAAAGGGGTTACCCTTTGGGAATATTCCTGTGTCAGTTAACATGAATGTAAGTTTGTCACTAAAAATATTTAAATTGAGAGGAGATTTTTCTATTAACATTCTGAGTGACGGAGGTGGGGTGGGGGGCTTCTCCTTTATCGGCTATAGCTGCAAAGTAACATTGTGGTCACACATTGTGATACCAGTCATCATTCACTTTTCTTTCATGACAGGACTACACAGCAGTCATTGCCTCACTTCCTGAGAGAGATCAACCTTCGTTCTTTGGCTTGCCTGCTAACATTGACAGATCTAATCAGCGTACTATCAGCAGTCATGTTATAGCTCAGCTCAAGGTGGTGATGAGGAGTGAGACTAGTGGAGAAAGGTTTGATCGAGCTGTGTGGTCTGCTGAGCTTAACCCTATCCTTGCACTGTGGAAGAAACTTAATCAGGTATGTGAGGTGAAAGTTATTACTGTTGTTTGTTGCTGTTATTATTGTTTGTTGCTGTTATTATTGTTTCATTGTTGTTTGTTGCTGTTGATGATGATCTACAATATACCAGCAAATAACATAAATTTGAGAAGCTTAGAGTCAATATTAGAGAAACCCTATTCCAAGGATCAATTCCCCAATATTTCAGTAAATTATGTCTTTCATGTGATTATCAGGGTTCGGAGATAATTAACAAGCGGGTGTCTCCTCCATCGGATACATCAGATTCTCCTGTGGTGGAGTTTGTCTCTCTGGAACGCTACAATGCAATCAAACTCATCCAAACTGTGCATGCCAGCTTGACAAATCTGAACAAGGTAATCAAAGGTAGTGCCCTTCTCTCGTCAGATGTGCAGGCTATGGCTAGCTCGCTTCTCAAAAATGAGGTATGTTAATCAACTCAAAGCCTTTCACTGTTAATGATATTTTAGATTTGGTATGTAACCTTGTTTGTTTACATAATTCTCACTATCATAATCGCCTCACATTCCTGTAATATTTCCTTGTCTACAGGTTCCAGTTGCTTGGTATAAGCATTGGGAGGGTCCGGATGATCCCATACAGTACATTCGTTCACTGGTTTCCAAGACCCTGGCTTTAAGTGAGTGGGAAGAAAAGGGGAAAAACAACAAGCTCCTAAAAGAGGGAACTCCCCTGGACCTCTCGGAACTCTTCCATCCTGATACATTCCTGAATGCCCTCCGACAGGAGACTGCCAGGTGTGTTGGTAGATTTGGATCAATTTTATTATGATCGTCATGTTTGCCATTCATCCATTTGTTTCAGACTGCTCAAATGCAGCATGGATAGCCTAAAGTTTGTCTCCTCTTGGAAGCTAGGTGCAAACATTCCTGGAGCTAAGCTGACAGTACAGGTAAGCAGTTGTGATAATACAACTTGCATTGGTTAATGTGGTTTTTTATTACCTGTATCTGTGGAAGTTGAAAATTGTTATTTTACTTCAGATTACTGGCATACAACTCGAAGGTTGCTATTTTGATGGAACTCAGTTACAAGAAAACCAGAGAGATTCACTATCTGTAATTGCTACACCCCCTTGCCTGGTTGCCTGGGTACCCAGAGAGACTCCTCCCCCTTACCAACCTAAGGAGTGTGTTTCACTGCCATTATACTTTAGTTCTGATCGGTATAAGTTGGTGACTTGTCTGGAGGTTCCTGGAAGAGGAGGCTCTAAGAATTCTCAGTGGATTCAATCTGGGGCAGCTCTGTTCCTTAAGAACTAACTATGGTTTAAAAATTATTTAACCCACTAACTGCTGACTGTGGTAACATTTAACCACTTACTTAACCCTTTATCATTGATTATGCCATGGAGGAGTATATACAATATTCATTGCTGTTTTATTGAGGTTGTTTGCAGGGAAATGTCTATTGTCATAAATATTATGTGGCACAAAAATAAAATTGAAAGTCATACCTGGTATATACATAATTCTGTCTACACTAATAGACACCAATAATATAATAATAATAACAACAACAACAACAACAACAACAACAACAACAATGGTGCTATCAAACAGAGAAAGAAGAAGATTGGGTTAAAAATAATCAGCTGTGATAAACAGATAGATTTGGTTGGAGCTTATATTGAACTAGACAGATGACACACACACCACATTAAACAACAAAACAGATTAGCTATAGGTAAGACCACAGACTGCACTAGATCAATATAATCAGATGGATAACAGAGTTATGCAATATCAGCATTGAGTATAAAATTTATAAGTTGGATTCACATATCCAGTTTTCTTCATGACAGCAAGCATTTCATTTTCTGTGATGACAGGTGGGACTCTTCTGTTGTGTCCTCTGTATCTTGTGATGCCAAAGATCAAAGTAACGACAATAAGTATGCTGAATACGATAATTCCAAGTAACAGCGAAAAGAGGATATAATAGACAGCAGTCCAACTGCCCTGTTCCTTGGTATCCGATTTAACAGTGCCACCACCATCATCAAAGACTAAACTTTCTATGACTGGACTTGTAGGATGCTGGGAAACTGTACAAACCAAAGAGAGTGCATAATCTGAGTTTCTATATTAATGCATGTACTCGCTGCTATCAGCTACTGCTATAGGTAAGCTTCTACTATTATAGCTAGCTAGTGTGATCACATTCATTTTAGCCTGATTTACTTTCAAGCTGCCTGCCTCTATAAAAATGTTATTAATAAAATTATTAGCCACTCAAATCATTAGCTATAAATGTTGAGAAGTCTGACATCCAGCTATAAAATGATCATGTTACAAAAGTATCAAAGTATACTGAACTATTCATTTACTTGATGGGTTTTCTTGTACTCCGACCTCTATATTGACACGAAGATCATGACCTTTAGTTGCTATCTTTAAATGACTAGATTTCAGTGTTTCTGGTATGGAAGTCACAGCTTTTATTGTGGCTAAGTAAGAAGAAATTTAATGAGTAGTCAAGACATTTCCAATGGCACTTAAAATATATAAAAGTTCTAATAATACAAAGCAATTCCCAACACTCCCTCACCTATTGCTATAGAGACCCATAAAATTAAAATAATAATAATAATATTATTATTATTTATTATTCAAGCATTGTTCACCTACTAAATTGTTGTGCTGAAACCTCAAATGCTAACAGAAATATCATGCTTCTGACACACCATACAGCACTTGTAAGGGACTAGCTAACACTTAAAAGGGTTTTGATAGAGGTCTTAGATCTATGTAAATATTATAACAAATAGCTTTACTTTAAGATCAGTTACCACTTGTCAGAAGACTATATGTAAACAATGACAAAATAAACCGCCACTTAACCTTGCTGACTCTACTGATAATTAGAACTTTCCTAACACCCACATAATTATAATTACGGCTCTTTATTCAGTGACTTTCAAATTTTGCCTTGAATAGCTTTAAGCACATACCAATCGTGATTATAATAATGTTATCATTCTAAGACTAATGATATGCATCCGCTTCTAGCCAAAAAAATGTCACCCACTGATCTTTATCTCTCGGTATTTTCACTCAGAAATTTTTAGGGCATTCCATAAGCTTGTTCAAATTAAAAAAATTATGTTGTAGAATATTGTGCTTACGTATGTATACTCAGATGAGTTATGTTTAGGCTTAGGTAGATTATGCTGGCATAATTTTAGGAATAATAGGGACTACCTGGAATCAAGCATAATGCTAGAATAATGGGACACATTTTGGGAATAATTTGAGCTCTTTTTGCACGACCTGGTCATTGTACAGCTAATTTTGAAGTCCTCTGAGTGGTCTATGGACTATCTATGGACAATTCCATTAGTGGTTTCATCACTATTGGTGACTATACAGTGATTGATCATGTGATCAGCCTTGTGGCATGTTTCAGTTTTTTGATAGCGTCAAAAATGTCAGCTAGCACTAGTAGTTAGTGACTATCCAGCATAACTATTTTCTACCACTTGTCCATCTGCTAGCTACATGTCAAACGATAACTGTTCTTTTAAAGAAGAATAATCAATAATGTTGTGAGAATAATGGGTGAATTAGTGAGAATAATGGGCAACTTTTTTCAGCATTGCAAAATAGAATAATGGGGGAAATTTTGAGCATAATCTACCTAAGCCTAGTTATGTTCCCCATTTTATACTAAAGCTGATAACAGTCTAGACATTGCCACCTTAAAAATTAATAATATGTAGTACAGGCCAAATTCTTGTGTTATCAACACTCTACTCCCTGAGAACCAGACAGGATCAGGTGTAATTACAGGTAGTAGTGTTACTAGCTTTAATTATAGGTATATAGTAGTGTTACCTTTGCTGAATGGTGAGGCATCTGAACCTGTAGTATTAGCATCACTTAAGGTGGGCAGTTGAGGTCTAATTTCAGTAGATGGATCATGTTCATTTTTGGAAGCAAATCTCTCTATCTCATTAGTGGGAGTGGCAGATATTGGGAGGCTGGTGGTTGGAGTACTGTCTCCCTGGTGGAGAGTGGTAGGTGTGTCTACTTCCTGTTGGCTTGTTGGCTGTCCAGTGGATGATACATAGACATTACTGGTTGTTGGTGAGACAATAACCAGCTCTGTTGAAACTGAGTTCAAGTTTAAAATTTGTTCTTCCTCAGTTTCTGTCTCACCAGATCCTTCTGTCTTACCAGACCCTTTCATCTCACCAGACCCTTTTGTCTCACCAGACCCTTTTGTCTCACCAGACCCTTCAAATAAGTCTTCATCATCTCCATAGTAGGACCGCTCCATGTCATTCATCCAACTAATGAGTTTACTAATGAACTGGACTAGCACCTTCATTTCATCAACGTAGCAATTAAAAGTGATCTCAGCCGCATCATCTATAATATTATCACATACTTTGAGTTGGAGCAGTAGGTTAGTCTTGAAGAAACTAACTTTAGAAGTGAACTTTCTATATTTAGCTGGGCTTTGAGTGATTAATCTTTTAGCATGAGACTGAACTGAGGATAATTTTGTGGCCAGCCATTGGTCTCTCTCTGTATCACAATGCTTTTTAACTTTTTTCAGCTTCTTTTCTCTAGATTTCTGCATGTA
Source organism: Diacarnus erythraeanus (assembly GCA_964016965.1). Lineage (NCBI taxonomy): Eukaryota > Metazoa > Porifera > Demospongiae > Poecilosclerida > Podospongiidae > Diacarnus > Diacarnus erythraeanus. The sequence continues at coordinate 829,665 of OZ024681.1, forward strand.
CCAAAGAGTATGATAAAAGTTAGTTTCAATATCATGAAGGTTCTCATTGGAGAATTCTGGGAAATCATGACGTAGCGATACAGTCTTCTCCATGGAGTAGTAGTATTTAATCAGTTTCAGAATTTTTTCCTGATATTTTATAGCTATTGCTGTCATGTTCATATGACATTCTAGATTCTTCATGTGAAGGTCTTGAAGCAATTCAATTGCAAATGTTGCTGTGGTAGTATTACCCTCTTCAATCAAGATGTCTAAAGGTGTCTCAGTTACTGGGAAATAGAGAGAGAGAAAAATTCTTTCTAGTGGAAGGAATTAAACAATAATAACAACAACAATCAATGACAACAACAGCAACAACAATCAATAACAACAACAACAATCAATAACAACAACAACAATCAATAACAACAACAACAATCAATGACAACAACAGCAACAACAATCAATAACAACAACAACAATCAATTAACCACAGATAACGCCCCCACCAACAGTTATTCCTAGCTCTCTAGGATATAACACAATTGAACCAGTAATGTCCAATCCCAAGGTACCACAGACCTGCAGGTTATGCCTAAAAGGGTGGGTACTTACAAGCAGTGAACTCTATGGCTGACTTCCAACCAGAACAAAGGGATTAGGTGATAATAAAATCATGTAATAAATTAGTTTGCACTAATTCTATAACTGCTCTTTAATATAATACAAGAAGGCACACTTTAAAGCATTAAGACAGGTTACTTCTCAGGTACAAAGGATGTAGTTACAGTTCTGGTCTAACCACAAAAAACAACAATTATTTGTCCCAGGACACTACAGGAAGTAGGTAGTTCAGGTACACTGGCCAGATGGATGGATACCACTACGCATGATTCCCAAGAAAAAAGAATTTATCACCCAACCCTCAGGCAGCTTAATGACCCATGGTGAGTTCAGAAGAACAGTTACCTTAGAGAAGCATATATTACATGAATCATATATAGTGTTACATTAGACCAGTAACTTTATAAGTTTAAAGGGTGATCACCCCACCCAATAGCTAATTATACTCCTCTATAATATATCATAGACATATTAATATTAACAGGGACCATACACAATATAAGATGAATCCCCAAGGTGGCCACTGTAAGTTTCCAACCACATATATGCAACCACAGTACAGTGAAACTAGGATACCCTTGTATAAAGGACACAAGTGAAACGAGGATACCCTTGTATGAAGGACACTTTGTATTAAGGATACTTAGATATGAAAGCGTATGTATTAAGATTAAAGGGATTTCACTACCAGAAGTAAGGCCACTTCTCTAAGCAGGACACTTAGTTTATAACCCTAAAGAGTCTGAAAAAGAAATGTCACACAGAAATTTTACACCTTAGCTAATTAACCTGGACAGGTTCTCAAGAGTTGACAATCAATAACTTTCCCTAGAACAGTGCAATAGCAAACTCTTTAGTTCATAAGCCTATCAATAACTTTCCCAGTGAAGGTGCTGACAGGCCATCCATCAGCTATTCATCAACTCTTTACTAAAATAGGAGCTTTACCCCCTACCTGGTGCACAAGAGTATAATAAATATTCACAGCCTGAGATCAACAGCTTGGTAGTGGCCTCATTAACTTCATCAACTCAAAGAAATTCATCTCAGTTGGGAAGCTATACAGTGTCAGTCAGTTCAGAAGCTCTACATAGTGCATGTTAGCCAGTCTAGAGTGCAAAATGGCTTACTCAACTTCTTGCATATATATACAAGAAGTTGCACAATATTGATAGGCTCAAATACCATAACTGTAGCTAACAAATTTAGTTGCAAGGAGGAGCCCCCCCCCCCCCCCCCCCCCCAGGCAACGAATGTATGAAGCATAAAAGGAAATTTACAACATTTTCTTGAATAGTAATGAACATGATGGTGAGGGGAGAGGGGTGGGGGGAGGTGGGTTGGCAAGTGTCCCACCCATCCCAAAGCTAAAATAATATTATGCCACATAACTCAGCTAGCAACAGGCTACCTGTAAACACAAAATAACACTGTAATGACACAAGCTGTACATTACACCCAACAAGCCCTAGACTTCCAGTGTTTAGATACTCTTGGATACAGACTCTAAAATCATTAAGTTACCCAGCAACATCGAGCCACAACTAGCTAGAGGAATACACAGAATCACTGTATCTGGTTGCTATAGGGGGGAACTAGGATGATTATATAACACATTGCACTAGAATACCCACCAATGATATATACAACATTACTCTTCTGTTGGAATCCTTTTGAAGGTGTCCTTGCTGGGAAGGGGAGAGATGCAGGGAGGTAGAAATAAGGCAACAGGATTTAAATTCCACACTATTTAACTCAATTGTCACACTTGTTTATACTCACAAATTTCTTCCCACCACCACTTACAAGTCCTATTACCACAAATATTAACAACTTTTACCACAAATATTAGGAACTAGCAGTTCTAATGAAGCAGAATTCTAGAATCCTCATCAGAATTCTTACCTGGAGATTGAATACCTTTAACACCATTCTAGGAGAAAGAAGAAGAAGAAAAAGAAGATTATTGCATACTGTATCCAGTATTATGTGACATAACATAACACCTCAGTAAACTTAAAAACAGTATATTGTAGAGTGCCAAGACTCTTCTTATAAGAAAGGAATAATTATTGTTGGCATATCATTCACATGTCCATTTTTCATTCAGTGGTCCTGTTAACATTAGCTCCCTCCATTCCCCAGCTCAATACACACATAGCATATTTATCAGTGAGGAACTAATGATTCCAGCCAACAGATAAGCAAGTAAGAAGAAAGCATGCTCACAAGAAACACTTTTTCCTAGTCTGGAAACAAAATTTTGTCCTTCAAATTAAAAATACTATTCAAAAGGTAGCTACATTCCTAACATCTAAAGAATTGCTCCAGCTATAACAGATATGATAGCTATTATATAAAGCTTCTATATTTTTGATGCAGCTCTGCAGTGGCATAGCTATGTACTGAAAACCGTGAAAGTAGTAAGATGTAGACAGAATGGAGCATATTGCTGCTATAGATACTAGCTGTCTAAAACAGCCTAGGCCAAGCCTTATCATAATACTGTGTGTATACCTGTCCGAATATCTCGGTGCCCTGCAGGAGGAAGACCAAAAGGAGAGCAGTTCGTGGCGGCATTCTCCTAACTTTTCAATGCGGCCTGTTGCAATTAATAGCTCGCAGCAGAGAAGGGGCTTCTTAACCCGCCCGAAGGGATAAAATAAACAGCTCTACAGGTAATAATAGTAGTAATCCGATAACTAAGAGCTAATGTCCTGGCCAGCTACTCCAACGTAGACTTTACACCACTTTTGTTTATTCTCTTCTAAAAGTGGGAGGTGTACCAGCGCTTAACAATATTCATAGGCTATTAAGTAATAATAATAATTATTGCGACAGAGATAAACTGTATATCTATTATATCATAATGGGAGCTAAGAAGTTGAGGATATCTCTGCTCCTCTCCATCTAATGGTAGAAACAACTTGTTCTTCTTCGTCTTCCTCCTCTTCAGTCTCCTATGAAAAATATAATTATTCTTATTATCCATCAGGGTTCACTCACCTTCTTCTCAATGATGTAATCACCAGTTTGTTGACACCCAACATTAAATGTATATTTACCAGCTCCATGAGGCTAAAAGAGAAAAATGAAAAATATTATCGAAATCCTGTGGCTTGAATATTTACTTAATGAACCTGATCACCAGTGAAATGACCTTTGTACTGATAGTTATCAAATATCAGTTCTCCTGTTCCTTCCCTTCGACCATTGACCCATGTCCCCTGATACTTGACACCTGAGGATACAAATGTGTAAACCCCTTCCCCGTGTCGAAGGTTTTTGCTCCAGTCTCCTACATAGGTGTCTCCATTGGCATATGTATACATCCCATGACCATTTCTGAAGTCATCTGCCCATTCACCTATAACATCATTTCAAATAGTGAGTATATCATACAACAGATGTAATAAACAATAGAGGAACAGGTGTATAATTGTGGACAAATCACCATAGACAAGCTGAAAAGATCCTCCAGACCACTTCTGTACTAACTTAACCTACAAGTAAGGACGGGCTCCCTAGAAGGGACCTGATCCCAATGTCTCCTTTTATTCAGAGGTTCCACTGTAATAATAATGCTATACGCACCTTCATACTTGGATCCATCTGGGTAGAAAAAGAGCCCTTGGCCATGTTTGTAGTTATTAACATATTCACCAATGTAGCGTGCCCCAGATTTAAACTTATATGTGCCCTAAAGAGTGAAGATTAACAGTCTTTGGTAGCAACAGAGTTCAGCTAACCTTTCCATCTCTCTTTCCACAGCTATATTCCCCATCATAGATATCTCCATTAGGGAGAGTGGCTATTCCTTTACCATGGCGTTCTCCTGCTTCGTTCCTGTCCCCTTCATAAGTCTTAACAATGGCATAATACATCAAAATGAATTCAACACATCACATGGCACATAGCCAGCTATCATCCTAAACCAATTCATCCAACATGTGTTACTTACTCCTAAATTAGGCCCTTCATCTTCGAACTCTTCTGAATCATCATCAGACATTGTTATAAACGTAAGAGAGACAGATGTGATTTAATAGGTACGACCCTCGCCTTCAAAGTTTCTTAGTGTCCATGGATACGGCTATATCACGTGATACATATGGGTGTGGCTTATACTTTTAGTCCCACCCACTCCCAGTATGCAGAAGAGAACTGTGCTGTTATTCAGAGCTGCAAAATGTCCAGATGCTTATGAGGCGGTAAGTTCCTTGCTGACAAGTCCCACACAATTAGACCCACTAACCAACTTATGGTACTATAAATGTTAGGCACTAAAACAGGCAGACTGCACGCCCTACTTCATCCCAGTCCTCCAATTCAAGTTTGTAAACCAGAAACCTCTTTCTGCTGCTCTGTTGAATTCATCTACTTATTCAGGTTAAATCCAGAATTCCAGGTTATGTGACATGTCAATAACAGCATATGTGATCTCTATTTTACTAACAGGAGTAATATTTACTAGCCAAACTGCTGTTGAAGCATCCCTTGCTGCTCTTTCAGAGTCAGTAGAAGTGGACTCTACAACACCCAGTTCACTGGAGGCTCCTATTGAGCAGGTAACGGAGCAATGGAAGACCCTTCCTGTCTTTGTAGTGGGAAGAGCCACAGCAACTGCAGGTGATGACATCTTTCATTCAGAGTTTTATGTTACTGTGATTTGACAATGTAATGAACTGCAGTTAACAGGTTGGGACTGAAGGCATTTGGTGGTCATACTGGGAATGCAGAATCACTTAGTCAAGTTATTATAGAATGTATGTCTAAAGCCCATATCTCAGTGCCATACTTTAAGTGAAACCTATCTTCCAGACACTTTGAGGTGTCTTAACATGGGTGAAGTTCTATATACAAGCTGTTATTTGGGTGTCCTTAATACAGAGGTGTCCTCACTTTAGGGGGTTGGAATAGAACTGTAATGGGCAAGTATCGTCCACAACATAATTCATCATAATATTACATAGTCTTTATACAGCTGCACAGGAAATGATTTTTTTTTTTTTTTTGATAGATTTTAATTCCAGAAAAGTGGATAGGCATACTCCACTCCTGTTTCCCTGTAGTAGTATTAAGAGGGAGACTCTCCCTTCATCCCTCCAGCAAGCTGGACTTGCCCTAGAGGTGCTGGTGAGCTATACCACTCAACCTCATCCAGACATTCTCTCCAACATTTCCAGCATCCTTGACAGACTGAGTGCTGGTGATGTGGTATATGCTGTGTTTTTTAGCCCATCAGGAATAGACTACTCTCTGGAGACATTTGTCAGAGAATGTGAGATGAAAAAGATTGGCACAAAGGTAAGTGCTAGGATATCTTTCAACCCTGTGAAAACAACCTCATGTGATTCCTCTATCCGCATTCCAATCTATTACTCCAATAGTAGTAATAATAGAATTATAGCATCTCTGCCCTTGAAATATTACACCCCTCCATGCATTAATAATGTGTGTGCTTAATAGCTTGTAGCTATTGGACCTACCACAGCAGAAGCTCTCTCTAATGCTGGACACCCACCCTCTGTTTCTGCAAGAAAACCAACACCAGACTCTTTAGTCGAAGCAATTTCAACCATAGCTTAGAAACTTATTTTTGATCAATCAATGTATTTGGTTAGAGATATTCGTGGTGTTATGTTCATAGATTGGAGCTCCTGAAAGAGGAGCTTGCAAGCATATGGAATCTTGAGAGAAGATATGTGTCCAGAAGATTTGCAATAATGACACCTAAAAATAAATAAATAAATAAACTTTAGCCAACTAAAGTCCCTTCAAGTTCACTTGGACCCTATCTTAGCCACATGGTGCACATTTTTTTTTTTTTTTGCAAAAACAATGGGTGTTTCTATGTGTAAATTCTGGACATTACGTCATTTGTAATGTACTTGTAATATTTAATAATAAGATTACTGACTATAAAATAAGATTACTGTAATATACTATAAGAATACTGTAAGGAAATTTACACATTGCACCCAAAACAATGTCATTTGTAAGCCCAACCTCCTGCTTCCCAAGTGAACACTGGACCTTTATAGTAGGGTGGAACCTCAATTAATGGACTATGAGACTAGCACTCTGAAACACCCATATACTGTACAGCACTTTATTTTGGAGGAGCTCAACTTCCACGTTTTTCATGAATTAGGAAAGATCTGACAAACATTTGCTCTTGAAACTAATCTTCAATTTTTCCCCCTCTATTTACCTGGCCTCTGGCCTCGTGAAAATTGTTTTGTGAAAAGCTTCAGGAAAAGTCAATTCATACACCTTCCACCCACATAAAAATAAAATAACTCTTGGAGTAGCAACAAGTACTGATCTATAACTAAACACACTAAAAATTAGGCCCAGTCCCACAAGTAGTTCCCAGATATAGACTAACTTGAAAGTATAGTACATATCCCTTCTTTACCATACTTTACATGCAAGTTCAGTTAGGCAAGGTCACAGATATTTTTAAAATTTATCTTCCCTCTTCTTAATTGTATATAGTAATGTCACTTATAGATGTTGCTACTCTTCTTAGCAATGGAAAATTATTTTGCTGTACGAGTACCCTCAATTTTCACCAGTTTGGCGTCCATATAATCAGAGCAGCTGGATCACTGAAGGTGAGGTTCTACCATACCTTACTCAGAGAGGACTACACTTATGGTATAATAGAAATAAATTATTTAATGTACACTGGGTCTCACCATCCTGAGTATCCTAGAAGTCCACACATGCCACAGACATCCACTTCAAAGCTGTCACTGGATATCATCAATCTCTCCAGTAACAGCATACTTGCCCCGTAACCAATTAAACAATCCCGTTCCATCTCTCCCAAACGTAATCCCCCTTCTCTTGATCTACCCTCTGTTGGCTGCCGAGTTAGAACAGCTCGGGGCCCCTTGGAGCGGGCATGTATCTTATCGATCACCATATGCTTGAGCTTCTGGTAGTAGACAGGCCCAGTGAAAACATAAACACTCAGAGCTTCTCCAGTGATCCCAGAAGTTAAGTAATCCTTCCCAGCATAGTTGAATCCATGCCTTACCAGGTCTTCACTGATATCTGCAACTTTATCGCCACCAAATGCTGTCCCGTAATGAAATTTACCATCCAACACACCAGCTTTTCCAGCCAATAGCTCAATAAGCTTACCTACAGTCATGCGAGATGGAAAACCATGTGGGTTCATGATAATATCAGGACTAATACCCTGATCATTAAAAGGTAAGTCCTCTTGGTTAGCTATCAAACCACATACTCCTTTCTGTCCATGACGGCTGCTGAATTTGTCGCCTAATTCGGGTCTTCTTGTTGTACGAAGAAGCATTTTGATCAAGTAAGATTCCTCTGTGTTGGATGTTATTAGAACCTTCTCTATATAGCTGTCCATCACTCCTTTGTACACGACTGGTGTGTCTTTGTAGTTTGTGTTGGATGCTGCTTGAGGCTGCTGAGGTAGGGGCTGTGTGACAACTGGCACGGACTTATTCACAAGGACTTGTTTGTTGGAAACTCTCTCTCCAGGGGAGCAGATACCATCTTGATCCAGGATTTTGTGGGACCATATTATATCACCAGTCTCTGCATCTCTGCTTGGACCAAGAATTCGGTCAAATGTTTGGTTAGCATATCGTTTCAGAGAGCAGTTTTGTTTTCGGTAAACCAGACACCTTCCAAAGCCCCTGTCCAGGGATGCTTTGTTCAGGATCAGAGCATCTTCGATATCATAACCACTGTAGCTCATGACAGCAACTGTAGCATTTTGACCAGCAGGAAGTTTATCAAATTGAATCAAATCTATCGTTTTAGACTTTACCAAAGGAGCCTGAGGATACACTAGGGAGTATAGGAGCGTGTCTATTCGATTGCGTTGGTTGTAAGCAATGGATCCCATTGCTTGTTTACCCATGGCACACTGATAAGTGTTTCTGGGTGACTGATTGTGATGGGGGTAGGGAACAAGACCAGCACACACCCCTAATATGGTAAAGGGTTCAATCTCAAGGTGAGTGGTGTGATCGTCGATGTCTGACTCATAGAGAGCAATATTGCAGTCATTTTCTTCATTAACATCCAAGTACTCCACTAGTCCTTGATGGAGAAAATCTTCGAATTCCATGCCACTTGAGAGCATCTGGATATGAGCATCCGTGACCTTTGACTGACCTCTCTCCACGATGATGTATGGTCGGCAGACACGACCTCCATCAGAGGCTATGTAGACACAACGATGATGATGGTTAGGACAGATCGAAACAAACTCACTCAGTCTTCCTGATCTTCGCATGAGTCGAAACATACGAATAAGTCGTTTATAATTTCTCACGACCCCAAGGATGTTACCATTAAGAAAGACGAGATAGACCATGGGAAAGCTAAGCTCCTCCCCTGATAAATACTGGATGTCCTCTACTCCCAGATTAAATGCCAGTCTGGTGACTGGTTCTTCCTCCTGATCTGTAGTAATGTGAGTCATAAGAGCAAGATTCTTGACAAGGCCACAGGCTTCACCCTCAGGAGTGTCAGAAGGACATAACATTCCCCACTGGGAAGGCTGGAGAGATCGAGGACCACTAACCTTCCTTGTTTTCTCAAACTGACTCGATATACGGGTCATGTGACCCAGGGCAGAGATAAATGATAGTCTCGAGAGAACCTGAGTGACTCCTGCTCGGTCCATCTTGAATCTCTTTACCGACCAGTTTCCTGTTGAGATAGCATGAATTAACCCTAATGTGATCTGGTCTTGACGCATGTGACGGACGATGTCAAACTGAGTAGCTCGTTGCTTTGGTATGGTCTGATCTGCAATTCTTTTCAGTTCAAAGTTGAACTTCTTGAAGAGGTCTTCGAACAACAGCGAGAGCAACTATTTATCATCAACAGAAAAGATAATTTCAAAAATAAACATTTTTTGTGTATTTACAACAAAGCTAGCTAAAACTCTGACACTAAAATCAATAACTTGTCTTCACTTGTCACCTGGATATACAGTGGAATCCCTCTACCCCAACTCCCTGAAATGAGGACACCTCTGTATTAAGGACACTTGGATATGTCCCAAATAACAGTTTTGTGTATTAACATTAGTAGACTTCATCCTCTGAAATGAGGCCACCCCTCTAATCAGGACACTTTAATTTGTTCCAAGGTGTCCATTGTACTTATAAATGTAGTGAATAATAACATACTATACTGTAATTCTAATAGAACTATGATATTGTTTCCTAGAATTATTTTTAGCATTGTTATTTAAATATACGTAATAATTTCCTAGAAGTACAATTAACTCTCCACTCCCCCCCCCCTTCCCCCCACCCTTCAGAGTTTAATGGCTAAAACATGCTCTCACCTGTCCAGCAAGTTCCAGGCGTTTGTTGCCGTAGTAGTCTCTATCATCAATCCTCACAGCATCTTCTTGGGCCAAAATAACTCTACGAACCATCAGAGCCAAATACACAGACTTCATACGGAAATCAAAATCTGTGACTGGAATGTGGGCCAATACAACTCCTGCCAGTACATCACAGGCCTCGTCAACTTTGGATTTTGGCCTTCCCCATGTCCTTACTTGGCGACATTTACTCCCAATGTACTCTAGTGCCTGGAGTTGCGTGAAGACCTGAAGATTGGCACATTCTTCCAGAGAGGGAGCAAAGACAGAGAGTACTTCCTCTTCACTTCCAATGAGTTGAACAATTTCCTGGTCAGTTATAACTCCCATGGCCTTGAAAACTACCACTATAGGGATGTTGTCAGCAAAAGAATTGTGCTTCAGGTAATATTTGTTCCCCTTGGTTATAAGGTTTGTTCGGCTTTTCCTTTCATGGGTGGAGCTTATTACTAAGCAACCAACTGCTCCCTTTCGGTCAACTTCCACAATCATTCGGTTCTTAGAGAGCTGTTCTTGAATCAGAATGACCTTTTCAACTCCTCGGACAACAAAATACCCCCCAGGGTCTATGGGACACTCGTTCAGCTTGGCCAACTCCAGAGGTGATTTCTTGGCCAAAATACAATTGGAACTTTGCAACATAATCGGCATACGTCCAATGGGCAGGCCCTTTCTAATAACCCTCTGAGAACCACGTGTGTACTCGATGTCAACTGTAATAGGGGCAGAGTAAGTCATATCCCTTAGTCGACATTCGTGGGGTACTATAGGCTTTGTGACGTTAAAAGATTCCTCCACATCTGGTTTTCCAACCACTATGTTTAGATATTTGAGGTAAAAGGAGGGATCTGTATCACTCGTTATAAGTTCATTGGCTTTCATTATCTTCTTTATCTCTACATTGATGAAGTAGTTGAACGAATCAATGTGCTGCTTGACAAGACCTTTGACCTTTAAGAAGGCAGGGAGGAGCTTCCACTTTTCCTCCACAGTATTAATGGAACGAGATAAATCGTTACCCTCAGTAAGGCATTTTGGGTAGATTGAGAAATCTTTTCCTTCAGACATATCTAGACACAGTCATAGCAATTTCGCACCCGTCCAGCTGTAATTTGAACTTTAAACTTTGAACTCATGCAGCTCTGTTGGGCTCTATTTTGAATTTCTATTACTGTACCAAGCAAGGCTTACATTCTGTGGCATTATTTTGGTTCAGCTTCAACCTGAGCGTAATGGCCGGAAGTCCTGCTCCTCTCACATGGCTGCAAGCAGCAGAATATGTAAGTGGTTAGCTATGTGTTGTAGCCATAACTAGAAGATAATAACCAACTTCTTCCTCACTCAGGTTCTGAGGGAAGAAGGGCCTGAAATGCATATCAAAGATCTGACTTCTCGTATCTTAGAGCTAGGGATAGTCAAGTCCAACTGTGCCACTAGCTTGGAGACACTACTGTACAGGCAGACGTCTGGGGGGCCTCAAGGGAAAGGAAATTCTAATTCTCGTGGGATGTCTGGACCATCGAAATTTATTCGTGTGTTGGGGAAACATGGTTGGTTTGGTTTGAAGCCAAGTGTACTGATGGAGGAGAGTGATTTGAACGTTAGCTTGGAGAGCATTGATGATAGCTTAATAGATGACAAAAATAGCAGGTTAGTTAAATGTTAAAAGAGGTGAGGAGAGGAGAAGTGGGGAGGGGAGAGGTGGGGAGGGGAGAGGAAGAGTGAAGATGGAGCAAGATAGAACATTTGTTATGGTGATGCAAAAATCAATTATTCTTACAGTGAGAGAGAGGTTGAAGTAGAAAACAAACCCCTTGTTTCCAGCCAACAGCTCAGGAGGAAAAACTCTGTCCACTCTTCAGATGAAGAAAACACTTTCTTTGTGATGAGTTCAGAAACAGAAGAGAGTTCAGACAATTTTGAGGATTCTGTGGAGGAATCATCTGAAGACGATTCAGTGGGAGATGAAAGCATGTATCTTAGGAAGTATTCATTTCTTAAGAAGTTGGCAAAGAGCATTATATTTGTATGTGGACTATTACAGTAAAACCTTGTGTGTGTGTGCAACTGTATGCTGGCAGCCATCAGAATGTAATAATGGCCTTTTATACTCAATAGCTGGAGCTGTATATAGTGGTCACCCTTGGGACACAACCAGTTGGCTGTTATACAGAGGTGACCTGCTTATACAGTGGAACCTGTATATAGTGGTCACCCTTGAGACACAACCAGTTGACTGTTATACAGAGGTGGTCTGTTTATACAGTGGAACCTGTATATAATGGTCACCCTTGAGACACAACCAGTTGACTGTTATACAGAGGTGGTCTGCTTATACAGTGGAACCTGTATATAGTGGTCACCCTTGAGACACAACCAGTTGACTGTTATACAGAGGTGGTCTGCTTATACAGTGGAACCTGTATATAGTGGTCACACTTGAGACACAACCAGTTGGCTGTTATACAGAGGTGGTCTGCTTATACAGTGGAACCTGTATATAGTGGTCACACTTGAGACACAACCAGTTGGCTGTTATACAGAGGTGGTCTGCTTATACAGTGGAACCTGTATATAGTGGTCACCCTTGAGACACAACCAGTTGGCTGTTATACAGAGGTGGTCTGCTTATACAGTGGAACCTGTATATAGTGGTCACCCTTGAGACACAACCAGTTGACTGTTATACAGAGGTGGTCTGCTTATACAGTGGAACCTGTATATAGTGGTCACACTTGAGACACAACCAGTTGGCTGTTATACAGAGGTGGTCTGCTTATACAGTGGAACCTGTATATAGTGGTCACACTTGAGACACAACCAGTTGGCTGTTATACAGAGGTGGTCTGCTTATACAGTGGAACCTGTATATAGCGGTCACCCTTGAGACACAACCAGTTGGCTGTTATACAGAGGTGGTCTGCTTATACAGTGGAACCTGTATATAGTGGTCACACTTGAGACACAACCAGTTGGCTGTTATACAGAGGTGGTCTGCTTATACAGTGGAACCTGTATATAGTGGTCACACTTGAGACACAACCAGTTGGCTGTTATACAGAGGTGGTCTGCTTATACAGTGGAACCTGTATATAGTGGTCACCCTTGAGACACAACCAGTTGGCTGTTATACAGAGGTGACCTGCTTATACAGTGGAACCTGTATATAGTGGTCACACTTGAGACACAACCAGTTGGCTGTTATACAGAGGTGGTCTGCTTATACAGTGGAACCTGTATATAGTGGTCACCCTTGAGACACAACCAGTTGGCTGTTATACAGAGGTGGTCTGCTTATACAGTGGAACCTGTATATAGTGGTCACCCTTGAGACACAACCAGTTGGCTGTTATACAGAGGTGGTCTGCTTATACAGTGGAACCTGTATATAGTGGTCACACTTGAGACACAACCAGTTTGCTTGTATAATGGTAATCTTTTTATATAGCATAGCATTGGTGACATGACCTTGATGATAAACCACTGAGCATCATAACTTGTTAACATATTTAGTGTGAGTGATGACAATGCTTCAACAATCCTTATAGGAGAATGCTGCACTTGCAGACCAGCTTACAAAGATTGAGGATAGGATTAGCAGAGCAAGGGTCGAGAGGGAGTAAGCCCCTTTAATTATTTATATAATAATTATAATGATCATATTTTTGTTATCACAGTTTCTTGTTTGGAAAGTTAGTTCAGTTTGAGCAGGGAGGCATACACAAGAGAAGTGTCATGGGAATCCTCCCTTATTCTGGGTTCACACTCCAAAAGCAAACCCATTCCGTTCCAAGACAGGCTGATAATGCCAGATCCATTCCCAGACCACAAACCGAGCAGCACAGTACTACACGGATTCCACCTGGAACAGATGATTTTAACAACAGGAAAACTGCAAGACATACAGTGCAGCAAATCTCTCCTCTGAAAAGGTTAAAGGTTGTCCACTCTGACCCCAAGAAAACAAGCAGCAGTTTTCTGTTCAAGAACTCTAGTTCAAACCTCTTGATGTCAGAGAGCTCTGGGGATGGCAGCGGAGAGTGGAGTGAGAGTGAAGGAGACTTGACAATTGATTCAATTGTAGCCTCTCACTCTAGAAAGGATGCTGGATGCAAGAAGAAGGCAAAGAAGACTGTAGTTGTTCCCAAGAAGAGTTTGGATGATGAAAGGGGTGGAGATGGAGAGGGTAGGTGGGTGTGGCAGTAATTTTTGAGGGTGATGAGGGGTGACATGGTGGAGTTTTGTGTGTTATTTATTATGTTTGTAGATGAAGAGTTGGAGCTGGCTATGAGGAGTGGAAAAGTTCGGAGACTTCACCCCATTCCCTTAAATGAGGATGGTGAGAATATACTTATGTTAATTGCCAACTGAAAGGTGATAGGAGGTTCCACTCTACTGGTTGTGTCTCAAGGGTGACCACTATATACAGGTTCCACTGTATAAGCAGGCCACCTCTGTATAACAGTCAACTGGTTGTGTTTCAAGGATGACCACTATATACAGGTTCCACTGTATAAGCAGACCACCTCTGTATAACAGCCAACTGGTTGTGTCTCAAGGGTGACCACTATATACAGGTTCCACTGTATAAGCAGACCACCTCTGTATAACAGCCAACTGGTTGTGTCCCAAGGGTGACCACTATATACAGGTTCCACTGTATAAGCAGACCACCTCTGTATAACAGTCAACTGGTTGTGTTTCAAGGGTGACCACTATATACAGGTTCCACTGTATAAGCAGACCACCTCTGTATAACAGCCAACTGGTTGTGTCTCAAGTGTGACCACTATATACAGGTTCCACTGTATAACCACCTCTGCATAACAGCCAACTAGGTCTCACTGTTATATAGGTTCCAGGTCACCTCTGTATAACAGCCAACTGGTAGAGTCTAATATGACATTATGATAATGTTCTGTACATGTAGGATCACCTGTATTTCCCATAGTTGTCGGTGGTCTGCATGTCCTCAATCTTGGCAAAGTAAGATGATAAAAGTACTGTATTATTAATAACACCAGCAATGGCCTGCATTCATCTTGTCTCTTTAGATAGTGTTTGATCGTGTGGCGTACCACAGTGAGCGATACCTCTTGCCCATTGGTTTTGAAAGTCGTCGGACATACCCGAGTATGATTGACCCCTCTAGAAAGTGTTCTTACACATGTAGAATACTGGATGGTGGAGACACACCCCAGGTGTATACTTTGTCAGTAAACTAGGCCTTAAATTCAGGATATTCTTGTACATTTCATATATATTCTCTGCATATGGTTTATGTTATTATGTACAGTAAACTGATTTTCTAGTTTGAGATGGTGGCAGATGATAACCCTGAGCATCCTGTCAGAGCCAGTTCCTCCACTGCCTGCCAAACTATTGTACTCAAGAACATCAACAGAGCAAGGTATTTTCTCTACATATGGAAAATTCTCCCCCTTCTCTGTACACAGCAGTTCACTGTGATATAGCTATTCTAGACAGATTAACCTTGTTTAAAAACAGTTATTTTTCAAGTGTCCCTAATGTAGGAGTGTCTTCATTTTGAGTGTTTGGAATCTCAAATATTTCTAGTGTTCCGGGTGTGGAGGGGAAGTTAGAATCTCATTACATCTTATCATAAAGATTATTCTTCTTTATAGAGATAAGCAGGCCACTAACTCTGGTTCGGGTCCTGAGTTCTTCGGTTATTCAAATCCCACTATTCTTAATCTTATTCAGAAGCTTCCTGATGCGAAAAAATGTTCCAAGTATAAGTTTGTTAGATTTGCGGAACCCAGTAGACGAGGGGGTCAGAAAGGTCTTAATGTGGGTGGAGGTGGAGCTCGTAAACCCAATGTAAAATCAAAAACTACCTCGAAAATTAATAAATCAAGCAAAAAGATTGTTGCTGTGAAACAGAAGTCTGATCCCAAGTCATATTCTAAAGGATTAGTGACATCCAAGCAGGCATTGCAAGGTGATTCCAGTCCAGCTATTGCTCCAGTTCTTGGAACCAGATTGGAAATGCCTTTATCTGATTCCAGTTCTGGTGAACTGAGTTCAGCTACTGATAATGAATTGGTCATTGATAGTTGATAAAATTAATGACTGATGCAATAATAATCTTGGTACCATAATTTTTTTTAATAATAATTTGGGCCTTAAATGACGTCATCAAGACTCGCGCTAATTAGTGTCATGTCGGTCTCTCGTTAGAGAATTTTGAAAGGAGAAAGCTGTCATTTGTAGCCTTCAGGACTCCACAGTCAGTTTGCACCCGTGGGAAAGGTTACCTCGAGAAGGCAACGGTTCCAAATAACTCTTCAAAAGTTTAACTTTACACCTTAAAGGTTCAGTTTTAGCACCTCTGTTTCTAGCTAGCTAGCGAGCTACACGGGTGTCCATTTCCTCCCTGTAGGACTACACCGACGGCAGCAGGGCCGCCGTCAAATAACAGTGTGTTTGGAACCCTTTGGATGTGAAGTAAGCCTTATTTATTGGGAAAAAACAACTAAATAAATTCGGATTATAGCTTTTTTTATTTAAGCCAAACTAAAGATTATATTCACAATTGCTAGATGTTAGGTTGTGTGCTGTGTGTGTGTGGATATAGCTAGCAGGTTGGATGTGATTCCCGTAATGAAATGAATGAGTATTTTGTTTTATTATTGATATTAAGACTAGTGTGTAAGTACAATTGAATTTTCCCAAATAGAAGCAATTGTATCCTAGGACCCACCCTAATTATAACCTCTCAGCTAGCTATGGTATGTGTACAAATTGGACTTAGTGCATGTGTTCATGTAGGAAGCTCTGAATAAGGATAGCATGTAATCAGTACCACTTCTCTCTTCTCATGTTAATGGTGTAATACCTTGTAAAAAGATTAGAGGACTGTTTCATTGGATGTGTCCTTTATACAGAGGTTCTATTTAATCTGAGACCTCCCTTTAGGTTGGAGTCTCTCTCTCTAATAAAGAGATTAGGCTCTGTAAATAAATATTAGTTGTGTTTGGCTCTCGAGTGTGGGTGTTGGCAGCACACAACTTAATAAATATTGTTATTGTTACTGGTTATGGCTGACAGTCCCAATGTACTCAAGTTTAGGATTACAAGTCTCTATCTGTTTGGTGCCAATACCTCTCAGAGTTTTAGTTAGGTTGTATGTAGCTGGAGCCACCATAACCAATCATTATCTTTTATCATGTTGTACCTCCAAAGAGAAATGATGAATATTGGGTCTAATGAAAGGGAGCATCCCAATTCAAGTCCAATCAATTCACCATCTCCAAGACAGCAGAATGGCCAATATAGACAGGTAAACCTTGATCCAGTGTGTGTGTGTGTGTGTGTGTGTGCCATTAAACATTCCATAGTGTATTATCTGATCATACACTGGGTAATTAACCAGTAGAAACCTTAACAGTGCCCAATATCTGGTAAGTTTTCAGACTGGCTTATAGCTGAGCAGATCTGATGATGGTAATAGATAGGAACTGTGTTATCAATAAGTTCTCTATCCTGTGTGAGAACTGAGAATCTTTTGACACTCATTAGAGTTTGCAATACTGATATGGTGTAGAGATGTGAGCAGGGTATACTTATGTTAGTTAGGCTGTGACTAATAATTACACGGCCATGTAACCTTGCTACCTGTAGAAAATTTCACTTTGGGTGGGTGTACTGGTACCTATTTCCTATTGTATCAAATGTTATTTTAAAGTCTTACAGATCTCTTCAATTTATGGTGTGGGGTTATGTGAGATAAGGTTTCACACTTCCTCTTGTCATTAATTGTTGGTAATATTATAGTGAGACTGTGCCTTTAATAAGTAACAGCGAGTGGGAACAAAGTGCATTTCTTGGAGCAATGAATGTACTACATGTTAATAATGGTGTGCATTACATGTGCTTTTGCATTGGACAATGGTCAAGAAAAGGTGACAGTTGACTTATAGGCTGTAAAGCTAAAAGTGAAATGCTCTGGTTGACCTCTGTCTACCCAGCTAGGCATGCAGTACTTGGTGCCCTGGTACAACTGGACAAGTGGTCCAGGCATGAAGTTGGCAATAACCATCTTAGAACATAATTATATGGATGTTGTACTTGTACTATGTACAATGTCATATATATTAGAGCTTTTAGTGTTAAAGATCACTTACCTTATTGCAAATTCTCTAGCTCGTCCTCCTCAGGCTCCTCCCCCTTGAAATGGAGCTACACTCTAGGGGGAGGGGGAACCTGGTTGATAAAGGTCTTATTATGACTAACTGGCTAATTAGTACTTGTGGGTGTTAATTGATGTCCTTAGAGAGACACTAACACCTACTATTAGTTATCTACTGTGATTTTTAGCTAGAATTGAGTGTTTTCTGGACCTCCTGTTTTAGCTAGCTGTTAGAGTGTAGGTTTCCTACTTATTTGAGGGCTACTGGGCAGAAGAACATTGCAGTATGGAAGTAGAAACAAGAAGGGGGTTTAACGGCACACCATGGATCATATCTTAAAAGTGGCAATGTACAACAGTTTAATAATTGTTTCATGTAGAACATGACTGACTTCATAGATAATTCCCTTGCAGCTCGTGGGCAGCTGCTTGAGCAGGCAAATGTCTGAAAGGAAATTATACCAACTTCCTTGCTAGTAAACAACTGTTAGCACTTACTAGAGTTACAGTTTTGGAGATAGTTCACAACCTGATCCCAAAATGTACTGCAGTAAAGAGTAAAGAGCTGTGGTAGAGTGGCCATTATAGAGTGGAGTGGGGTGGGGTTTCTCTACTGCCCCTGAATCTCAGAGTGAGCAAAAGGAATATGCCATTGAGGAACACCTGAACCAGAAACAGCCAGGCTCCCCACCCCCCCCATAGCTTGGCTAAATTTGGAGGGCTATGAGCCTGGGGAATGTTGGATGGAGGGCTAGGATTCTGGGAATGGGATAATTTGGAGGGCTAGGATCCTGGGAATGAGATTATTTGGAGGGCTAGGAGCCTGGGGAATGAGACAATTTGGATGGAGGGCTAGGATCCTCGGAATGAGACAAGAACATGGAGGGCTAGGAGCCTGGAATGAGATTATTTAGAGGGCTAGGATCCTGGGAATGAGGCTAGCACTTGGTTCTTAACCTTTGGACCCATATAGTACAAGATAGTATATTGGGGGGGGGGTGTGTGGTGGGGGTGGAGGATGTTTACATAAAATGGATGTGGTGGACACTAACTTAAGATATTTATACTGAGAGGGAGTCTAGCACCCTTTAGGAGTGACAATCTTTGTGCTATACTTACCTTATCCAGGTGCTAGAATGGGCAGAAACTGGTAGCTATAGTATTTGTAATGGGGGAAGGCAGGGTGCCTAGTTTGTGGGGACACACCCTCCAAAGTGTGCCTTGCTATTGGTGGGAGTGGATTTGACTGATTCTCTCAATATGATGGTGGATTTCATTTTGTTGTCACTTGCTATTTCATGGAGGGTAAAGGGTCCTGGAAGTAAAACCTCAATTGTTTAGACATTAATAAAATTATGCCTGTGTACATCAGAAACCAGTAGTAAAGAGATCAGTGAAATAAAGTGCCTTTGGATCTAGATTTAAGATGTTCCTATATTGCGTCAGTATCTTCCTCCACAGCTAGGTACAATTATCTTCCAGGGTCCTCCATGTGTGTGTGTGTGTGTGTGTGTGTTCACACCTGTGTATGTTTGTTTGTGTGCTGGTAGATATTGTTTAAGCTCTCTATTTTGGTCTCTATAGTATATTATAGAGACCTGAAGTCCCTGCACTATTTTATCTAGAGTTCAAGGATACTGTTAAAGGGCTGAGGGTTTTCTATGCAACATGGATCCTGTCTGTTCACATACTGTGGGTTCTGTTGGTATAAGTACTGTGGGTAAATACTGCAGGTCCTGTTGGTCTAAATACTGCAGGTCATGTTGGTCTAAATACTGTGGGTCCTGTTGGTCTATAGATGATAGTGTGTGTGTGTGTGTGTGTGTGTGTGTGTGTGTGTGTGTGTGTGTGTGTGTGTGTGTGTGTGTGTGAGGGGGGTGGGGCTCCGCAGTTACTCCTAGGAAGGTTCCTGAGCTGTGGGACTTAATAGCTGGCTATTGCCCTGTGGTGCCTGTCTCAGCTACCTGTCTCAGCTACAATATAATTATAAACCTTCTTCTTGGGTATTGGAGTTCATTCTTGGTAATGGAGTATAAATCCCACTCTTGGTAATTCTTGGTAATGGAGTATAAATCCCACTCTTGGTAATTCTTGGTAATGGTTACTGGTATGTGTGGCATCATAATTGTTTTTGAAGCCATCTAAGGCATGGCCTAACTGGGTAGGTATGGTGAAGGTGATATAGGAATATGGCCTATCAAAGACTTGAAGCCCCACTACCTATGGTTGATACAATAGATTCTGTTGGGTTATCCAGAGCTGATGTTGTCTGTGAGTGAGATTTTGGATAAAATGTGTAGGTATTGTTAAGGGGTGATGTATAAAACAGTACTTTATGGTGGTGAAACTGAATCAAAATGAGTGAGACTTGACAGGTCTGCCTATAGCATGCCATTTTTCATTTCTGAGTGACCGCTAGGCCATTGTGTCATCTGGTTTCTGAGTGACCGCTAGGCCATTGTGTCGTCTGGTTTCTGAGTGACCACTAGGCCCATCTGGTTTCTGAGTAACCATGGTGTCGGCTAGTTTCTAAGTGACTGCTAGGCCATGGTCTGGTTTCTGAGTGACGCTAGGCCATTGTGTCGGGGGTGGATATCCAAAGAAGAAAGAGTGGGTGTGTGTGGTTTTCAAATAAGCTTATAATATCCCGAATCTGATCAAAGTTTTAACACTTACCTTGATGTAGGATTACCTTACTAAATAGAGACTAATCCTTTAGAAGGTATATCACCCCCTCATCTTTGTGTGAAACCCTAAGCCTGAACTTTGAACCCCTATTTTCTCTGTGATTTATCTGCTGGCAAACATGCTTTCCCTGCTAGACATTATTTCCTTTAGTCTACTGAAAAGATACCCATGAAGATTTGCTTTGAGGGTGCAGAGATGAAGGCAAAGAATGCTGACCCAGCAATATAGTGGTGATGAGTTTGTACATGAATGTAATGCCTGGTAACATGGTCTTAGGAAAATACTGTTTAGCTTACTGATCTGACTAGAGGCTTGTCAGCAGAATCAAGGCACTAAGTTGTTTTACTGTAAAAGTGATATAGTGAACAACCTTCTCTGTCTTTTAACCTACATGCATGGAGACATTTCTTTTGTTTCTGCCCTTACAATTGAAAGTTATACCCCACCTCACCCCACCCCACCTCACCCCACCCCACCTCACCCCACCCCACCTCACCTCATCCCACCCCACCCCCCTTCACTCCTCCTTGAAGTGTGTTAGCTGCCTCACTTCATTACAGAGTGGAACTTCTAACCTGAAATAACGCAACCTCTCTAATTCAAGATTCTCCACATAACACTCAATATAATATAGAGATCCCCATAATACTCAATAGAGACCTCCATAATACTCAATAGAGACCCCATAACACTCAATAGAGACCCCCATAATACTCAATAGAGACCCCCATAATACTCAATAGAGATCCAAATATTATAGAGACCCCCATAATACTTAGAGATCCCTGTAATACTCAATATAGAGACCCACATAACTCTGACCCCTATGCACTAAATAGAGACCCACATAACTCTGACCCCTATGCACTAAATAGAGACCCACATAACTCTCTTATTAAGCGATTTCAATTTTATTTTAATATTCACTGAGAAAGCTGTGTGCTCCCTCCACCTCTCCCCCCCCCCCCCCCCCCCCCCCACACACACACACACACAAGTCTAATACCAAATCCATACAATGGTTGCACGTCCAAATTCACTCCATTATTTTAAAAAGCCTGGTGCCAACAATATGCTGTTTAATAGCTACCAGGTATTTAACAATTAATAATAATATATCCAGGAATATGATGTTAGTAAACACAGCTACTGCTACTTCTTCCTGGGAATTGTGCTGTTGTAAGCTGGAGGGGGTTGTAGGGTAATGAGTAAGGTGATGCTTCCCAGTGTTAATTGACTGGAGAAAGGTTTGTGGGATGTTGGACTAAGTATATGCTGTATGGAGGGATATATCTTCTGTTGTGTTATGGGATAAAGTACTGGAATTTTCTCTTCTTTGTTACTTTCTTTAGGAGGTGGGTGTGGATTCTGAGATGAGGACACCACTATAATAGTAATGGTGAAACTCTTTCAGTCTGAAATGAAAACAGCAGTGTTTACACTCTGTTTCAATGATATTTATGTATATACTGTTAGAATCACTCCAGTCCTGACACCTGAAGATACTTAATAATGGTGTCTCTGTTATCAATGGAACCCTTTATTTAAACTGTAGCCCTCCCAAAATATGGGGCATTTGGTGACGAAACCTTTCCTAATCCAATCCCCTATTCCAGTATAGAGTGAGACCTCTAGTTTACTTCCAACCTCCCAAAAGACTTTAAAATATCTTTATCCTAGGAGTCCTTGGAACTGCAGCCAAATATAAGCCCCTCCCATAGCCCAGGCACCTCCCCTCACCAGTTAGATCAGCCAATGGATGAACGTGTGCACAGTAGACGACCATCTGATGAAGCTGCCATAATATTGAGGAAGATATCAGACGCTGGTCAGAATCTTACGTTTGGGCAGTATAACATGGGGATGAGCATGCCAGACAAGACCGGTTCCCTGCCCCCTGCCATGAGAGGGCTGCCTCTTGACAGAATGGGATATCAAACATTTTTTGATGATATGCCGAGGTTCCATACCTTGGGTGAGTTCAGTAGTGTACATAGGTGCAATAATATTAGTGCACTAAAACTCCTTTTTCTTTTGGAACAAATTGACTTGAAAAAATAAAGCATTTGCTACATTTTTTGACCAGATCAAAGAAAAGCATACTAAGTTATAAAGAGGTTTGGCCACCCGGCTGTGCCATAGCTAAATTCCTTCTCTATATTATAGATATAAGCCATTTCATAGGAATAGCTTAAGTCTTCAAGTGTTAATAGAAGTATTGATAATAATCTCTCTTCCTTTCATCAGGTTTGTCTGATACTGGTAGGATGTTGTCTGCTGCGTTGAGTGACAGTTATTTGCCTAGCATGGGGATGGAAAACTCGCATTCTCTGGACCTCTCCATGGAAGACAGTGGGAGGAGAATTCTCACCCCAGAGGACACTCTCATGCCTCCCCTCACCATCCAGGATCGACATCCCTCGGCTCCTCAGCTAGCATCCATGCTGGCCTCTTCCTTAGAGAACAAACCTGAGATGATGGTCAATATTGATGAGCAGGTGAAGTGTTAACTAAAAGTGCCCCTCCCACCCCCCTCCCTAGGTTGTGATGGGACCTGTCTGCCCAAAATGATATCAAGTACTGACCCAGTGTGTGTGTACATGGTTAGGCTGTATTCCTGTACATACAACAGAGTTCAGTATAATTCCATAGAATAGTGCAGAGGAGTGGTTTACAAGGTGGGAGTTCATGAGTTGGGGGTGGAGTTAGGATATGGTTATGCGTTCAGGTGTATTAGCTGTTCCTAAAGTGTGGTTTGTATTGCTGTACAAAGTTGATACATTGTAGGTACCTGCATGGAGTGATACATTGTACTGTACCTGCATGGCCATGGGGTGATATATTGTACTGTAGAGTGGTCACTATAAGTCTGGAGGTACTTAAAGGTAATTTTGATGACTGAATTTAGTCACAATCTCCAATGATTTTGGCACTGTGCCAGAATTTGGTAGATTCTGTTGGTTTAATGTACTTTAAAGGCATGTAATCAGCTATTGAGGTGGGTAGGATATTCATAAGTGGTGGGTATTCATTAAGTGCTGTGTTGTAGCATCATATTCCCTGTTTTATGCCCTATGGTGTTGGGGAAACTCTTGGTTATGGTTGTTATGATGGTTGCCAAAATCTTCTGATCTAATAATATTTATCCATTTTTGGAACTCCTCCCTCTCTGTAAATTCAGACAGTCCCTGTGTTCATTAATTCACTTACTCTTTTTTGCAGATTCCCATGAGGAAGAGGAGTTGGTCTATGCCTGCAAATGGACCCTTCAGACTTGGAATTGCCCCTCAAATAAGCATTTCTAGTCCTGATGATCCTAATTCTCAGTGTGAGTATAGTCTCCCTCCCCATCCCTTCCTCTCTCCCCATCCCTTCCTCCCTCCCTCCCTCCCTCTCTCTCTCTCCCTCCCTCTCTCTCCCTCTCTCTCCCTCCCTCTCCCTCCCTCCCTCCCTTTCCCCCCTCTCCCTTCCTCTCCCTCTCTCCCTTCCTCCCTCTCATCCACACACCCATATTGTGGGTTAATGGATTTTCCATAGTAACCGGTGGTAAATATATTTACCAAGCCTGGGAACTGACATTTCATTGTCTTCCTCAATAAAATCATAGCAGCCATATGTATATTAAGTTCCCTAGGGGAGTTGTGTCTAGACTGTATGACCTTCCCTTCAGTACCAGCTAACTTAACTGCCAGTGGGTTAGCCCATGTACCAACTAGTTCATTTGCTCATAGATTTTTCAGGTTTCTGGATATTCCCCAACAGTCTACTCCACACCATGACAATGCACTTTGCACTCTTCTAGTATGTATATATAATAGATTTTTTATCCAGTTAAGTTGTGTAGGTATGCAGGTATTTAATACTCCTACCAGTCTAGGTATAACTATGATAATATGTATGTCTATTAGGAGGTGGATAATATGGTATCTAATTCTCTATAGAGCTCTTCAGTAATAATAATAATGGGCTGCTCTTTTATGTGCTGGCTCTGGTGTTATTGAGTTATAGCTTGCTTGTTGTCCCCTGGAGCTGTGGAGTAGTAGCTTGTCTGTGTGGGTGGTGTGGGTGTTGTCAGTGTGGGTGGTGTCAGTTCCATTCTGGGGTTTCCAGGTAGTATATATTCCAGCTGGAATTATTTGCTGGTATGGATAAAACCCTATGTGAGTCTTGGTTGGGGGGGAACTGGGAAGGAGTAGGTGGTGGTGTCTTGTTTCGGCCCTTAGCCCAGCTTTATGTTTTCTGTCTATAGCCATAAAGGCTGTCAGTTCTTACTGGGGAGTTTTGTATGGGACAAATTTCTCTCAGCTTCATGATGGATAGAGTTTTAACTATGGGATGCATTCTCTATAATACCTGTGGTGTATTTTATTACAGTAACATTATGATATGTAGATAAGGATGCATTCTATGTAATCATCATGGTGTATCATTGCCTAATTTAGTTGTCCCCTTCTCATCCTGTTCTCTTGTGTCACATCACAACACCAGACAGTTTGGTCCACCACCCATACCACCTGGTGACCTCCTACCTATCCACCACTCACACCTTGTGACCTCCTAGCTGTCCATCATCCATACCTGATGTTTTCTCTATGATTAGGTTTCTCACTTGTTCTGTGTTTCATATCTGGTGGAGTATGTGTCTATTAGAACCCCCTACTGTATTAGCAATGTAATGCTAGGGTTGGAACCCACTGAAATATCCCAGATTAAAGGCTGCTGGTGGGTACAGGATATTAGCAATAAAGGTAACTTGGTTAGTATTTCCTGTGGGTTGTGGTGGGATGGAAACCACTAATTAATGGGGCACCCTGAGAGAATGCATTCAAGCACTGGGGTTGATGCTAACTGGTAGCACTGGGAGTGGTGGTAACCCTGGTAGCACTGAGGGTGGTGATAGCACTGAGGGTGGTGATAGCACTGAGGGTGGTGATAGCACTGAGGGTGGTGATAGCACTGAGGGTGGTGGTAGCACTGGGAGTGGTGGTAGCACTGGGAGTGGTGGTAGCACTGGGAGTGGTGGTAGCACTGAGGGTGGTTGTAGCACTGAGGGTGGTGGTGGTAGTACTGGGGGTGGTGGTAGCACTGAGGGTGGTGGTAGCACTGAGGGTGGTGGTAGCACTGGGGGTGGTGGTGATAGCACTGGTAGTGGTGGTGATAGCACTGGGAGTGGTGGTGGTAGCACTGGGAGTGGTGATGGTAGCACTGAGGATGGTGGTGGCACTGGGGGTGGTGGTGGCACTGGGGGGTGGTGGTAGCACTGAGGATGATGATAGCACTGGGGGTGGTGGTAGCATTGGGAATAGAGGTACCAGAGTAGCCTACTACCTATGTAGTGGTATGACAATAATGCTTGAATTTACTGGATTTCAGTATCTGCCTAATATACATAATATATATTATACACATGCCAGTGTTTGTGTTTGGTTCAAAGCTATTTGACCTCCAGTAACCCAATCATCCTGTTGGTGTTGCACTAGTATGGGGCCATAAGGCTAGCATAGGGTAGTTGTGGGTGCAGGAAACTGTGGTACTGTGTTATTTTTCTAGTATTTCCTACCCACTCATCAAAAGAAGACAGTTGATTAGTGTTGCAATTTGAGTACTTGGAGCAGTCCTTTTTACAAATGATACCTCATGAAGCAATTGTCCTTTTTACAAATGATACCTTGTTATAAAACTGGTGTCCTGTTATAACTGGTGTCCTATAATTTGTATAGATGGTGTCCTATTAGAAATTGGCCTAAAACCTCCCCATGAAGTGAATTTATTGAAGGGATTTAGTGATATGACTGGACAGTATTTAAAGACCTCTGTTTTGGTGGAGTCTAAGCTTGTTTATTAAGATTGTTGATGTGAAGCCACTTTTAAAGTTTATAACTGCTTAAATATAATCTTATAATATTTATGGCCTGAGGTTGACCTCAGGAAATATGATTTCCTGTCATACTCCCACATACTTCCTCTGACTGTTTCTTATAAGAAGTTCTCTCTGGTAATAAAATGATTTTCCTGTTCTAACTGGTGGTGGGCACTAACTCTTGATTCTGGTGACTTCAAGTGTAAAGTGTGAGTGGATAATGTGCTGGTCTAATGTTGTAATTTTATTTATGATGTAATGTGGGGGATCCCCTTTTAATTAGGCCATAAATCAGTTTCAGTAATTAGTAGGGTTATACTCATTGTATTAGATCATAACAATATTTAGTTGTGGAGTGTATTCAAACAAATTTCATTCTAATCTTTGGTTATGTCTCTGAAAATAATTTTAGTCACGATGTAAGGTCTGTCCCAACTAATGAGTATATAGTGTGCTCTATAGACTTCTGTAAGTAACTGGGTCTAACAGTATGGTGTATGTAACTGGAAACTAGTGACTGAATGTCTTAAAAGGCATACTCCAGAATGTGGTGGGTGCTTTTCATGTCCTAAAGACCATGTTAAATGGTGGTCCCTTTTGGAATATCACAGGTGTCCTCATTTCAGGGGGTTGAACTAGAGGGGTTCCACTGTATATAGACATTTCAGGGTGTTGGAATAGAGAGGTTCCACTGTATACAGAGGTGTCCTCATTTCAGGGTGTTGGAATAGAGAGGTTCCACTGTATACAGAGGTGTCCTCATTTCAGGGTGTGGTAATAGAGGGTTCCACTGTCCATATTTCAGGGTGTTGAGGTTCCACTGTATACAGAGGTGTCCTCATTTCAGGGTGTTGGAATAGAGGGGTTCCTGTCCTCATTATAGGGGTTTATCTATTTAGTCTTATGACAGCTAATCTGAAAGTCATCAAGTGTTTAATCTACCCTATGTCTGAGAGGAGTCAGACTTTCCTTTCCTGTGCATGCATGGTTCTTCTATTCTCAAACTTGTATAGTAGTCTAGACAACCATTCATACATTACTTTTATGTACACAAACTTTTTATTGTAGTCTGTCATAGCAATAGTCACAAATATTCCCCTCCATCTGAACTGTTCCCTGACAGTGCGTCTCCTCTGCTCGACCACTTGATGCTGTTATCTTCTGTGGTTGTGGTTGTAGGATATCTACTTACAAACTAGATGAATTTACTTGATAGGGTAGCTTACGTACTAGTTAGCAATATTTCGATTATAGAGAAGACTGTCTAATGTCAGGTCTAATATATTTGGGGGTCTTCATGGATTATGCTGGGATACCCTTTCTTTCCTATTTGATTAAGTAATTCTGTGGATCACAGTAAACTCCCTCTAGTCAGCCAGCCAGCCAGCCAGCCTTGGGACTTAAGGTGTCCAGATTAGAGAAAGTCCAAAATATAGAGGTGCTGGCTATGAAGTAGCTCTATGCTCCTTTTTATGGAAATTCCTTGATTAGATTTGAGGATAATATTATTATTGGATGACTTGTGACATGGTCTTTGTTAGTACTGTTTTATGATTCGAAATGGACTGGGATGTTGATTTAAAATAGAACAATGAATTAATAATGTTCTGAGGTGTATAATAGACCACAATTAGAACTTATTGCGTATGACTGGGTCTTGATAATTCCCATAATGTGGTATTGATTGATGGTTAATAAGCACTGGCCTTTGTAAGGGTCCTCATTAGAACACCTGCTGGCTTTTATCAGACTGGTTTCATCATTAACTATTTAGCAAGCTGGTTGCGTAACCCAGCAGAACAGAACAATGGCATGAATTGGTTATATTTTGATCATAACATTGAGAACTTTGGGCTATTCTGTCTTCAAGTTTAGAAACACTTTCTTTGTCAGTGTTATCAGTATTTTGAAATAGAGGTTTTATCTATGTTATAGCTGCACCCACCTTATAAGTTAGATGTCTACTGTGAACTTTATTGTGTGAGCATGACAGATACAGGCCTATAGCTGATAATTTTGTTTCAGCAAGTTAGTTCTATACCCTGAGTATAACTTTCTGTGTGGTGTTCTCTATGCTGGGCTGAACTGAAGTGCTAGAAAATGGCTCCATAATAAAGCTACTAGTTTAAGGGGCACGAAGCCATTGAAGAAAGTTGTATCAATGGCCTGTGCTTGTTTACTTCCTATCACAATATATCATTGAGGAGTTTTAATACAGGAAAGAAATGCAGTGAACCTTATAGCTGTAGTGTCCTGAAATATGACAGTTATGTGTCCTGGGTCATAGATATGCAATGACCTAAACAGTTAGTATATCTGTAAATCAATAACAACAAAAACAAGGGTACCAAAACAACAACAGCAAGAAGAATGATGCTATAAACTTTTGTCTTTTGGGAGTATAAGATTATGTCTGAGTCTATAATGTACAAATGAAGATAGCTTTTGATGCTCCTAATCACTAAGATTAATATCTGTAAGATTAGATATGTACAATGTTTGAACTCTGTACCATCTACATTGTGTGGAGGCTTTGATCTTTAATGAACATGCCACTGAAGGAAGTGGGGTCACGACCACAAAGACAGCCATTGCATTTTTAAGTAAATAGGTAGGCGTGTCAGAAAATTAACTTCCGCAATTAAAGTGCGGCCACTTCCTGTCTGCCAATTAATTGTGTGCTATCTAAAATCAAGCTGATGGGCTGAATTTCGCAGTTATGAACAATTCCTGGCTAGAACCGAGAAGGATGGCTGTTACACTGAAAGATTATTTGGATAGGCCATTGGATTCGTACTGCAGTGAGATTCTAGATGAATGGAAGAACTTGAGTAGGATTGATGTGCCAGTCTTGACAGCCTGTATGTACAGCAATAGTTATACTCTGTACTGTAGTATTGGTGCATGGGGACTTCAGGGTTAGCTATGGAACTGCAAAATAAGTAGCTAGTGTTGGTCTATAGCTGTAACTGCAGGATAAATTGGCTAGCTGCAGCCATTAGTTAATAGCAGCTGTGCTGAGTGTGAGGCTGTATTTGAAGAGGTTTGCTAACACAGGGTGTGGAACACAGCTGTGAGAGAGGTTGTAGTCAGTATCTAGATGGAATGGCTGAGATATGTTAGCCTTACCTCTGGCATGATTAACTGCAGCTGTTGTTTTTACCTGGAGTTGTGGAGTATGCTAATTTACTGAGGTGTTGAGTGTTAAGTGTGTCAGACCTAATTAGACCCATTTGTGTCCTGTAAAACCTGCTGATAATGTGG
Source organism: Diacarnus erythraeanus (assembly GCA_964016965.1). NCBI lineage: Eukaryota > Metazoa > Porifera > Demospongiae > Poecilosclerida > Podospongiidae > Diacarnus > Diacarnus erythraeanus. The sequence continues at coordinate 859,629 of OZ024681.1, forward strand.
TAAGAAGTATGCTGTGGGGATAGAGCACAATGGAGTGTACTCTGACACAAAGAAGTCCAATAACTTGACCATTTTAGGACTTTTCAAAATCCTTCTGTCTGGTATTTAATGGAGCTGTTAGTCATTCTAGTCTCTTTGATTAGCTTAATATTTCACACTTGCAGGTGATGATAATAGTGACATGTTATCTCTTTATATTTTCAGTTTTGTGATCACCATTAATTGTTGATATTGTGTGTAATTTAAACTCTAGCACGTGGTGGATTTCTTTTGATGCTTGTTCATGTCATCTTGTCAAACCAGTATTTGTATTTTTTAAGTATCCTGAGTACACAGTGAAGTGTACAGTGGGTATACAGTGATACCTCCTACACCATCAATCCATACCATCAATATGAGGGTATCTTCATTTTGGAGGTTAATAATTATATTTTGTGAGACGTTTGAAGTCAGAGATTTCATAGTCTTTGTCTTGTATATAGTTGTGGAAAGGGCTTCAGTCACTATTGGAGAACCAACTTATGATACTACGGTAACGACATTTGGAGACTTGGGAAGGGTCTTGACTGACGACATCAATAAAGTCTTCCAACAGACTGGGATCCCGACTGGTGAGTTCACTGGGGGGGGGGGGTCCCAACCTGTGGGAACGTGTGTGTAAGGGTGCACGGGAGGGAGAAAGATAAAAGAATATTTTGAATTACTAATACTTCTGGCATTGCAGCCAAGTGGTGGTCTCCCCATAGACAAAATTTGTACAGTGGAGCTCTAATACTTCAGATCATATGTTGTAACTACAATAAAGCATGTCACTGTGCATGAGGAGCTGTGGCATGGCTTGCATCATGTAAAGATGAAATCACATTCCAAATTGGAAACCAAAGTTTTGTTTACCTTATAGATAGACACCATACCAAGATGGATCACATCTTGGTCAATACCCTAAAGTGCAGCACATGGTGTAAATGATAATAATGGGCAGGTGGCCTGTTTAATATTATCTAGATATGGGCTTTTTTGAGGGTGCTAAGTGCTGACCTTCACAACTTGGTTAGTGACATGATCTTTGGACTAAAAGGTTCACAAGCTGATCAAGACTCATCTGGTTGTGAATCTCATTATGTTAGTGCCACCTTGCAACTTGTAGTCTTCTTGTGTGTACTTAATAATTAGCACAAATCACCTAGCAACTGTCACACTATTGATCCCTATAGTAAGAATCTGTTGATTTGTGCAAAATGAAGTCTCACTACATGATGATGACCAAATAACCCATTTTTAAAACAATTTTGATGTAGATCCCACTCAGTGGACAGAAGACCACACTTACCGTTGGGCTGAGTGGACTGTCCAAGAGTTTAACCTGAACAGCATCAACCTCAGCCTGTTGAGAAGTGTCACTGGCCACCAACTGTGTACTTTCACATCACGAGATTTCCTTGATCTCTCCTACATCAAAGAGCACGGGCAGACCTTACAACACTGCTTTGAAAGGATCAAGGCATTGGGTAAATTTTAGTGTTATGTAGCTGAAAGTAGCATACCTATGGAGTTTAATTTAATAGACTCAAGTGCCATGTCCCTACATGTCTGCATTAAAGTTTAGGGAGTGATAGGATTGCATTTTTGTACATTTTTATGACCTTTTACATAGCTACAAAGTTCATAACATGCCTGTAAGGTGAGCCAGCAGCCAGGTACCTTGGCTTGCTTATGTGTAGAGTCAGGTGTTTGGAAAATAGTATGGCAGTTGGCAGCTGACCTTCTGGTGGGAAGTTTGTGGACAGAGAAGTGGAGTGACGAGTGGTAGAATTGGTGTTTTAGCTATGCAAATTATCAAAAAATTTCCCAGTGCCTGTGGTTTGCTGGCTTCTCTTGAGGCTCAACCACCTGTTGTCTCTTGCTGTCCAAATCAAGCCTAACATGTGCTCCCAACTGTAATTTATAGTGGCCACCATCTGGTCCTTCTAACCCTGAATGTTTTCACCTTTGTGTAATATCTATTATCCTATGAAGCTCTATAGGTAGAGGCAACAACAAGGCCAGGGCTATAATAGTGGACTTAGTTGTAAGCCCTGGGAAAAGTACTATAACTGAGCCCTGTGAGAAAGAATTAACTGAGCCCTAGAAATAGCCCTAGAGATAGCCCTAGCAATATATAGTGGTTAGCCCTAGAAATGGCCCTAGAAATAACTAGTGCTGAGTCCTAGAAAAGAAATCTTTGTTATCTGAGCCCTAGAAATATGAATATCTCTATCAATACTGTCTGCTCTGTTGCACTGGTTTAAAGACATTCCGCTTCTGCTTAATTGCATGCTCAATGTTTATAGAGGCTGCTAGTTAGTGGCTCAATGGTGTGGGTAATATGGCCATTATCGGGGAAGTGCAGCAGGTCAGAGATATACCGTGTTATGGCAAAAAGACATTACTTCAAGCCATATATTCTCTGTCAGGGTTCTCTATTTGTGTGTTGACTATATCTAATTAGGTAGGGTATGATGACCTATTTCAAGCCATAGGGTTCTCTATTTATGTGTTGACTAAATCTAATTAGGTAGGGTAGGAAGATATTATTTCAAGCCATAGAGTCAACTTTTTTTTTCCAGCTCCATCTCATCCACACTCTGATTTGGTCTTCCAGAACTTTGACCTTGATATCTCGTTCAACCCTATGATTAGTAACGATCCGCTAACGAGTCCACCTCAGGGGACTAATCCTGCCATTACCATTCAAAACCCTATCATCACCTCACACAGTGACTCCTACCCTTTATGTAACACCTCAGCCATGACAGCCAATGGAGGCTTGCTTCTCCCCCCTCCATACCCCTTTCCCCGACCTGGAAGTCCTGCTTTCTCAGATCGATCCACTCCTTATTCTTCTCCTGCCGGTTCTCCCATGCCTTCACCTAGTGCATCACCTCTCCATTCTCCAATGTACAGTCCCAACCCTTCTCCATGTCCTAGCCCCACCCCTCAAATCAGACCCGCCAACCCAACTGGTTCTGGACCGATCCAACTCTGGCAGTTTCTCCTTGAGCTGTTGACTGATCGAGATTGTCAGAACTGTATTGCATGGACTGGTAGAGAGTGGGAGTTCAAACTCATTGACCCCGAGGAAGTTGCAAGGCGCTGGGGTGCTAGAAAGAACAAGCCTAAGATGAACTATGAGAAGCTTAGTCGTGGCCTTCGTTATTACTATGATAAGAACATAATCCACAAGGTTCCAGGAAAGCGGTATGTTTACCGTTTCGTCTGTGATTTGGAGTCGATGCTTGGAATGTCTTTTACCGAGCTCCAGCACCAACTAAAGGGAGATACTGACTCCGCCAAGCCTATAAAAATTGAGCGACAGCAACGAAGTTATCAGCCACACCAAATGTACCCTCCTTCTCCAAGCTACGAGATGCAGAACCTTCGCTTGAATTCCAGTCCAATGCCGTCCCCTCAGCCTGCCCCTTACTCCGTCTCTCCAGTACTCTCAGGGTCACCAGTCAATTTTGGGTACATGCCAGACTTCATCAATTAGTCAGCCAGTAAACTTGATATGAAATGTAATGGAGAATTACTCTCTTGTTGTTAGATGAGTTATATGCACAGATAACACTCTCTACACACACATACACTATATATATAGTATACACAGTAAACCAAGCATAGCTATTTCATTTTATATTTTCTTTCATTAATTTTTCAGTATTTTTGTGAATTTTTGTGAAATATTTTTTTGTTGGCATCACATAATCAAAATAGCTTTTCCACTCATCATGACATTTGTGCTACCTTTTGTTATTCTCTGTATGTACAGTTAGATCTTTCCTCTGATAATTAAAACAAAAAAAAAAATGTAGCTGCATATAGCACGTGACATCACGCGATAGCTTCAGGCAAAAATTAAGCAGGCCAGCCGGCCCGGTATCGATAACGGCGCTGCGCTAGCTACCTCGAACGAGGAAGTAAACAGTCACCGTAGGAAGTCTTTCTCAATTTGAAGTCTCTTGTGGCGGGTATTCTCTGATCAGTGATGAGATCGCGATATTCGCCAACCTCCACACACAGATCTATCTTCACATTATGAATATTAATTTTAAAAAAATATTGGCTGCAGTGTGAAACATTATTTTTTTGTCTTAGCTGTATAGCTAGAGCGAGCTAAATTCTGGAAGATAGAGCTAGTAGTTATTTCGGACGTCACCTAAAAATATATATAGCTACTACTCTGGTGGTTCTCTACCCTAGGACACATTTAATTGAGAGAGCATCTCCATGGAAGTGGAAGGCGAGACCAAGACTCTCGTTGCCTCAAATTCAGGTACTAAAAAAGCCGGTTGCTCGCATTTTCACTTAGCTTCCTCGAACACCGACACCCCCGGTAGCCACACATGGCTTAGGGAGTCTGCCGACAAATGCTAGGCAATAAGGGAAGTGGTTACTGTGGCGAAGGTTCGTCTTTCTCTCTAACAGACGGACCTCAGTCGCCTTAGGATCAATGAACAATTATATGCAGACATCCCAGATCCTGGCTTCTAGCTAGGCGGATCGATGTATAGTTTAAATTCTGTATCCTTTAGTGGACTGGCTTCTCCACTCCATGGAGAGGGTTAACTAGGTGCTAAACTCCAGTGTCTTTGGGTGTGGTTGGATGGTGGTCATTTTCAACATCTGAAGTATGTAGCTGTCACTCTCCCCTATATCATTGTGTGTCCTTTGTAGTGTACTTTCTACATTAAAATCCTGGATACTATGACTTTATTATTTGTGTAGATGGTGATGGAATAGATATGTCTCTTTCCTCTGGTGGAGGAAATATGGTTACAGTGGAACAGTCTGTGGCAAACTTGATGGGGGAAATTGGAAAGCACATTGAGGGGCAGTTACGAGCTGGAGCTGGAGGAAGTGGTCAAATTGATGGCGATAGTGTCGCTACAGTGACCACCACTACTTCTGATGGAGAAGCAGAGAGGAAAGGTAAATGAGAATATCTTTTGATGGGGGTGTATCCACAATATGGCTCCCTGACCCCATCTCTCACTTAAGTATTATTTCAAAGAGAACATCAATTTCCTTTCACTCTAACAATTTTCGTCTTGACTCTGAATTAATCCTGATCTTTACATAATTCTTTCTAGGAGCAGTAGCCACAGGGGGTGTGGCCAAGGATGGCCCCACTCCTCCAACTCCTGGGGGTGGAGCCACAGCTCTATTTCCCTGTCTGGTGTATTATCCCAATAACAACAACTATAGTTTAATCTGGATACCCATGGATGGGTCAAACCCTGCAATTAGTCAAGCAGCAGCAGCAGTGGGAAATTCGTCGACCTTTCAACTCCCTGTACAGCAGGTGGGGGAATAAGATATCATCAAGGCTAATGTGTACCCCCTCCCCATCTATCCCTTACCAGGCTCTAATTGAACTTTTGAACCCACTTACTATTCCAGACATGATAAAACTTATTCCTTGATGACAATTTGATTACAATTGGTAGATAGTGTGATATGTCATCCAATTTATTTGTATGGGGTATATATATTATATATATATATACCCCTTCATAAGCCTATAGGCATTTTTGCTATAGCCAGTGGGCATGGAATCCTGTAATCTGGTTGTAGGCATTCATTCTGGTTGTCAGTTTCAGTTCTGTTTGCAGCTTCAGTCACAAGCTAATGCAAGTTCTGCTGCTGCCACTGGTTCAACCACCAACTCTGTGGATGGTGGTATTGGTGGTGATGGTGGTGGTGCCTCTCCTGCTGATGTAGTGAGTACCTCTGGGCTCACCTCACCTACCATAACAGCTGCCATGCAACAGAACTACCTTCAACTCCTTCAACAGATGACACAGCTGCAGCAACAGGGTATGTGTGGGACAGGAAAAGGAGTGGCCTGGCAAAGTCACGGTGTTACCAGTTTCAGTAGATGCAAATTCCCTATCCTCAAGAAAAAATTGATAGATTTTCCCCTAATTGGAGTGAGGTGTTTAGTAACTTACTCATCACTGAGCTGTCATGCATTCTTGCATTAATAGGCTGGCACGTGTCTGAATCAGGAACATGCACCAAATTGTATACAACGTAGACCAGACTGCACATGACCAGACCAGACATGCAGCATCTGGGCATGCTCAGAATCCCTGACTAAGTGATTCTGGTCCCTAAACACCATCAAAATTCCCTTAATCTGGGAACAGTCCCCTGAATCTGGTAACACGCCCTGGCTAATGGTGGTGGTGGGTAAAGAGTACACCCCTCCATCTGTGGAGGGGTCGGGGGGGGGGGGGGGGGGGGGGGTAGGGGTATTAATTATATTAACTTGCATGCTCAAGTCTGGGCTGCCATGTAGTGTGTTGTTACTGGTTCCATGTATGTGGTCAGTTGGCTCCATACATGTACACACAACCCCCCCCCTCTATTTTACCAAGGAATGTGGGAAAAATAACTCTCTTTAGGTGTGTAAGAAACTTTGTGGCACAGGGATTTGAGCATTAAAAATGTGTCATGAGGTGAGATAAGGGGTGAGGTGAGGGGTGGGGTGAGATAGGGTGAGATGAGGGGTGAGGGGATAAGGTGAGATAAGGGGTGGGATGAGAAGTGAGGGGTGGGGTGAGATGGGGTGAGGTGAGGGGGGTGGGGTGGGATGAGAGGTGAGGGGTGAGGTGGGATGAGAGGTGAGGGGTGAGGTGAGGTTGCCAGTTCAAATAAACCTCTCTAGAGTGTGTCTATGTCTTTAATGTTGCTCATTATTGACACAGAATGTAACATTCTTTCCATGTTCTTACCTGTTTCTTGTGAAATATAATTTCTTAACAATGAAGATGTCCTTACTTGTCACAATGGGGACTTGTCACAATGGGGACTTGTCACATGCAGTTTTACTGTCAGCTGATGTGTGATAGTCACAACAGAAAACAAACCTGAGTCACTATAAGTGGTAGCCATTACATATACAGGGTGAGGGGGAGGGAGTGAGGACACACACAGAAATGAGGATTCAGTTGTAGTAGGAGGAGAGTGGAACAGAGTGGGAGAGAGAGAGGGAGGGGAGAGGGAGAGAGAGAGAGAAAGAGGGAGAAAGAGAGAGAATGAGTAAGAGGGGGAGAGAGAGAGATGATGATGATGATGTAATGTGTAATATAATGTCTAGGGTCCTGTGTGGGAAACCTGTTTCACACCAGATGTTTATAGATCGATTCATGTCCTGTTAGGGCTACCTGTATCAAACCTGGCTTTATGGTACATTCATGTTGTGTTAGGGCTACCTGGGCTCTCTTGTACACTCATTCATATCCTGTTAGGGTTGCCTGTTTCAAGCAATAGATTCGTGTCTTGTTAGGGCTACCTGTATCAAACCTGGCTGTGTGGGCATTCATGTTGTGTTAGGGCTATCTGGGCTCTCTCTACACTCGTATCCTGTTAGGGCTGCCTGTTTCAAGCAATAGATTCATGTCTTGTTAGGGCTACCCGTTTCAAGGCAGGCTATCTGTGCCATCTGTAGATCCATGTCCTTTTAGGGTTTGTAACATACTAACACAATATGTATAATCCTGCTAGTATACTACTAGTATATTCATTGTTAGTATACTGTATACTTCTGGTATACTGCTAGTATACTGTCTGTATATGTTAATAGTCTTACTTTCTTATATTGTAGCTACTTCAGAGAGTTCTGTGATTACTTCTTCCTTGGATGTTTCCACCAGTTCAGAGGCCCAGTTCTCACCTTCCTCGGACCCTTTAACTTCTGGGGGGACATTGGTTACCTCCTCCCTCACACAACCTTTGATGGCGGATAAACTCATGTGGTCACCTTCCATACCGGCAGGTATCAAGGCAGAACAACCAGCCTCAGGTATGAACTTCAAAGGTTAAAGACTTGGGATATTGAAAATAACAACTTTTAAGCTTGTTAAATTGATTAAAGAGTTTATCCCCTGGACAGTAAAACTCTATTGGTATGATCAGACCACTCCTTAATAAGACCACCTCTCCACTACAGTGGAACCTGTCTAATCAGACCACTCCTTAATAAGACCACCTCTCCACTACAGTGGAACCTGTCTAATCAGACCACTCCTTAATAAGACCACCTCTCCACTACAGTGGAACCTGTCTAATCAGACCACTCCTTGAAACCCAACTACATTAATTAATTAATTAATTATTTATTTATTTATTTATTTATTTATTTATTTATTTATTTATTTATTTATTTATTTTATTTATTTATTTTATTTGTGGTCCAGAGGGTGGTTAAGAATTTAAAATAGAAGATCATTAGATGAAATTGTAATTATAATAAAAATGATGATCTCTTAGCTACCTCCTCACCTCAAGTGGAATTCAGCACAGGCTCACAGATACAACTCTGGCAGTTTCTGTTAGAACTCTTGACAGACAGAGAGAGTCAGTCCTGTATCAAGTGGACCAACAAGAGAGATTGGGAATTCAAGATCGTAGACCCTCCAGAGGTGGCTCGACGATGGGGAGAAAGAAAGAGTAAGCCCACTATGAACTACGAGAAACTCAGTCGTGGACTGCGTTACTACTATGACAAGAACATCATAAAGAAGGCCACCAACCAGAGATATGTGTACAGGTTTGTTTGTGACTTGGAGTCTCTGTTGGGACTCACATTTAGTGAGCTACAGAAGGCTCTGAATGCCGGTAATGAACATGGTACAGCCATCACTATAGAAAAGAAACTCAATGCTACAAAGACTAAAGTGTCCAGTCCAGAACAATAAGTTGTGTAATACCATGTTACCTTTTCTTCTCCTCCTGATCACAGTATTCTCTCTTCTGATCATAGTAATCTTTTTAGTATACTCTCTTCTGATCACTTTCTAATCATAGTATTCTCTTTCTGATCATAGTATTCTTTTCTAATCATAGTATTCTCTTTTCTGATCTTAGTATTCTCTTTTCTAATCATGGTATTCTCTTCACTGACCACTCCTGCCTTCTGACACTAGAACCCGAGATAACTAACATTTCTGCGTAATCATGGTCATACATACAGTTGTATGCGTGCTCAACAGCTTCACTCAAGACACTGCCAACTTTTTAATGACACTGTGCTTAGACTCTCTTTAACGTCATTAATTGTATTTCACACTGAAGATACACATCAATCCCTTCAAAATATCCTTTTTGTGCCAAAAATTTTAAACTATTTGTAGAGAGTATTAAATTCTTAGATTGTATTTTTGTCATTTAAAAAGAATTTTTTTTTTTTGGTTTCCTGTTTGCTCTGCGAGGTTTTTAAGAGGTTGTTCCTGTTATTGTATACGCTGACATACATGTGGGTGTGGTGTAGGTCCCACATGTGGGTGCAGTGTACATGAGGTCCCACGAGTGGGTGCAGTGTACCTGAGGTCCCACATGCGGGTGTTGTGTACGTGAGGTAGGTGCAGCATACCTGGGGTCCCACATGTGGGTGCGGTGTACGTGACACAGGTCCACAAGCAGTGATGGTACTACTTTATAATGCAAAAAAAGAAAAGAAAAGAAGAAAAAAAACCCAACTTCTTGGTTCATAATTCAGACTTCTTTCCTTGAGTATAATTCTCTTTAATCTCTGACAGACCGAAGAAGTCTGAAGGCTTTCCTTTAACATCTCTTTCTCGTTTTACAAAGGCAGAGAAAGAGGATATGCAGTTGCCGACAAACTGGTTTGCCTTGCCCATGATAATCAGATCCAACTGAGGAAAATTCGGAGAGAGATAGTACGTCTTGATCTGTGAGGAGAGATATACCAGCACTCAATCTCTCGGGTGTGGCAAGGTAGAGTTCCTGACCACACCCCCAATTCAATTGAACTCCACCCATATTGTCCCTATTACATTTGTGGAGAATTAATATAGATGGTGTGATTTATAGATATACAGTTGACATGTGTACTTTGCAAGTCTTCACCTTACTTCCCAACTGCTGTTGGAGTCCATGTGTCTCCCCTTCCACGTCAGATGCAACAAAGACAGTGTATATCTTCGTCCTTCTGGTGAGAGCAATCAGGTGTTGAGAGACGGAATTCACTGAAGGAATGCACAGATCTTCAGTTATTAGTGCACCAGGCATGTCCTCCAGACACTGCACAGACTCCATGAATCTCTCCCTTCCCACGGCACTTTTACACGCTCTCTCCTGTAGATCCCATGTTCCAGAGAATAAAGGTATATATACCCATGGTATCCTCCCCAAATAGAGGGTTTGAATAATCCCCACCCCCCCCCACCCCACACACACACACACACCCCACAAGGAATCTCCCCTCTCCCCAAAATAGAGGATTTCAGTGATAAAATACCCTCTCTGGATTATAACCCCTTTCACTTTGGATTATGGGAGATTTCATATTGCTTGTTGCTTGCCTTCTCTTTTAAGGACTTTCACCTGTGATGACCCTTTCCATATTTGTTGGATTATTTAATGTCCTCACTCTGGACAGTTTTTGTACTAACCCAGTCACTCCCCATTCTGAGGTGGACAGCAATAAATGGTGTGTGCTCTCCAAATGTGTTACTAATATATTCCAATGCCTGCTTCTCCATCCTCTCGTTCCATTGGACGTATTGCTGCAGTGAACGGTGCTCCGGCAAAACTGGAAAGGAGGCAGGAGCTCCCTTGAATGCCAGGACAGGGTGTGTTGATGAGGGATATCTATATGTACCCATCAGGGGGGGGGGGAACAGAAAAAGTTTCATGAGTAATTATCTAGGTACAGCAGAACCCCCTGTGGAATTGTCCATACACTAACACCTCATGACCTTGATTTTACTTACTATCATCCAAAAAACAAACAAACAAACAAACAAAACAAAAATAAACAACTTAATCATAAGTGATGTGCTCAATTAAAAACACCTCAGGATGTAACCAAGGATACCACTAAAGTCAGCTGATATAACCTGTATAGCACCTTAAGTAATGGGGTACGGTACAGATGTAGTAATGGGGTACAGTACAGATGTAGTAATGGGGTACGGTACAGATGTAGTAATGGGGTACGGTATACAGATGTAGTAATAGGGTACGGTATGATGTTCACACATCGACAATGGCACATTACTAGTCCATTTTGAATGAGCTGTCTTTGGGGCTGCTTCTACATGTAAATTCCTTACATTACATCATTACTATTACAAATATACCACCAGCTACCTGTAATATTCAATAATATATACACTAAGAATACTGTAAGGAAATTTACACATGAAGACCCTGTCTTTAGATCAAAATCAAATATCGAATGAAGGAGTTATGGAGAAAGATTTCACTACAAACTTCACAGCCATGCATAGTTAGTTGTAGAAGTATGTTACCTCACATAACAGTGAAAATATAAAGCTTGAATTAGTGTCATAATACCGCTACTGCTGAAGATAAAATACCCTGGATCTGTAACGGTGACTTTGTTCAGACAGACATAATATTGATGACTGTTATGACCACAACTAACATAAGGGGAATTTACCACTAAATGAATCCTTTTTGCTTACTTTTGCAGCCATCTGTTCAGGACAGAGGGATAGGAGATCTGATAGGTCATCCGGGTGAACTCTGACCTATCAAAGTCCACTGAAAACTCATCCCAGAATGGACCAAACGGATTCCCATACTTCATATCACAATCCTCGTCCTCCCGATCCTTGTTCAGGGTTGACGGGGCATAACAGTATCCAGTCCGATTTCCTGGTGGCCAGTGGACCGGTGCCAGATACTCCATGAAGTGATCAAGGGGCAGAGAATGATGATAAATCTGCACTGATTCCATCTGGAAGAAGTCTGAAAAGGGAACATTTTGCTGCAATAGAAAATATAAGTCATGAAAATTTTAAATCATATCCAAATACTGTAGAGACTAGTATAATAGTAAAGGGTATATAAGTAAGTATACTAGTAGTATACTAGTAGTATACTATTATAGTACATGTATAGGGCTAGGGCTAGTATATATTATAGTAGCCCCGCCCCATATAGTGAAGAAGCCTCTTGATTTTTGTATCATTATGTTAATCTATGGTAAGATAATTCGTTAGAAATGAGCTTGCTATACATTATGTAAGTAAGACCTCCATGGAGGAACTGCCAATGTCCTATTCAGAGCTTTAGCAAATGCCAGAGAGCCAAGGAAGTGAGCCGCCTGGTTGCCAAACCGTCCTAAATTGAAACCAAATAGAGATATGCATAATAACATAGCTCATTGGAACATCATTTGCCGTGGTCAAGTGGTCATTTTGGTACACACCAACAATAGGTTATAAATAGCACATGCCACTGTTGTCATGGCAATGGCAATGCTCTCTATCTCCCCTCCTTCAGATTGACCGCCACACCCTCTAATATGACTGGTTGGCAAGTTTCTGGTGGTTAGATGCAACTGTGTGTGAGCTTCTTGCCAATCATGAGGGGTGGCTATGACAATTCTAGAGGTGTTATAATGATAGTAATGCAAGAAACAAAACAAAACAAGAATAAAGTCCTTTGATTTCTTACCCATACAAGGACAGTATAGAACATATCCATTTTCATCCCACCTGTACTGCACTCCAGTCCCTGTTTCACCTCCAGAAACCGAAGTAGCCCAGAGAAGGGCACAGATTGCTGTGCAAATTATTGTTAGCTGCAGAAGGTAGGAAGACTCCATCAGAGGCTTGCTACTGAAGGGGTGGTATTGAAAAGCGGGGGTGGGGGAAAATAGTAGGTGCTCACCATTTGGAATAATACCATTCAGACCCGCCCACACCTGATAGTGTGAAAGAGAAATGAACCTGGAGCTTCTCTGTGAGTCTTACGGCTGGGTACTTCATATAACTAGCTATATATTTCTCTCCTATAGATAACGTGGATCAAAGTTATCCTGAGGTAGGCAATAGTTAGAATTTATAACCTTCGTCAAAGTTTTTTTCACAGCATAATGAAGGTATTTTGGACTCTGGCAGTGAGGCGCTCACCTGTTCCTTCAACAGAAGAGGAACCCAGTTAGCAGTGGGGTGCAATGATGGCCGGATAGCTATATGGGACTTCATGACTCGTGGAATAGCTAGGATATGCAGCTGTCATGTTCACCCCATCACTTACCTCAGGTAAGCTGCTGAGTCAGCATTCTCTGTGCTGCAGTTATATTTGGTGGACATGTCCAGTTGGAATCGTAGTGGTGAAAAACTTCTCAGTTCTTCTTCTGACTCAAATGTGTTGCTATGGGACATAGCCTCGGGTGAGATTGACATAAAATTTCGGTTCCAGTCCCCCATTATGAAGGCTCAATTTCATCCCAGAAACACGTGAGATTTGCATACCTTATAAGACTCTTTGCAGTATGTGACTATTTGCAGTATGTGTCACCTCTCCCAACATCTCTATATTAAGCACACTTCGATATGTTCTAAATAACAGCCTGTGTGTTAACATTAATACTCTACTCTCCCCTGAAATGAGAGCACTCCTCTAATCCTAAGATATCTGTTTCCACTGTGCTATTATAGTGTTGTGCACGTTACCTTAGAGATATAATTCTAGTGTGTCCGATAAGGAACGCTCCAGTCCTGGTGAGAAGAGATAAGGATAAAGAAAAGGACTATAACCATGTCTCCCTCCCCACCCAGGGAGAGGTATGTATGTAGACCACAGCTCTATGATGGTTAGTTATGGTGGAACTATAATTCGTTAACTCCATACTTTCAATAGGTGATATAGGTACAGGGTGGTATCCGGTACAGGGTGGTATCCGGTACGGGATAACCTTTGGTATAGGTATAAGGTGGTTATGTTAAAACTCCACCTCACTAAAGCAAAATCTTCCTGAGGAATCTTACTATAGCACAGTTATTAGTCATGTGGCTACCTAGATCTGGTTGTGTTACCATAATAAATGTAGAGATGTTTCAAAGAAAAAAACTTCAATAAAAGGAGAAGATTTTCATGGTTTTTCCTGGTTTACATCTAATACTATTTGTGATCTTCAAAATCATGCACGGCATAAATGATCCTGGCCCCACAATAGTTCACTACATGTGTCGCGTGTGTAAATCAGTTGAATAATGACTATTAGTCATGTGGCTGGCTGTTAGTCATGTGGCTAGCTGGATCTGGCTGTTAGTCATGTGGCTGGGCTAGCTGGATCTGGCTGTTAGTCATGTGGCCTAGCTAGATCACTGAATATGCCATTAATTTTTTCAAGGTCCTCACTTGAGGAGGTTGGAGTAGAGAACTGACTAATATAATGAATGTACTGTTGTTCTTGTAGTCTGAGTTGAATATAGTGGCATCCTTTGACAGAAGAGGAGAGAGAATAGTAACTGGAAGTTCAAAAGGAAAGGTTTTGGTTATTGACACAGTATCTCTGGATGTTCTCAAAATATTCAAGTTATCTGGAAACGCCATCAAAAGCATTGACTTTGCCAGGAGAGGAAGGTTAATAAAAACACCTTTATTTATTGTGGCCACTCATGAGCTGGTGACCTGCTTATACAGTGGAACACAACCAGTTGGCTGTTATATAGAGGTGGTCTGCTTATACAGTGGAACCTGTATATAGTGGTCACCCTTGAGACACAACCAGTTGGCTGTTATACAGAGGTGGTCTGCTTATACAGTGGAACCTGTATATAGTGGTCACCCTTGGGACACAACCAGTTGGCTGTTATACAGAGGTGGTCTGCTTATACAGTGGAACCTGTATATAGTGGTCACTCTTGGGACACAACCAGTTGGCTGTTATACAGAGGTGGTCTGCTTATACAGTGGAACCTGTATATAGTGGTCACTCTTGGGACATAACCAGTTGGCTGTTATACAGAGGTGGTCTGCTTATACAGTGGAACCTGTATATAGTGGTCACTCTTGGGACACAACCAGTTGGCTGTTATACAGAGGTAGTCTACTTATACAGTGGAACCTGTATATAGTGGTCACTCTTGGGACACAACCAGTTGGCTGTTATACAGAGGTGGTCTGCTTATACAGTGGAACCTGTATATAGTGGTCACTCTTGGGACACAACCAGTTGGCTGTTATACAGAGGTAGTCTGCTTATACAGTGGAACCTGTATATAGTGGTCACTCTTGGGACACAACCAGTTGGCTGTTATACAGAGGTAGTCTACTTATACAGTGGAACCTGTATATAGTGGTCACCCTTGGGCTTTTATATGGAGGTACTTCGATTATGACTCTCCTTCTCTCCCTCCATTTAGTAATTTCTTGGTGAATTCAGCTGATCGTGTTATCCGTGTCTTTGATATTGAAGACATCATAGCCAAGAAAGAAGAGAATGAGATCGAACCTCTCCAGAAGCTTCAGGACCTTGTCAACAGGTGGGTGGAGCTAATCATCATCTCTATATAAAGAGAGGTGGGTGGAGCTAATCGTCATCTCTATATAAAGAGAGGTGGGTGGGGTGGGTTCATTTTCATCAAAAAAGAAGGAATCTCCCCTCGTTATTGTTATAGCTAGAACCTTGATATTATATCCTATTCTTCCTCCTCCCTATTCCCTTCCCCCATCCCCACACCCCACACCTCTCCACCCCCACACACCTCCACACACACACACACCTGGCCCCTTCATCTCTCTTCAGGACTCAATGGAGGAAGTGTACCTTCTCAGGTGACGCAGAGTTTATTGTGGCTGGATCTCACCGACAACATGAACTATATATATGGGACAAGGCTACAGGATCCCTGGTTAAAATGCTGACAGGACAGAAAGGAGAGACACTATTGGATATAGCCGTATGTATGGAGTGAGGACTTGACCTACCTTCCCCCCCCCTCTCTCCTGTAGTGGCACCCAGTACAGATAACTCCCTCCCTTCCCCTCTCTCCTGTAGTGACACCCAGTACAGATAACTCCTTCCCTTCCCCTCTCTCCTGTAGTGGTACCCAGTACAGATAACTCCCTCCCTTCCCCTCTCTCCTGTAGTGGCACTCAGTACAGATAACTCCCTCCCTTCCCCTCTCTCCTGTAGTGGTACCCAGTACAGATAACTCCCTCCCTTCCCCTCTCTCCTGTAGTGACACCCAGTACAGATAACTCCTTCCCTTCCCCTCTCGCCTGTAGTGGTACCCAGTACAGATAACTCCCTCCCTTCCCCTCTCTCCTGTAGTGGCACCCAGTACAGATAACTCCTTCCCTTCCCCTCGCTCCTGTAGTGGCACCCAGTACAGATAACTCCCTCCCTTCCCCTCTCTCCTGTAGTGGCACCCAGTACAGATAACTCCCTCCCTTCCCCTCTCTCCTGTAGTGGCACCCAGTACAGATAACTCCTTCCCTTCCCCTCTCTCCTGTAGTGGCACCCAGTACAGATAACTCCTTCCCTTCCCCTCTCTCCTGTAGTGGCACCCAGTACAGATAACTCCTTTCCTTCCCCTCTCTCCTGTAGTGACACCCAGTACAGATAACTCCCCTCTCTCCTGTAGTGGAGATAACTCCCTCCCTTCCCCTCTCTCCTGTAGTGGCACCCAGTACGCCCCATTATCCTTTCCATCTCCAATGGGGTAGTTAATGTGTGGGCCCAAAGTGCAGTTGAGCTGTGGAGTGCCTATGCTCCCAACTTCAAAGAATTGGATGAGAACGTTGAATATGAAGAGAAGGAAGATGAGTTTGACATAGTGAGGTTTGCTGAAGGTTTACAAGATAGATTATTAACTAAGAGACAATAAATATTAAATGCTAATGGATTTTAGTCCAGTGTTTTTTGTAGGAAGACGAAGATAACATTTTGAAGAATGATGGTGAGAATGCTAATGACGATGACGACATTGTGGATGTGGTTAGTGTACAACCTATCCCTGCCTACTGTAGCAGGTTAGAGCAATCTCAGATATTAACTGTATAAAATAATAATAATAATAATAATAATAATAATAATATGTGTGGCTTATGTTCTGGTACAGTGACAAGCTTGAGGACATTGTTGCCTATTGCAGTATGTAATATAAGTTTAAAAGGTTTGATTTGCTAGGACATCCTCAAGATATTTTCTGTCTGTTGTACATTGTCATTATGCGGCAATAATTTTGCTGCTGTGTAAGTTTGAGGTCTCCCTCCATAGATTAATACATAGCTGACAAAAGAAGACTTTACACAAAGTTTGTTGTTTTCTAACAATTCACACAAAATGAGATCATTACACATGTAATCAACCTGGAGAACTATTACCCAGTTAGCTAGCGTTCCTGCTGCAATGAATGAGCTTTAGTATTTTGCAACTATAGTCAGCCTGTATTGTCAAGGAGCAGGGAGTCCTGAGGATACTGCATTAATACCAACTTGAAAACTTGTGGATCTGCCATGAACAACAGACATCAAAGATGAGTACAGCCATTACTGACCACTGTCCCAGTATATACAGTATTTTAGGGCTTACATTTGCAATGCTGTTAAGGTAGTGGTTGTTCAACAAGAGCTGCCAACAAATCATTATCACTTAGACCTGGTACATTCTTTGAGAAATTCTGTATAAAGTTCTTTGACCTCTTCTTTTATTGGTGATCTCAACAGTATTCGACAACACAGGTAGCACAAGAGAGTGAGGTGGTTAGATCTGTAGCTGTGTATCTGGTGTATGTGAAGTTTAAGTTGCTTCACCATGATGACCTAACACTTGGAGGCTCAACACTGGTGCAGTTGATGAATCATGCTTTTGGAGGAGTAACTGCCACAAGGGAGAGAATGTTTCCTACTCCCTACAGCTCTATAGAATGTATAATTCTTTTTTCTCCTATATTAACATCACCAATGATATCATCCTTTACCATTTGGAATGAATGATGTAAACTAGCACTGGGTGTCATGCCATGGAGGAATGCTGCAATCCTGTTGCAAATAATCCAACAGCATGTCAAGCCAAGTGAGGTATGGAATGATTAATGGAGTGCATGTAGTTAACTTGACTACCTGGGATAACAGCCCTCCATGTTGTAAATCATTCTCTCCACTTCAAAAGATCCTGTCTCAAGTGTTCACATGGAATCCATTGAGAGTTCTAAAGACAAAATCTATAAAGAGCTGCCATCAACATCCTACTTAGTGAATTTATGTGGTTGGAACATCCGTGGCTGAACAGCAGCATTTTGAAAATGTGATATTACTAAAGTACCTAGTCTAGCTGGATACACAAAAAAAAGTTATTTTATCATGTGCAAAATAATACATTTTGTATAAAAATTACTAATTCACTGAGTAATAGGTTGATTAAAAATGTCATTCATGCAAACAATTCTTTCAACTAATTAAGTATGTGATAAATAAGCTTAGAAATAGTGAAAGTATTTTGCAACATTATCATGCAGGCTCAGGATTCATAAAAATGCTTGCATCCTTTATTAGTGCAAGAACTGAAATTTCAGTACTCCAGTGGTGGTTGTCACTTCATGGAATATTTTAAGAACAAACCAAAGTGACCAACTAGTCTAGCTAACTGCATTTGACTAAGCCATGTACATGACTGAGTTAAAAGAGAAGTGAAGAAAGTATTGTCTAGAGAAAGGCCACAGCCTAAGAGAAGAAAAGTGTCCTGTGACACCTGGATGCATAATCTGTCAAACTAAGTTGGATGACTTCAAAGTATTGTCTAGAGAAAGGCCACAGCCTAAGAGAAGAAAAGTGTCCTGTGACACCTGGATGTATAATCTGTCAAACTAAGTTGGATGACTTCAAAGTATTGTCTAGAGAAAGGCCACAGCCTAAGAGAAGAAAGTGTCCTGTGACACCTGGATGTATAATCTGTCAAACTAAGTTGGATGACTTCTTGTGGAACTAAGGACACAAAGCTGATCAGCAAGTGCTGGTGGCAATACAGATGCGTTGCTAGGAAAGTAGCTGGAAACTGATATCAGGAAAAGGTACCAGGAGAAATTATAGCCAGTGTTGCTTTTTCCATTGCTGCTTCTTTCCTCTAACTTCTTCCCTCGGTGCATTCTCTATTCAATTGCTTCCTCCTCTTGTGTGAGTCAGCTGTCTGTCTCTTCAAGGGACTTTTGCCATGATTAAACATGCTACAAACATAATCTGGAGACAAGTGATCATTGCTTAATTAGTGATAGTGATTGAATATTTATGGGTGGGTGTGGTGGGTGTGGTCATGGTACCAGATGGCACTAGGAAAATGTTGGAGCCTATGTGTGAACCCACTCAAATTATATTGATTCACAGTTATTCCCATACGTAATATGTCCCCAAGGCCTACTGTATATGTCCCCAGGCCTGCTGTATATGTCCCCAAGGCGCTGTATATGTCCCCAGGCCTGCTGTATATGTCCCCAGGCCAATATTGTATTGTAAGTATTGTGTAATACCTCAAATAGTGATGATGAAAATTTGGAAACGTTGGATTGGCTACCTATGGCACCCGAGATTGATGACCCTGAAGAACCAGGCTGGGGACAACTAGAGGTGGGACACTATAAGGGGTAAAATGACGACAGAGTTCACCTCTTATAATATTATACTTTTAATTAGCCAAGTCTTAATGAGCTGCCCGTGACTGCTGGCCAGAAGAGGGGTGGAGAAGGTAGTAATGAAAACATGGATCCTTCATTGAACCCACCTGGACCAAAACAGACCAGGACAATTGACATTAACCTGCCGAATGTCACTAGTGAAAGTGGTAGGTCTCTGCATTGGAGGGAGGGGAGGGAAGGGGGGAGGGAGAGGTGTCCACATAAAATAGACTGCCTTCTTGGGAGTCAGTATAGGAAATCTATATCTACAAGTTCTCTGCCTGCCACCAAGGTGCAGCAGTTAGGTTGTGAGAAGTGTTATAAGATTAGGTCCTACTGTGTTAGCACCCATTCTACATGGACATAACAAAATCTATTTCAAGTTAGTTTTTACTAGAACACAACCTGCTAAAAATGATAGAGTAATTATAAAAATACTAGAATTATAGCTAGGGTAAATACAGCTCTGAACCCAAGTACATTAATATACACTCATACCTACACATTACATTCATACAATACTCACCAGGCCACACACATTACATCATATTCTATCTTTGTGCTTACTCCTCTCCTGTAAATACTTGCCCTCAGTAATTGAGAGGTAGAACTGGTGCCACTACATCAATCACATACCCAAAAACACTTCTTGAGTGTTATAAAGGTTCTTTTCCCTTTGTCTAGAGAACAAGAGCAAGCCCAAGGCAGCAGAAGGTGGTGGGAAGAAAGTGAAAAACAGCTCTACAGTCTCTCATGAGAGCAAGACAAGTAATGGAGATGTGCCCTCTAATGAGGGTGGTACAACAACAGAAGGGAGTGGTCAGGGGGGTGACCTTCAATGTGAATCCACAGACACACAATCAGAACAGAGACATGATAATATTCAAGAACAATGAAAGCAATGACAGTATGGTTATAATAATATATGATGATAACGCAATGGCTGAGACAGGCCTCTCCCACTGCTAATGACATGTTATGCTGTGGCTGATCCTGGCAGTGTCCCCCAGTCTTTTTCAGCCATCTCCATCAGCTTAACCAGACTGGCTGTGAACAGTTCACATCTGTAGGAGTACATGTCACACACAAGTCAACAGACTGGTCACAGTCACTATCCTATGTGGACCTCCACTAGGACACATTAAAGGTCACACTATCCTATGGACCTCCACTAGGACACATTACAGGTCACACTATCCTATGTGGACCTACACTAGGACACATTACAGGTCACACTATCCTATGTGGACCTCCACTAGGACACATTACAGGTCACACTATCCTATGTGGACCTACACCAGGACACATTACAGGTCCCACTATCCTATGTGGACCTCCACTAGGACACATTACAGGTCACACTATCCTATGTGGACCTCCACTAGGACACATTACAGGTCACACTATCCTATGTGGACCTCCACTAGGACACATTACAGGTCACACTATCCTATGTGGACCTACGCCAGGACACATTACAGGTCCCACTATCCTATGTGGACCTACACTAGGACACATTACAGGTCACACTATCCTATGTGGACCTACACTAGGACACATTACAGGTCACACTATCCTATGGACCTCCACTAGGACACATTACAGGTCACACTATCCTATGTGGACCTCCACTAGGACACATTACAGGTCACACTATCCTATGGACCTCCACTAGGACACATTACAGGTCACACTATCCTATGGACCTCCACTAGGACACATTACAGGTCACACTATCCTATGTGGACCTCCACTAGGACACATTACAGGTCACACTATTCTATGGACCTCCACTAGGACACATTACAGGTCACACTATTCTATGGACCTCCACTAGGACACATTACAGGTCACACTATTAACATTAGAAGACACACTATACCTTAGAACTCACCTTATGGGCATGTCTAAAGAGTAAAATGGATTTTTTAAGACATAGTCTGAATAAAGTTCATAAATCTTTCTTAGCAGCTCCTCCACCTTCTGTTGTCGTGTGTCAGCAATAATAATGAACTTTACACCTATAATACGTAATGAACTTAAGCCCTTCAATACAGCAATAATAATGAGCTTAACCCCTACAACAGCTATAATGATGAATTTAACCCTTACAACACAGCATGCAATATAATACTGTCATAGAGTGGTAAATTCTCTAGCAACAAGTGATGAAAAAAAAATTCTTATCTGACTCAATTTGGATGGTCTCAGAGAATTATTATAAGTGCATACATGTACTGGCTTACCTGTCAAAGTCTGAAAGCAGTAGAGTTTGAAGTTGCTTGCCTCTAGGCACTGGATTCCTGATGACCTTTCTTCAGGAGAGAGTTTTACTGATATGGCATATATTCTGAGTAAGAAAGCTTGTTAGATGGGAGTACTATTTTAAGGATAGCACCTTACGAGTGGAACATGCTGAGTAACATGATACGTTCATTTATTGAGGCCTTCAGACGTGAGAACTTGAGGGAGAGAGGGTAGCTGGATGGTGTGTTAAGGACTTCCAAGGCATTTCGACCATCTGGTAGACATTTCTTTACCAATCCTTGCCCATTTATAGCTATCAGAGAATATCCCACTATATTTAAACCAAAGACCAGTGTAAGAATACTGATCTCCAGCTCACTCTATGAAACCAACCTTGAATACCATGTTTCTCGCCAAATTTTACCACCAAATTTCGGTCCACTTCCTCTAGAACTATTCCGAGTGAAGGTGAATTGAAGGTGGCTTCCAAATCTGCTGAGCTACTGGGCTGGTCGTGGGAGAAAATCAGACCTCCAGCCTTATTCACAATGTATGCACTTATCAGCCCCATATTCTTTCAACTACTGCCCACCTGACACGCCCATTAACAATTGCGCATGGGCATAATATATCACCGTGGAGAATCAAAGACCTTTTTCCCCCCTCTAGTCTGTATAAATATGACTCTGCTGACCTTTATCGTTACTACAAGGCATCATTTTTATTCTGCATGGGACTCTGTTTTGTGCTGTTGTTGACATTCACACAAGTGGTTCTCTATACTCGGGGTATGTAGCTAATCAAACACTTTTATTTCCAGCATGATTTCAATTGCTTTGAGGATATAAACAAATAATACAGAGAATTCTATAGGACCTAAAGTATGAAAGATTGAGTAGAGACTGTTGCAGGTTGCTTGAAAATAGAATGACTGTTCCAACAATGGAGACATTATTGTCTTATCCTATTACATGTGTAGCACTTTGAGAGGAGACAGAGAGTTTTAGCCTTTTGTTTTAGATATTATCTTTTTAAAAACTACTGCCTAGCAACATAAATACTGCTACCACCTAGTAACATAAATGCTGCTATCCAGCCTCTAGCTATATTTATAAATATCCTGTATAGTTAAATAATCTGTAGGTTAAATAGTCTGTAGGTTAATATAGTCTTTAGGTTTAGCAAGTGGTACACGTGTACTTTTCATGCAGGTTTACTACATCCAGTTACAAATCTGACGATGGCATTTAATGACAGTAATGCAGCCTTAACTATTTCCTGGATCCCTCCACTTTCTTATGGAACTTCTAAAAATGAGTTTCCTATCACCTATTGCATCAGTATTACTAATACCATCTCAGATATAGTGGCACTCTGTGGCATTAATGTGACTGTATACAAACATTATCTGTATAATTTTGATCCTTGTGTGGAATACACTGTTACTGTAATCCCAAGCAATATATTTGGTAATGGAACATCAGCACAGATTAGATTTCCAGGTACATTTTGTCAGCAGTAGCTATAAGAGAGCATTATACTCCATGATCTTGAGCATGATTAGTAAAATCTATTTGTGTTCCTTCAGGTCCAGATAATCTAAGAACTGATATCATTGAGGCTGTAATGATTATAGGTGATGACTTCAGCATCATGTACCAGACGATGTTAAGGGTAACATAACATTTAACATCGTTGCTGTTATTTACTAATCTCCATATCTCAGCATTCAGTATGTTCATGCGAAGTGAATCTTCACAATGTGGAATCTGTTACCACCATCTGTACTATTAATGGAACTAGCATATCATTCACATGTAAAGGCATTGAAATGAACCAGCACTATGCAGCTTATATAATTCTACACAGTGGAAGGTTCAATATTCAATCAATCACTCTAAGTAAAGGACATAAATAAGACCTGCAATACAGCTGTGTATAGCTACTTCACCATTTTCTATTTGCAGGTACTTATGATGTTCAGAAAATTACAGTAAATGACATTGCACCAAATTCTGTCAACTTTATAGTTGATTATGCAGTAGACTCAACAGCCAGTGGTATTCTACTTGTGATGATATTCATTGATGGTGTCAATGTAGACTATTATCGATCAACATATTTTGTATTTAGTAGTTCAGACTCCACTAATCTGATGAAGTTTACAAGAGGAGAATACTTAGTCCTGGCATATGACATAGAAATGAATGGACTACTTCAGACAGGAAGCAATTCCCCAGCTGTCAATCAGACGGTATATATAAATGGAACAGGTGAGGTATATTGTGCACTGCCCCCCATAATTTGTGATATTGTTCTTTATCATCTTGACACATAAAAATGCCTTTAACTAATTGTTCTAATTATATAGATGAAGTAACATTTTCTCTTCCCAGAAATAAGCACTGTGTAGTGTTAACTCCAGATATTAGAACCGTCACTGTTACATGTGAATTCAATAGTTCACACACCACGGGCTACCAAGCTATCTTGCAGGCTATAGATAATAATGATATAAATACATTAGTGGTGACTCAAACACAAGTTCCTTTATATCCACTGGTATTGAGGGCTAAGAAGGGTGGACCTCATTCAGTAATAGTATATCCTATCATGGGAGTTGAAGGAATAGTTAATTCTGAAGCAATGCACAGGGAGTTAATTGATGTAGCTGCCAGATCATTTACTGTACACACCAATATTGTTAAAGGTAGCAATTTCTAACTATGCATTGTAGAGTTATCATGGATTTATATTCAGCTGTTGAATTAAGTTCTCAGACTGGTATAACATTGAGTGATGTCATTGTCATCGCTATAATAGGTATTAAATAGAAATTAGATGTATAAGACAGTGATGATGTATTCTTTATCTTCAGCTGGTGTAATTGTCTTCATTAGTGTTGTAGGAGAAGTTTTGTGTTGTATGGTATATGGTCATAGAATAATTTACAAAATCTCATTGGTTAGGTAAAAGCATCATAAAATATGTTACAGCTTTCATTATATCTAGCTATTTGTCTAGGTCTCGGGTAATGTCTTATTCTAAGTAAGTATAGATAGAAAACCTTCTCAGTAAGTGTTATGTATCCATGTTTGATATCTAGCCAGGCTTCTGACAGAAAGTTGTCTCAGTGAGTGTTATGCATGCTTCAATGAACAATTTTATCCATAATGTTTTGATATCTAGCCATGTTTCTGACAGATCAGGGTCTTCTTTGTGAGTGTCATGCATGTATCAGTTAATAATTTATCCATAGTGTTTGATATCTAGCCACATTTCTGACAGAAAGCCTTCTCGGTGAGTGTCATGCATAAATAATACAATCAGACTATTTATAACATTTGATATCTAGCTACTTGTCGAGTCAATCAGATAGAAAACCTTCTCAGTGAGTGTCATGCATGTATCAGTTAATAATTTATCCATAGTGTTTGATATCTAGCCACATTTCTGACAGAAAGCCTTCTCGGTTAGTGTCTGCATAAATAATACAATCATATAGGACAGACTATTTATAACGTTTGATATCTGCATCAGTTAATAATTTATCCATAATGTTTGATATCTAGCCATGTTTCTGACAGAAAAACTTCTCGGTGAGTGTCATGCATAAATAATACAATCAGACTATTTATAACGTTTGATATTTAGCTACCTGTCAAGTCAATCAGATAGAAAACCTTCTCAGTGAGTGTATCAGTTAATATTTTTATCCATAATGTTTGATATCTAGCCATGTTTCTGACAGAAAGCCTTCTCGGTGAGTGTCATGCATACATCAGTTAACAATTTATATATCTAGTCACATTTCTGACAGAAAGCCTTCTCGGTGAGTGTCATGCATCGATAATACAATCATATTAACATTTGATACCTAGCTACTTGCCGAATCAATTGGATAGAAAGTCTTCTCGGTTAGTGTCATGCATCAACTATAATAATATTGCATATTATATTATTCTAGGCTGTCGAATATGCCTTCAGTGAGTCTTCCATTAATAATCTAATCATGCTGTGTCATTATTCAATTTTAACTCTAGAATAATAGTCACTACAGTGACCAAGGTAAAAAAATTTTAATTAGATAGAAATATGTTACTGAACTGTACTTCCACAGACAGATCTGCTGAAGAGATGTATCCAATACTTGTCCCCATTGCTGGCAAGTGGCAGCAGCTTGCTAAAAAGATGGGATTAGACAAGAAGTATATAAAGTCTGTCCTCACTGCCAATGATACAGATTATTTATGTCTGCATCATCTACTGAAAGACAATTGTCGTTTCCATACCTGGAACAGAATACGAGATGCACTACTGGATATTGGTGAAACTGATATAGCTGAGAGATGTGGTTCATTTTAAAGGTGATTTGGGGGAGGGGTGTGTGATTGATAATCTCACATCATGGTAATATGTGTTGCTTTGTGCCTCTAGGTAAAAAGTGAGGCATCTGATGGATGTAGCAGATAATTATATACAGTGCTGACAAAATAAATACACTATAGATTCATTCTTCATATGTATATACAGAGTTTGATAACAAAATTATTGCAGAAATTTTATTTTAACCCTTTAGGGCCTAGAGATTTCCACACACACTTTATATACATAAAATGTTGGGTCACTTGATGTTTACCCAGCATTGACTGCAGATGTTTATGCTTTCTTCACAATTTTTTTCTGGGGAACATCTGTCTCCTCACCACTTGCTCTCCTCTTGTGAGACATGTAGTTATTCTGGTCTATTGTTGGAAGTTCTCACAAGGAGTACGTTGAGAGCCATGTTGATATCTCTGTCCATGAAACTTTTGGACTGCTTTTGTCCTTTGCCTCATTCACCTGCACTTAGCTAGTGAATTTGGGATGATATTGCTTTCATGTAGCTACCTGTAGTAGAAGTTAACTAGTTTGTTGTGTATCTACATAGTGACTTAGGATTGTGTAGCATGCATACAGTTCAAGTGCAGCAGTCATCCCTGCATCACCAGAATAATTTTTTTTTGGCTTTGTACTTCTTATAGTGAACACACAGTATAGCTACTACACTAACTAGATTAAACCCTATCTGGGTTTAAAATACCTAGTTGATGAGTAGAATTTTGACCAGGCCTATAGCCTCATCTTTGTGGATGAGGAGTAGCTATGGAGGAGACACTCAAGGAATCAGAGACTATGTCCATGATGACTTCTTGCCTAGTCAGGCACAGTCCTCAGGTTCTCAGCAAATGTACAGGGTCCTTCAGGTGTGTACACCCGTCATATATTTAACATTGGTACATGTTATGTAGCTATATGTTGCTATAGTGGTCTACTCACTCATTAACTGAGGAACCATTCACATCAATATAATAGCCTGTGCCATGCACTTCAGCCAGTGAATATTTAGCTGTTTCAGAGAACCTGAGAACCCATAGTCTTTTGATTGGATGGCTTTGCTTCTTTGTCAGGTGAGAGAATAATACCTCCAGAAAGTGGCCTGATTAAAAGTGTAGTCCCATTTCAAATGTTATTAAAAACTAGTCTCACAGTGTCTTCCTCTGAGAGCAGTAGCTATGATTATGTAGGTGTCCTTTGTACAAAAGTTGCTCATATTTCAGACATTCATGTTTTAGGCTAATTAGCTACAGTCTTTCCCCCAGAAATCCTGATAATACACTGTTATTACTACTCTCAGCATGCATTACTAATAGCATTTATCTTTGGTTTTGACTCAACAGGGGATTAATGTACCATCTGGTTTACCTTAGTCATGAGATAATGACAGTATACCTGATCCCAATGTCCTAAATCTAACCTCACTGGAAGGGTGTTATCTGTACATTAATACTGTTATCAAAGGAAGATAGCATTGGGGTCTCCACAC
The DNA here is from genome assembly GCA_964016965.1 of Diacarnus erythraeanus. Lineage (NCBI taxonomy): Eukaryota > Metazoa > Porifera > Demospongiae > Poecilosclerida > Podospongiidae > Diacarnus > Diacarnus erythraeanus. The sequence goes on from OZ024681.1 coordinate 887,181, forward strand.
CTACATTGAAGGAAGATAACATTGAGGGTTGTGGGGAGGGGGAAGCTGTTGTGCATTAACTATTCTGGGGAGAACACTGGGTATGGGGTTCTCCATAATGATACTATAATACGGCTATTTTGTAATATTTCTCCTTCCATTGATAGTTTCCCTTCACGTTATCATTGAGGCAGTGAGAAATTGGTTGCAACAAGATCTGAAGAGAAACATGTTTGACAGAGTCATTTTCTCCTCTAAGCAAATCACAGAGAAGCTATTGCACTGCTCCTTTCCTCTCTTGCCCTTTGCCACTCAAGATGACATGCACACCAACAAGAATGAAACTGAACCAGTGCAAAATGGAACCGAGCCAATACTAGATGGAACTGAACCAAAAGCAGAATGAAGAATAGGAATCTACAAGCTGTAAATCTGGTGAAAATGATATCGACCACAAAATGGATGAGAAATCAATTCTACAGAGAAACTTCTAGAGTCTTTGCAAGCAATTCAAGAAGAAACCATGAAAACATTTGAAGAACTTGTTAAAATTACAGACATAGCATCAAAAAAGGATCTGGAAAGCACAAAATTCAGAGTTACATATCTCCTCAGAGTGTCCCCTCCTGAAGTTTACCTGTGAAACACTACTCAGATGGTTCAATGGATGGCTAGATCAGTTTCTTCCTCTCACAGAAGAAGCCAATCTGAGGACATGGTGAGTACATGTGTATGGAGTTCAAAGTTTACCCGAGGTGTGACACATGTGTGGAGTTCAAAGTTTGTACCTTAAGGTCACTGACTTGAAAATGTAGCTCATGAGGATGATCACTACTTACCATTCTGCATAAGTGGCTCTGATTAGTCTGGCACTACTCTGATCAGCTATGGGTGTGACGGACGACTCTGTAGAAGATGGAGACCTTTGCTCTGAAGGAGAGACACATCTGAAACATGGGTAAGTAGGTCTGCCATTCCCTATGAAAGATGGGTGGGTAGGTGGGTAGGTCTCCTTGAAAATGGAGTGATAACTACATACATGTATTTAACATTTCTAGCTATAAAGCCAATTTTTATTGGCATAAGATCCATGATGTGGTGACACTTAAAGGGAGAGATCATAGTACAAGGATGGGATCAAAATAGGGGGGAGGGTGTGGTGTATGTATAGGTGTTCCTCCCACAAGGGGTGCAGAACATGTACATATATAACATTCACAAGCTGGAAAAAAAAGAGATAATATCAGAGCCTCCAACCACACGGATTTATCCGTATTTTTACGGATTTACACCTATAAATACGGACTACGGAAATTGATTCAATTTATACGGAAGTATGTATAATGATAGCTAGCTAACAGAACAGCTGTAAAATAACATTGTCCAGCAGAGGCTTAAAGAGTTGTCTAAACAGTTCATATTCCTCAACAAAACAGTTGATAAAAACAGTAAGTATATTTATTGTCAGTTAATTCATGATAATAATTTGTTTACTGGTGCATTGTTATTTATAGCTATAGCTTGTTCCAGTGTCTCCTATCAAGCACTATGATAGCTAAGACTCTCAATTCTATAACTCACAGTCTAGTCTATTTTTTATCATTATTAATCACAAGATACCTGCACACGTAGGTGTGTGTCTTATAACAATAATAATAATTAAGAATGATGCAGGTCATTAAACTAGCTAGCTCTACGGAATTTGCTACAAAAATACGGAAAGAGAGCAATTTTTGTACTGAAGTTATTCACTTCAAGTTGGAGGCTCTGTAATATATGACAAGACCTCTGGATTGAATATTAGTCTCATCCCTTAAATAGCTGGCATCCCATAACTAGAATTTATATATGCAACACCTAGTCTATGTCTATGTTGCAGGACCTAGTCCATGTACCCTTACAAATTCAGACATCTCGGGAACCAATTACCAGAATTGGCCCATTCCCTAGCATCTGGTTATGTTACATTTTAATAGTCATTCAAAGCAGCTAATCATGGGTGATAAATCTAAATGTAATTTGGTAGAGCATGAAGAAAGGAGCTTGTGGCTGTAGCTCTAGCAGGTCTAGAGTTTCATCAGCCACAGTAAAATCACACTGCAAATAGTGTTTCATGTATAAAACTGGGTGCATTGCTGGAACCAGCTTTAACACTAGTAATTGGTTTCATGTTGCAGTTGTGAAGTTATGGATTGTTCCATAGCAATAGGGCGTGGGCAAGGGTTTGGAGTATCCTTAAAAAGGCACTAGACTGAGTTAGGGGAGAATATATCTCCAAGTTTCTCTCCACCTTTGTAGAGAAAGAATATAGCTATCCTGTTTCTCTCCAGTTTCTCTCCATGTTTAGAACCACCAAAGATAACTGGAAGAGCCACCAAAGATAACTGGAAGAGCAGGAGAAAGCCATAAGTAGAAAGTTATGCTCTAGAGAGGGTAGGCAAGTGGTAGGTAGATAGGGTACCAGTCTCTGGCAGTGTTGGTATCTCTAACCAGTACATCATGTGAAGAACTGTTAGTTGCTAGCCCTGATTGTATAAAGTTGTTCTACATCTCTCTGTCATAGCCTTAGCTGGTCTCACAGTTGTAGTCTTAAATTTCTCATCTGTTTATGAGAAATTGAATTGTAGTCATAGTGTGTGCAGCAGTGTCTGGCTTCAAGAAGTCTCACTATCATAGCCTTGTGTCAAAAGTTGCTACCTCTAGACTGTCTTGTTATGTGAAACTGTCATAGCGTAAACTGTCTGACCAACATTACTGTACATTCTTCTAGTAATACAGAGCTTTGTTATGTGAAGTTCATGCAAAGTCTGTCATAGCCTAAACTGTCTGAGCAACATTACTGTACATTCTTCTAGTAATACAGAGCTTTGTTATGTGAAGTTCATGCAAAGTCTGTCATAGCCTAAACTGTCTGAGCAACATTACTGTACATTCTTCTAGTAATACAGAGCTTTGTTATGTGAAGTTCATGTGAAGTCTGTCATAGCCTAAACTGTCAGACCAACATTACTGTACATTCTTCTAGTAATACAGAGCTTTGTTATGTGAAGTTCATGTGAAGTCTGTCATAGCCTAAACTGTCGGACCAACATTACTGTACATTCTTCTAGTAATACAGAGCTTTAGCCCACTGTTACCTACCTACCTAAGCAAAATGACTGACCACAAATTATGATGCAGTTCACAGTACAAGATCTATTTTACTTGGATGCACATCGGCACATAACACTCGCACTATATATGATGTTTCTCATATTTTGTGTTCTAGGTGCAACTCTGTTAGTAAATTCCATGACTTGGTCAGTGTAAGTGGCAGAAGAGAGGACTTTCCAAGAAAATATCAAGTAAGTAACCATATTCTCGTTATTGCTCATTCCTACCTTGTTGCAGAGGTGCTGACCTTTGCTCCTAAATAGTATGTATTAATGGAAATGTACCAACTGTGCAGTCTAGAGTCTCCCATATAGTGCATCCAACCTCTATATTTGATTATATGCATTCTTGTGCTTGTGCTTGTATGAACATGTTGGTGAATTGTTGTTACAGGATTGGTCTAATAATACAGGATTGGTCTAATAATGGTTGAACTAATACAGGATTGGTGGTTGATGGACATTATTATTATAGAAGAAGCAGTTGTTTCTGGATATTTATATACTTTTCTTATTGTGGAGAGAATTTTCCTATTTTGTTAAATATCTTTGCCCTGGATGTTATATTTCTTTCACTGCTCTTTATTTTAAAGTGTATCTTGATACACAAAATCAGGTTTGCGTGTTTCGTGGGGGTTGTTTAGGGGGAATGAGTGCAATAGTTGCTTCCATCAACAACTGCCTGCAACATTCCCACACAGACGACACTGGCATCTTCCACTGCTGTGCTGGCTGGCAGAGCCTTTTTAATGTTGTCCTTGCTAGTTCTTGCAAGTTTAAATGGGGCTTGCAAGAGCCCAAATCCCAGTTTGTGTACTCTTTAGGGAGTTCTTGTCCCTCAGCTTCAGTGAACATGCTGTGTGATACAAGATTTCAGAAGGAATGTACCAGGAATGACAAGATTTGCACTATAGGGTGCTCCATTTCACAATGTGAGTCACGGTCATTCTGACATTGAACTATGCTAAGAACCATTGCCACAGCCTGAACTTTCTATCATTCATCATGCCCCCCACCCACCCTGACCCTACTCTTACGCATGCGCATGTATCACCGTGGAGAATCCCAAGATTGATCGAAGTCGATTATGACTCCGACCGTCGAGGTCTGGCGTCATTTCCATTCTGTCTTCTCCATATGAAACTCTATTTTGTGCTGGTGCTGATATACTTTTTACAATTAGTTTTGCATACTCAAGGTGAGCAATAGGCTAGCTATGTAGGCCTCTAACTAGCTATCCTAGCTACACCATTCCTCTACAAGCAGTGTGTATATTATGATGTCTTGTTCTAGTAACTACATAATGTAATTTATCACATAGGGTTTAATCCTGTTAAAAATTTGACTGCTGTGTTTGATGGAATCATCACTATTATTTCCTGGATGCCTCCACATTCTACTACAGCTGATATTACCTACTGCATTAACATCACTGACTATCACTCAAGTTTAGTGGCCAAGTGTGGCATTACTATGACTACTTATCTCTCTAGGCTTGATTATGATCATTGTGTATCATACAATATTACCATAGTTCCAACCACTGCATTTGGTAATGGAACTTCAAATCAAATCAGCATCCCAGGTACCTTTTTCCAGCAGTAGATTAAATTCTATCTTCTTCATGATGATGAGTATGATAATATCTGTACTAATTCAGATCTAGATGATGTTTGGACTGATGTTGAAGCTACAATAAATGACCTTAGTGTTGTAGTGTACGAGATAACTATAAAGGTAACTAGCTATAAACTACACTAATAACTCATAGACTGCATCTCTCATTATCTTAGTACTCAGTATGTTCATGTAAAGTGAATGTTCTTGGTGAAGAATCTGTCACTACCAAGTGTGTTGTCAATGGAAACATCATATCTGTCACATGTAAAGACATGATAAAAAATCAGCACTATGTGGTTCATATGATTCTATACAATAGAAGGATCAATGGTACCTCAGAAATCACTCTAAGTAAATAATTCCAGAGTCATTACAGAGATAAGACCTTATATAAGCAAATTATCTATTTGCAGGTACTTATGATGTTCAGAAAGTTACAGTAAATGACATTGCACCAAATTCTGTCAACTTTATAGTTGATTATACAGTAGACTCAACAGCCAGTGGTATTCTACTTGCGATGATATTCATTGATGGTGTCAATGTAGACTATTATCGATCAACATATTTTGTATTTAGTAGTTCAGACTCCACTAATCTGATGAAGTTTACAAGAGGAGAATACTTAGTCCTGGCATATGACATAGAAATGAATGGACTACTTCAGACAGGAAGCAATTCCCCAGCTGTCAATCAGACGGTATATATAAATGGAACAGGTGAGGTGCAGGACCACATGATTTTGTGTCTAATATATTAAACTTGACATGTAAAATGCCTTTAACAAACTGTTCTGATCATAATATAGATGAGATAACATTTTCTCAACCAAGAAATACACACTGTACAGTAAAAACTCCAGATATTAGAACTGTCACTGTTAAATGTGAATTCAATAGTTCCATCACAGGCTACCAAGCTATCTTACAGGCAATAGATATTAATCACATAAATACCTTGGTGATTCAAAAAGAAGATGTTATTTATCCACTGCAACTGAAAGCTAAAAGGAGTGGATTTCACTCTGTGACAGTATTTCCCATCATGGGTGTTAAAGGGATAGTCTTTGAGAATTCTGAAGTAGTGCACAGGGAGTTAATTTATGTGACTGGAGCAGTAGTTGATCTTGAACACACACCTGTTGGTACATATAAATTTTAAATAAACCTACAATAATAATCATTTTCAACATTGTGTTCAGTTCACTCCAACATTTGGCTTACTGAGTCTACCACAGAACTGCCAGGTATTTCAAGAGAGGATCTCTTCAAGATTGGTTTGCCAGGTAATCAAGATCAAGGTGCAAAAGACAGTGTAAAAGTGTAGGTTATCTTCTACAGCTGCTATAGTGGTATCAACTTGTATGATTCTGGAAATATCATTTGTTATTTATTGTGCGATGAGGGTTAAATGTATTCCTCAACAACCAACTTCAGGGTGAGTTTAAATAGTACATTATGCTAGCAATTATCTATAGTCTGCATTTTTAGGTCCATAATACCATCAAATACAAGGTATTTTCAGTAAGTGCTATGTATGCATAAGCATATAATTCAAAATGATGCATATTTTTTATATAGATCATCGGGGCATAGTATGCGAACACCACCACGTCCTACTGGTAGATCACGTTCTACTATACCAACACAAACAAATCCTCTATCCAGTATACTGCCCAAAATGCGAACACTGAGTTTTTTCCCCACAATGTGGAACAGAGCACCACATCACAATGCAAGTCTTTCACCCAATAGACCAGTGAGCCAAATTTTGATTGATATTTTCCTTTGTAAGAGTATAAGGTTCATGCCCCATTCATAATACATGGAGTTCAATTATCCAGCTGTTAGGATATGCTCATTACCAATGAATTAGACTAGAACACTGCTTCCATTCAAAATGTACTGCTTCACATTATAATGGATGTTTCACTTTATAGACTAGTGCCAGTCCTGTAGGCTCTCTCTCTATATATATACATAAACTGAAGTTCCACTGTATCTGATGTATGTAGGGTTGGATATCCCTGTACTGTGTAGCTATATACCAATGTAAACTATGAATATTATTATACAGAGCAGAGCATCTCATGGAGAACCTAGTATCACTGGAAAGGGTCATATGGAACATTTGAGTCCTCCTCGTCCCACAATAGGAGGACCACCTGCCATAAATATTGATAGATCATACGTTGATAGATCACATTCCGCTGCACCAGAACTTCTGTCAAGAAGACAGCCTGCCATAAATATTGATAGATCACACTCCACTGAACCAGGACAAACAAGTCTTCTGCCACCTGCCACACAGACTAATAGAGCAAACTCGGCTACATTAGGACAAACAAGATTTCTTCCGCCACCTGCCATTAATAGATCACGCTCCACTCCATCAGTACGAAGAAATCTTCTGCCCAAAGGTCTACCTGGTATAACACCACTACTACGTTTTTTGTTGAAAACATCATTGGATCATGATGATGGAAAACCAGCAATAGAGGGTATTTCACCCAATAGACCAGTGAGTTGATTAATATTATGTTGATGAGCTACAAAAGAAATCTTTTGTAATAGCAGGAAGCCAAGTGGAAAACTCACCAAATTGACCAAGCACATAATTCTCCTGCTAGAACAGGTTAAGATTTAATAGGAGCAATAAACAGAGACGAATAGTAATAGAGCCCAAGTAGTAAATAGAGACAAAGTAATTATTAGAGTCCAAACAATAGAGACCAAGGAATAAATAGAGCCAAGTAATAATTATAGCAAGTGGCTATGCAGTCAGAAGAATCAATAGATCATTACTTTTACTGGAAATATATCTGAGATGTGCAATATAATTATTATTTTTAAATGTAGAGATGACTGTTGATGAGTTGTACTCACTACTAGTTCCCATTGCTGGCAGGTGGAAGCAACTTAGTCGAAAGATGGGATTAGACCAGGAGTATATAAATTTTGTCGAAACTACCAACAAAACAGAGCAGTCACGTCTTCTTCAATTAGTGAGAGACCACAGTTGTCCACGTACAATAGGGATGGCACTGCTGGGTATCAAAGAAACCAATCTGGCTGAGAAGTGTGGTGTTAATAGGGATATGGACATCAATAACACCAAGAAGCATGGTAATTATATAAAGTCAATGAGCATGAGGGTCATATTCTATACTTGATTATGTAGGTAGCCACTCTCAAGATAAAAGTACCTAAGTTCTTTCTATGAATCGAGAGAGAAAATATCTGAACAGCAGAAGTTAGCCTTAGCAAATAGAATTGTAGGTAGGTAAACTCTAATCTAAAAATGTCATTGGATGTACAGCTATAACTGTTAACTGTTGTAGTCTGTACAATGCACTCTGTATAGGCAGTGTACCTGCTGTAGTTCCACATTGTACATAATATTCTCACAGTGTAGGGATGTACCACATTGTACCCACTGCAGTTCATGTACTGTACTTGCAGTGCAAGTATATACCACACAGTACTCACAAATCACTTGGGAGAAGTTAGAGTAGGTATTCATCATTATAAATATTATACCTGTTACAAACATTGAAATAAAAGTGAAAAATGCCCACAATGTTCTAAAAAACACGGATGTCCTCTCTGTTCAAGTCCTGTATACCATCATCCAGTGTCAGCAAGAACTGAACAGAGAAAAGGGTGAGGTCAAGAGGAGGAAGGATTTATAATTAGCACATAAACATCACTTACCAGAAAGGAAAAAAACAAAGCACTAGCTGAAAAGAAGTGCCAAATATCATGGTAGTCATAGAAGTCAAGAAAGGCACATGGTTTGTTCTTTGCCCTAGACTCAGCTGGAGTAAGCTATACACACATTAGGAATTATGCCATAACAATCTTATTTCAAGGAATTGAAAGGGGCCCTATTAACATACTGCATGGAATTTATCAGCGCCACGACTGCATGCAGGGCCAGACTATATGAAACCCCTTTAAGGTTATGGGATAGAATCTGCTCTTAAATGTTCCCGAGTTCCTTTTATGAAGTTAGCAATTATTTGTGAACCTCTGGTGGGTACCTATTTCTTGAGACACAGGGATAAAGTCTCTTTAAACAAATTGGGGTACCTATTTCTTGAGACACAGGGATAAAGTCTCTTTAAACAAATTGGGGTACCTATTTCTTGAGACACAGGGATAAAGTCTCTTTAAACAAATTGGGGTACCTATTTCTTGAGACACAGGGATAAAGTCTCTTTAAACAAATTGGACTAGAAGTGTTAGCTATTATTTGACACAATTTGCCAAGAAAAGTATTGGTTAGCTTTCCTCTGTCAAGAAACTAACACTTGATCAACAAGCAATAAAAATTATATCTTCTTCTTTGCTGTTGAGCTCCCTTCTTCATACCACAGTTATTGGGAACACTAGCTACTATAAATGCAGACAAAGTATTGCTTTCTGGTGAGGCCAACTCACTGGGCGGGGGTTATAATTCTACTGTAATAATAATGTAGCCACCGTAATTAATGAAATGAAAAATGTTTAGGTGAAACTCTATACCATAACCTTAATCACTAATCTTATTCCAGTACCAATGCTACAGAACCAGAAGTATAATAATCAATTACTAATCTTATTCAGTATTAAGGTTGCAGGGCCATGAATATAATTATTGAGAACCCCTTTAATTAATACTCTATCTTCACAAATCCCATGAAACACAGACCTCCCAATTGGATGTAGCTCTGATGATGAAGAAATAAAAAGCCGAACTCCAAAGTCCAATTGCCAAAAAGGCCAACACTATGTTATGACAGGAAAATGGCTCAGAGTACATGAACTAGAAAATGAGACCACTAATCATAGCATCACCCCTTCATGAAAAACCAACAAGTCTCACCTTCTGAATGACGTAAAAGATAAGGAAAAGCATTAAGTTTGTGACGAAGAAGGCCAGGATAGAAGTTGCTATGTCTATGGAGTTCCAGATTACCACACACAGTGCTCTGCAAGGTCAGAGTGTATAGTACAGGGGTCAGAGTGCAATAAAAGTACAACTCACAATAGCAAGTTGCAAATGAAGGTTAAAAACAATTTACAGAAACGACACTGCAGAGTTAATAATAATAATATACATAAGCACAGTGTTTAGCTAATACGACACTGCAGAGTTAATAATAATAATATACATAAGCACAGTGTTTAGCTAATACGACACTGCAGAGTTAATAATAATAATATACATAAGCACAGTGTTTAGCTAATACGACACTGCAGAGTTAATAATAATAATATACATAAGCACAGTGTTTAGCTAATACGACACTGCAGAGTTAATAATAATAATATACATAAGCACAGTGTTTAGCTAATACGACACTGCAGAGTTAATAATAATAATATACATAAGCACAGTGTTTAGCTAATACGACACTGCAGAGTTAATAATAATAATATACATAAGCACAGTGTTTAGCTAATACGACACTGCAGAGTTAATAATAATAATATACATAAGCACAGTGTTTAGCTAATACGACACTGCAGAGTTAATAATAATAATATACATAAGCACAGTGTTTAGCTAATACGACACTGCAGAGTTAATAATAATAATATACATAAGCACAGTGTTTAGCTAATACGACACTGCAGAGTTAATAATAATAATATACATAAGCACAGTGTTTAGCTAATACGACACTGCAGAGTTAATAATAATAATATACATAAGCACAGTGTTTAGCTAATACGACACTGCAGAGTTAATAATAATAATATACATAAGCACAGTGTTTAGCTAATACGACACTGCAGAGTTAATAATAATAATATACATAAGCACAGTGTTTAGCTAATACGACACTGCAGAGTTAATAATAATAATATACATAAGCACAGTGTTTAGCTAATACGACACTGCAGAGTTAATAATAATAATATACATAAGCACAGTGTTTAGCTAATACGACACTGCAGAGTTAATAATAATAATATACATAAGCACAGTGTTTAGCTAATACGACACTGCAGAGTTAATAATAATAATATACATAAGCACAGTGTTTAGCTAATACGACACTGCAGAGTTAATAATAATAATATACATAAGCACAGTGTTTAGCTAATACGACACTGCAGAGTTAATAATAATAATATACATAAGCACAGTGTTTAGCTAATACGACACTGCAGAGTTAATAATAATATACATAAGCACAGTGTTTAGCTAATAGATGTATTTGCCATCATGTAAGTTCTGGATTTACAAAGTAAAAAAAAGAAAAAAAGAATGTTCAATCACATTCCATGATCTGAACAAGAACAGATGATTGTGCCACAGCTAACATTTCAATATTAACTATAATCATAGGACAGATAATAATGAAACACACAAGAACTAAATTGATTACCCTTTACCAGACACTACCAGTAGATCTAATCACATCTCTACACACCTACCTTGTGTTTAATGATAGGCCTAGTGAAGCATTCCTTAAAAACTCCCTTAAAACTCGCCCACAAACCTGGCGCTACAGAATAAACACATCACATGACTTAGAGGTTACATAATAATTTTAAACGTACTCCATAAGTGGAATCTGTAGAAAGAGAAGAAGAAGACAAAGACCAGGAGAAGTATAAAGGAGAAGATGGTGATTCGAACTATTACAGTGTTGCCTTTGTCTAAATACTGCAAGAAGAACCATCATACTGACTACCATACTGTTTAAAGGGATGAAGAGATATCCCATGGACATCAGATTGTGTAGTCCTCCCACAGTGACCCAAGGACATTACTTTCATGCCAGGTATGTGCTATGCTGTTATCCACAAATATGAAATCCCATGAGATATAACTAACTTACAATGCCAATGAGAGTAATGAAGATTATCACTGCAAACGAGAAGAAAGCTATGAAAGCGTTGGCATTGATATCAGGGTGACGATTCTGGAGAATTTTTACCAGGAAGAGGCCACCAATGATAAACATGAAGGCAGTATCTGTGGTGTAAGTGTGACTAGTAAAAAAATACTCTCTCAGTAAATTTGGTAATGTACCAAACTGGAAGTTAGCATTAGTTGGGCAGATGTGATAGAATGCACTCATAAAACCTTCCAATATGAGGGCAATGCCCATAGCCTGATAAATACCATAGAACTGAGGTATGCCATGTGACTGTAAACAAGTAAACAGACAACAAAGTAAACAGGCAAACAACTAAACAAACTACTGTCAAATTGTCTTTACTCACATCAACATATTCTTTATCTCTTTCTCTTTGTTTCAAGTACAAACGCTTCCTATTAAATTTTTATTGGACATTATCACACACCCCTCTGATCACATGACCAACCTGATACTAAGAATGACGAGAAAGAGGAGTCCCAACAGGACATAACCAAGGTTACTCCACTGGTTATTGAAAGCAGACAGGACCCCTAATGGGTGAGCGCACTTGAAGTTATAGTAACATTTATCCTGGTCACCACTGGTGTTCAGAACCTGAAACCATCATAGTAAGGAGGTATACAAATACAGAAATGTTAGATTATTCTCACCTGTTGCTCAGCTATAACAAGCTGGACAGCAGGCAATGCATAGAATATACCTACTGTGACAGTGTTCCTATAAATAGAGAGAAAACGTGTCTATTTATAATTATTATTAGAGGAAGGGGGAGGAGCTTCCATATTTTACCCTCTTTCTCCTAGTCTCCTTACCAGCTATATACACTGTATTGCTTGTCGAGTTTATGAAACTTGATTTTGCACATCCGAGGAAGTGTATGTTTGCTCTCATCCGGCTACAATATAATATATAACAGTTTAGGCAAACATTAGCTACCAGACTGCATAGCATAGGACAACTTTGTTAGAACTTACTTCCAGTACAATACTCCGAGTCGATTCCTCTATTGCAGAATTAGTACTACCACTGTTACCTTCTCCAATTGTGGGAAAGGGGGCAAGAAAGAATTAAATAATATTGAAAAAAAATAAATAAACAAGTTGTTCTCACCATTTGGGCTCAGACTACCATTATCAAAACCACTGTTACATGTGTCTCTCACTGAATAAAAGGGTGTGGTGTGTGGGTATGGGGGGAAGGAAGGGAAGAGGAGGAGTAAAACTCAAAACACCATTTATTAGAAGAGAAATAAAAAGGAAGTCACTGGAGAAGGAAGGATGATGTGTCCTAAATGAGGCGTGTCCTAAATACGGGACACGTGCCCTGTAATACATGATATTATGCTCTAAGTATAAAAGGTGTCCTAGATACAGAGTATTAATTCTACCCTATTATTACAAAGGACATCCTAAGATATAGATTCCTTCACATATCCATCTAGTGACTTCCCTGGACAGTGAATGCTATACACACTTAAGGTACTTGGAGGAGAGAGAGAGGACAAACCAGTGGGCTCTTTAGGGAGTTCATTGTAGTCATCATTTGCTGGAAATGTGCAGAATATAGACACATATTCCTTACGTCCTTCACGAGACAATGGACAGTCATATCGAAAATCTAGATCAAAAAACTTGCCAGTCTTCTTCCATTTGATGGTGAAGTAACTGTAAGGGTAGTAAATATCAAGAGGTCAAAGGAGAGTATGAAGATACATAGGAGCAGTGGCAGTTGAGGGTGGGGGCTAGAGGGGCTAGAGCCCCCCTAAAATTTTGAAAGGGGGGCTAAGCCCCCCCCCCCCCCCAAAAATATTTGCCTACAATGGTAAACTTGTCAGAATATACACAACTTGTCAGAATGTTCACAACTCGTCAGAATGTGCAAGGCTGTGTAAAAACAATTATCGATGTAACACCACAATTTGTAGCTCCTGCATTGACTTTGTACTGTCTTAACTTGATGTTGTTAGCTTACTGCTTATACACTTTGCAGCCACTTAGTACACCTTGACTCTATTCTCCTATGCCAACAAAATTTGCCTATTACTCTCACAGTTTCCACCTATTATTCTTAAAATTTTGACTATTATTCTTGGTATGCTATAAATTATCATGTGAACATTAGAGTTATATTGTAACAATTGAGTTTTCAATATAGATTGTTCTTTACAGGGGGGTAGGAAAGGGGGTTCAAAGGATGCTACAGCACCCCTAGTTTTTTTGTGGCTGTGCCAATGGCATACATGATTTTTTTTTTGACAGTACCCCTTTATTTAAGTCTGTTCCAGTTGACTTGTGTACAACATATCCATTGCTTCAAGCTGTTTAACATGTTGGAACATGTTTGTTTCCACTGATCCCATAAGAGTTAATTACTTTGGAAAGTTGGAAAGTTTCCATAATAATATTAGAGGGATTTTTTTGTTGTTTGTTGGCTTTTGATGATAATTTATAGCTTTACATAATTCCCCTCCCCAACTGTGAATTATACAGCACCCCTACTTCAAATCATCTTCCTACCCCCTGCTTTAAATGAGTTAGCAAGGAGTGAAAAAAACACGTTCTGCAGCTGCAGAAGGTTGTATCAATAGAACAGATTTAGACCAGAATGGAAGCTCGTGTATATGGTATCTCCACCTACTTCCTCCTGAAATTATTCTCAAAATTATGCTAGCATATTTGGGCAATCGCTATGACCTCACCCTTAGCCCCCCCCACCCCCAAAACTAAAAAGCCTCAACCGCCTCTGAGGAGGGAGGGAGGGAGGATGGGGGAGAGGGAGGATGGGGGGGAGAGGGAGGGTGGAGGAGATGGAGGATGGGGGGAGAGGGAGGATGAGGGGGAGAGGGAGGATGGGGGAGAGGAAGAATGGGGGAGAGGGAGGATGGGGAGAGGGAGGATGGGGAGAGGGAGGATGGGGAGAGGGAGGATGGGGAGAAAGGGAGGATAGGGGGGAGAGGGAGGATGGGGAGAATACTGAACATGACCCAGGGGAGAACATTGCTGACTCACATCCGAGGCAGAAGGAATGAGTAGATGCAGACAACAGCCAAATAGAGGAACAACACAGAAAAGGGAAACAAGATGGCTACAATGAAATCACCAGCTACAGGGAATGGAACATCATGTTGCACATGGGAATGGAGCATGGGAATGGAGCATGGGAATGGAATATTAAATTACTTGGTTTGACTTTTCTGATGACAACAGTGATGTTTTGTTCAAACTTGAGTTCTTCACCCAGACCTTTAGCTATAATAATAATAATAATAATAATAATAATATTTGCAATAGTCATTGTATCAAAGTGCAGTATATTAACCTGTAATAAACTGGTTACTAGAGATCATTATCATTGTACTCAGAATTTACTCTATTAAATGGAAACAGAACATTAATTAAAAATATTATTATTAAAAGGGTTAATTCTAAAATCTGCTTTGAACGAACTAAAACTGGTAACTGTAAAAATCATCAAAACTAACAACGATTATACCTACTAAACCTTTCTACTCCACCCACAACACCCTTCAGTTCCACTCACCACGTATCTAGTGTACACACACGATTATACCTACTAACCCTTTCTACTCCACCCACAACACCCCTCAGTTCCACTCACCATGTATCTAGTGTACACACACGATTATACCTACTAAACCTTTCTACTCCACCCACAACACCCCTCAGTTCCACTCACCATGTATCTAGTGTACACACACGATTATACCTACTAACCCTCTGTAACGGAGCACAGAATTATGATACAAAGATGTGACTGATTATTAAAAATATTTGAGTTCTGTCTCTATGGATGATAAAATGCTCCTTTTTATACTCTACAGATGATGAATGAATATGATGAATATGGTTGGTTAACTGTCTCTCCAATAGCTAGCTACTTTTAGAAAATAAACAAATGTCTGTTGATAACAGTTACATCCAATAAGAATAAATGTTTATATGGGGTTAAATAAAATACAATAAAATAATAACTCTGGGGCTCACTACCTCAGTCCTTTACACCCTCTCTACTCCACCCATAATGCCCCTCAGTTTCACTCCCCACATGTCTAGCATACATAGTTACCTGGTTTTGGTGTTTCAAAGTCTTGACTGTGACAATAAGAATAGTTAGTTGTGATAATCACCAACACAAACTCATTATTGGTCACATGCTCCACCTGCAAGAAGGAACGGGGAAGACTTTGAAGGAATGGAGGATAACAGCTACGTATAAACTCACCTCAACAGTGAGGAATGCAGATTTGCTCATCGTCTGGTAGATACCACGAGATCGGGCATTCTCGAGAAGATCATTTACAGGACACTAGTTAAACAGGACATAAAGAGAGTGGTTATTCCTTCAATGATGGGTTCCAGGTTGTATGTAACTAAATCTATACTGCTATACACGACACTGAGGAACCTACTGTATTGTTCTGTACAGAAACAAATGCACAGATGTCACTATCAGTGGTTGCCTCCACAGTAACTGTCTTACAATCCTCAGGAAACTTGAAATAGTATATCTAGAAACCAGTAAATTAACTGAAACTCCATAGATGCCATCAAAACTTAACTTACTTGAGGGCTGGCTGCTCCTACTCTAGCCACAATTTGACGGTCTAACCTGTGATAAGGGGTATATACATGTCAGGGGAATGACATCCCTGTGCTTCAAAGGAACCTTCGCTGTTAAGGATACATTGGGATGGATATTTGTTCTTTATTGAACTAGGATTAAGCTCTGTTAGTGGTCCAGAAGACAAGTTATCTAATAATCACCCATTCACACTGCAAGTCCCACACCATCACTATAGACAGGTCTGCACACATGGGTACAGTGCATCTGACACAACCATTTGAAGACTATTTGCAAACAGATTCATGTTTATCATTTAAGAAAAGTCACTTGGGAAAACTCAAATTTTTACCTCCGGGGAGAACACACCATGTCCTCCAATATCACATAATTATATTTTATCCTCTTACTTACTCCAGGAGAAAGTTTGGCACAACCTCTACAGATATACTGTATTGGATTGGCTCTATAGAGTTGCTAAACACATCCACAAAGAAGAGAAATTGGTCATACTCTTCAGCTGGAGACATTTCTTCATCTTGGTACATTTTTCTCTTTTCTTCTTTGTTCTTGACTTGTGTAGTGTTGCTAGGACACATTGTACGATTCACATGATAGAAGTGGCTAGTGAATCTGCAAAGAGAGTTTATGTACTTATCTTGCAAATCATGTCCAAGTACATGCGTCAACTGCACGATAACTGCATAATAACTGCATGATGCTAAGAAAACTGAACCCATAATTTCACTCTGCCATTGACATTTTGTTACTAAACATTTCAATGGCTTAGAGAGAGGGAGGGAGGGCGGTAGGGAGGGAGCTATGTTGTGTCAAATAGCAAGGAACAGGCTAGGGCTAGCTTTGGGAGACTCATACTAAAAACCACACTAAGTCTACTATTTCCAAAGAGCATCCTTGTTAATTTCCTTTGCCATTGTCTAAGTAGTCAGGACTACTATATTGTGGCATAGATTGGACTTTCCCAAGTCTAGACAGCTTGCATGAGAGATAACTGAGGTGTTTGGGATAGGATAAGTGATCCTTCATTTTTGAGGCTGTCTATATCGAGTAAACGTGGAGGTTCCACTGTACAACTCACCCCTGAGGTAGCAGTGGTATATTCCAGGATATTACTCCTGGGTTTGCCTGTCGAGTGATGAAAATGACTGAATTGTGACTATAATCATGGTCACTAGTGGATACGTTGGCCCATGATGCAACACGGAAACCATAGAAATTCTGCAGTTGAGAATTAATAATTCATACAACAATATAGACCTCTGCTATCAGTCAGATCCATGAAATAAAATACATTATCAGCTATAACCAGTGCAGGGTTCTAGCTATCTAGCTAAGTTCAGGTGTGCTTCCAGCTAAATAATATAAAATACTAACATTGAGACGCTGTCACTCTGAGCTTGCGACTTACATTGTTGAAGGTTCCATCGGATACGTTCAGGTTACACTTGCTGAAGTCTGGCAAGACAGCGTACACGTCGTCTTTAAGCCTAGAGACATTATCTACCGAGGTCCCATTACACGGACTGATGTAAAAGAGGGTAAGGTTTGTTTCCAGCTGACCTAGCACCGCCGCCACCGCCCTAGCGTACCAAACACCCAGTAAAAGGAGGAAGAACGTCTTCATGGCCTTTTAGCCTACTCGAAGTAGCTAACTTGAAGTAGCTAACTTGAAGCTCGCTACCTCGTGGAGGAGGGGTCGGGGGTGGGGTTCGAGGTACTGAACGTCATGCTTAATGAACACAATGTATAGAAAACTAACCCTGGTAAAATAACTTTCCTTATTTGGCGATCCCTACCCAGAATAATGAAGTTTTTTAGCAGCACCAATCCTAGCACTGTGGATGAAGTAAGGGCTCTATTGGGTACAGTAAAAGACTTTTGGACTATGACCAAGTGGGGGTTCCAGTCAAGAGTGATTCTGCTCTTTCTACAGGTGAGATTTATTGATGCAAAATACTTTACCTGACATTAAGACTACTTTATGTAGATGCTGTCACATAATTTGATTCCAGATCACAGTGGATCAATGGATGATGTTTTCATGAAAGTTTATAGGAACCCCGAACATCCCATGTTAGTTGAGAGGTGTCTCGGGGGCCTGGATAACTGGGACGCAGAATATTTTATCTTCAATGCACATTCAGGTTATGACAAACACCAGCAAAACATGGCCTTTTTCCCTCTCTTGCCTATGGCTATGCACACCCTCTCTAAGACCTTATTTATTCCCCTGAGCTTGGTCATGCCATGGAGGAGTGTTCTTCTGATATCTGGCGTGTTTATAAACTGTGTAGCCTTCTCTCTGACGGTAGGTTTCCTGTACCTTCTGACCTTTGAAGTTTTTCGTAACAGAAGAGTGTCCATACTTGTGGCTTTCCTGTTCTGTGTCAATCCAGCCAGTATCTTCATGACCTCTGTCTACTCAGAGACTTTATTTTCTCTGTTTTCATTCTCTGGTTTACTTGCTCTAGAAAAATCCCGACCTTGGATTGCTTCCTTAATATTCTCCCTTGGCACTGCTACCAGATCCAATGGGATTGTTCTCTGTGGTTTCCTTGGTTACCGATGTCTTCTGGATATCTCAAAGATTCTCCATTCTCAGGAATCTCGAAAGATTCAGAAAACTCTCAAGTCTTTATTTGCAGCTGCTTTCCAGTGTATCATTACCATAACACCATTCTGTGTGTTCCAGTACTATGGATATGTCCTGTATTGTAAGGGGGAGACCGCCAGTTCTCACTCTGTCCCTGTTTGGTGTAACTGGAGTTTGCCAATCTCCTATACCTACATTCAAGACCATTACTGGAATGTTGGGTTTCTTCGTTACTTTCAACTGAAGCAGATTCCAAACTTTGTTCTGGCTCTTCCCATGATGCTGCTGGCTTCAATTTGTGTGGCTGAATATTTCACTGGAGTTGTTTTAAAGTAATCCAACTACATCCCTCATATACACAGTGCATAGGCATAGGAAGTTATTTTTGGTTAGGGCTAAATTAATAGCTTCAGTTCAGGCAGAAAGGATTCAAGGATTCACTTCAGGAAGCTGAAAAATTTACGGGGGAGGGGGGGGGGCCTCAAACCCCCCCCCTGCTTCCTATGCCTATGCAGTGTACAGTGGAATCAATAAGACAGTCAGGTCTAATATAATAGAGAGGTTGTCCTTAATTCAGAGGTAATAATTATACTGAAGCATTAGTTTAGACAGAAATACACTCAGCTATGTATCGTGACTTCTTGTGTTAACTTTTAACAATTTGTTCTAGAGAAGAAGTTTATTTTTCAGCATACATGACTTTCATAGTGAAACTTCTGAGACAACCTATATGCACTTAAACTCTGAATTAATCATGACAACCTCCAAGGTCCCCCCACTGTACTGTGTTATATGATTAATTAAGCACTCCCAGCTGCTTGTTTTCTTTGTTTACAGAAGTTCAAGACTGAGACCTTATGCATTTCATCTTCTGTTTCTATTGCTTTTTGGAGTGTTAAATGCACACGTCCAGGTTAGTAAATTCTTCATCCTTCTGAGGTGTGGAAACCCAAGTCCAGGGTCGTTAATAAATATAGTTTAGTATCTCTATTTAATCTTCCTCATATAGCTGATTTTATTATGTATACACACACTACAGATCCTCACAAGACTCATCTGTTCCTCCTCGCCACTCATCTATTGGGTCTCCTCTGTTCATTTGCTGGAAACTCTCTCTCGTTTAGGGGTAGTTCGTGTTTTGGAGCCCAAGTACTACTCCTTTAGAGAGATAGCTACAAGGGTACTGTGGACTCCATTCAGTTCGGGACATCAAGGGTTGAAGCAGAGACACATTTATATCAGCAAGGCTCTGGTAGCATTCTTTCTGGGATATGTTTTGCTTGGATTTGTTTTCCATTGCAATTTTTATCCATGGACCTAAAGAATTAATTAATATAGCAGTCTTACAAGACACATTCAAAGTACGTGTGTGTGTGTGGGGGGGGGGGGGGGGGGGGTGCATAGTTACCAACTCTCACTGTTTCACAGTGAGACTCACCGTTTTAGCCCTTTTCTCACAGTCTCACAAGCAACTTCATTTTTCTCACTGTAAATAGCAAGCAGGGTAAAGGGTCAGTTGGACTATGCTTATTATGTCACATTTATATTAGTCACATGGAGATAACGGAGAACTGTAGTCAGTCACTATCAGAGTCAGATGAGGACATTACTATATCATAGGATGATAATATTATCTGGTTCCCTCTGTCATGAAGAAAAAAGTAGCTAAGTCATCTTCCCTTGTCTCAATATGAATTTAATGCTCATGCTAAATACAAATTTTATTGCTGGTCTGAACAGACATGAAGGGTGCTGCTTCATACAAAAACATACAACAATCAAAGAGCTACAACTATAATTGTATATGCTTAGTCACATATGCACATCTCACTATAAATGATTTTGAAAAGTTGGTAACTATGAGGGTGGAAGGGGGGCCCCATCTATTATAATAATACGCTTGTACTTTGTCCATACTTATTCATGAATAATTCATGAGCTAACGCAATTCCAAAGGTACAGGGTTCGATCCCAGAGATGGGCACCCACTTTTTTTTCTTTTTCTTTTCTTTATTTTCCTCATTTTGTAACTTTTTTTTTAAACCTTTTCTCTTTTTTTTCTTCATTTTGTTTTTTTTTCCTTCATTTTGTTTTTTTTTTCTTCACTGACACTGTGGATTTTGTGTCTTTTGTCATGGTCAGTTCTATGTGGCATTTTCAAGGGCTAGGGATATAGCAGCAGTGAAGGAGGTGAAAGTGTTAGAGACAAATCAACAGGGAATCGGAGGCGGGAATACCTTGACACCAAATATTATATATCATGATGTACTATAGCCAATTAAAATTATTGGTCAATGTATGCATGCATTATAATATTATTGTAAAAGCACAGAATTTTTGTGGTGAGACCTTTGCATAGCCAACAGTTCAGCAAAAAGTTTAGAATCACAGTCCAGGAGAGAGAATGGACAATTCATAAGCTAATGCCTTCTTTTTAAGGCTTAACTGCAAAAGCTTATGTTTTGCATTTCCTAGCTTGACTTCACACCTAACTCTTAGGGCCCTGCTAGAGCCTGGGGTCAGAGGGCACTCTGATGCTAACTGGGAATGCAAACTTAAAGTATGATATGTGGTGAAAAAGCCGTATTAAACAAGCACCACTGTGCGGTGGGTACTAGCTAGTAACTTGTTGAAGTGACCTTTGAACTCTGTTGAATAGTTCGCGCCGGACGGTGTGCGATGTCTGAGAGACCCATTTACAAGGAGACATCTTCCTTCTCTCTAAACAGCTTCCCATGGCGGGAGGTGAAATTGAGAGCAGCTCCTTCCTTCCCCGTCAAAAGATCTCCAGAGCTCGCCGACACCGGTAGTGGAAGAAGCCTGCGAAGTGTAGGAGCAGCTGGGGGCTTTAGATACAAGGAGAGTGCACACATTCACTCTAACTGTAGAAATAGGTTCATTCTCTGGTAAGTACGTAAGTTGCTTACTCCTAGAAAGAATACTAAGAGTAGGGAAGTCTTGACAGAGTTAACAGTAGGTGTGTGCTTTAAATAGAATGCTACCACATGGCTAGCTTACTATAATTTTTACACATCTGTTTTTGTATTGTATGCAGTAGTATATAAGGTATGTACATCACTTGTTTGGTTATAGGCACTATTTTGAAGGCCGTTTAAAGCTTCTAGAGGTGTCTCTGGATGTACCTCTAATCCACAATGCTCTGGAGTTGATACTGGATTCGACTGATCACCTCTTACCAGATGTATGCATCCATGAGCTGGAAACATCAGATGTGGTCATCCTCTTTGCTACAACCAGCACAGCTTACCGTCTCATGCTGCCACACCCCAACAAGATCATGACCGTAAGCTGCTATTAATATACCCTACAGACTCACCTGATTTGCACACTATCTTAGACGCCATCCCTGAGTGCTGTTGGAGAAGGTTTGATACCCTCAGTGTTGGCCTTTGTGTCTGAGAATGCCTTGGTGTCCGATAATAGTTTCATCAGTTCAAACATGGCAGCGCTGTTTAACCAGCCCTCTAGGTAATTCGAAGATTCTTCAAACCTCTACCTCACTGATACCAAATAGCATATCCAATAATTGAAATTCCTTCCAAATGAGCTACCTTTAGTGTCTGTTCTCATTTCTGTTCTAGTGTGGTTTCCGTGACTACCTGTGCAGCATGTTTTAGTCCTGATGGGGTTGCTACCTTTGCCCTGGGTTCCTCCACTGGTGTGATCTCCCTTATCCAACTCCCATCTAGAGGTAAAGATACACCTTCTTCTGAGGAGAGGTGGTTTGAAGTGTTACTTGTGATAGGGTTAATCAGAGACGCCTTTCTTTGCTTTTTAACCCTAATATTGGATTACTTTTAACTCCTTATGTGTGTCTTGTTTAACCCATTCCTCACTCTATCTAGGGTTATATCCAGGGTTATATCCAGGGTTGTATCCAGGGTTGTGTCTAGTTTAACCCATTCCTCACTATCAGGCTTGTGTCTAGTTTAACCCATTCCTCGCTCTATCCAGGGTTGTATCTCCAGGTTTAACCCATTCCTCACTATCAGGGTCGTGTCTAGTTTAACCCATTCCTCACACTATCCAGGGTCATGTCTAGTTTAACTCATTCCTAACTCTGTCCAGGGCCATGTATTATTTAACCCATTCCTCACTCTGTGTAGGGCTTCCTTTCCGGTCGGAACTGCAGGAAATGTCTATGATGAGTAAGCTATGGTCCAGTATCCTCCCAGTCATGGGGCGGGGAGGAGGGTTGTCAGAGGATGCTCCCAGCTCAGTTCTCCTTCATGTGTTTGATGGGCAAGTTGTGGTGATCTCGCTGTGTTTTGACCTTAATCTGAGGCTATGGTCAGCTCAGGTTAGATATTAGGACCTTCTCTGTTCATCCTTTCTCCCTCCAACAAACTCCACCCTAGCACCACCTTCCTTCAACAAACCCCACCCCTTTCTCCTTCCAATTATCCGTATCTCTTCCAATTAACCCACCCCCACTTCTCCCACCTCTCCTCTTCCTCCTCCCACTAACCTTGCCTGCTTATATGTAGCTTGGCCAGTGTGTGATGAAACATCATTTGTCTGAGTATCTTCTGTTGTGTGATGATGAACCAGATATGAAAGGTATGTCCTTGCAATATATATATAGTCATCCTATGGACATGTCTCAACGTCCCTCTAGTTGACCAGCTGCTGTTGAAGGGTGCACAGGACTCTACATCCAGTACCTTAAGATTTGCCATTCATTTGCACACGCCAATCTCCTCCCAGGTATGTCCCATTCTCATTCCAAACTCCAAGGTATGTCCCATTTCATTCATAGTTCCAACATGTGGTTCCAATAACTGATAGCAATGATATTACATTAAGGGTTCCTGCATCAGTGGGTTTTTTTAATGGGGAGGGGAGTGTAGGGGGTTGTGGATTTGGTGGGGTTCAAGTTCATCATTTTGGAGAGGTATTGATTGCTGACCTGGGTGGGGGGGGGGGGACAAGATATGAGAGAGAAATGTGTCCCTTTTGCTAGCACTGTCTTGAAGTTTGGGTAGGGACTCCCAAGAACCTCTATCCTTCCCCCAACTTCTAGTGAGTTCTCTATAACTAGTTTTGTTCTGTAGGTTTCGCTGTTTGAACTGTTATTGGTGGACAACCAACTCCACCTGCAGCTGCTACACACCTACCTATGCCCTCAGGTGGGTGGAGGGATGGGCGTGGTTCTGGTATTGTTAGTGTTTGTGTTTTCTCCTGGTCTTCAGGATGGTGAGCTGGTGGACTTGTTCTTGACCAGCCATCAGATATGGGGTGTGTGGATGTGTCTGGGGAAAGATGGTGAAGGAGATATGCATATTGTAAAGCAAGCCATTTATGATGTGTGAGTATTATAGTTGGCCTCTTCCGTCTCCTCACCCTTGTCTGCCCTCCATCTCCTTCCTCTACCTCCTCCACTCTCACCATCCTCCCCTCTTCCGTCTCCATCTCCCTCTTCCACCTTATCCATGCTCTCCTTTCCTTCCTCCACCCCCTCTCCTCCCTCCCCTCGCCCCATTCTCCCCTCCTCCCCCTATCCCTCCCTCCATGCTCTCCTTCCTCCTCCCCCTCATCCTATTCTCCCCTACGCCCCCTCATCCTATCCTCCCCGCTGCCCCCTCATTCTATTCTCCCCTCCACCCCCTCATCCTATCCTCCCCTCCGACCCTCATCATATTCTCCCTTCCACCCCCTCACCCTATTCTCCCCTCCACCCCTTACCTATTCTCCGCTCTCCATCCTTATCTATCTCCTTCTGCCTCCACTTGATGTTTTTACGTTCAGTCCCTTGTTCACTGGTTGGAGAGACGTACCTCTTACCTCACTGCCCAGCAGAGAACTCTCTCTTCTCCCTCACCAAGAAGCAAGGGTAACAAACTCCTGTTCTTTCTCCTCTAGAGAATTCTCTAAACCCTTTCTCTTTCATTGCAGGAGTTTTTCCTGGAGTCCATCTTCCATCCAGGAAGGTTTTCAGTAGTAGCTATCACTAAGACATTGGAAGTGAGTTTGATTTTGCTTCATTCCTAAACTTTACTTACTTCTCTTCCCCTAAACTGACGTCTTCCATCTCTTCTTTAACCTCTCCTCAGTTGTACGAGTCATTTGGTGATAGGGAAGTAGCGACATCACTCCAGGATTTATCTAGGGAGGTGTCTCTCACAGTGGAACATGAGGTGTGTGTGTCCAGGCTAGTGGAGATGGCCTGTTTGTGTAGCTTTGATGGAACATGAGGTGTGTGTGTCCAGGCTAGTAGAGATGGCCTGGTTGTGTAGCTTTGATGGAACATGAGGTGTGTGTGTCCAGTTTAGTAGAGATGGCTAGGTCTCTTTGTTACTTTGATAACTAGTGCTATGTGTGCTAGATGTGTGTTAGATGTGTGCTAGATGTGGGCATGTAGTGGAATAAGATTTTTGCTGTGGACTGAGTTTTAGAATGTAAAATTATACAATATACTGGAGAAGAATGGTGAGTGTGTTTCATCTCTGCTTATAGGTCTTTATTGTACTAAATGAGACCTTTCTTTCTTTCTTTCTCTCCCCTCCTCCCTGCAGCTGCAGAACTTGGCCACTTCCCTGGAGATGGACGGTGATGAATACCAACAGCTCTCCCTAAGGTGCTGGTCCAAGTTCTACGGCTGCTGTCACGAATACCAGCAGCTGGTATCCAAGCCATTTACTGTATTTATGGATCCTGGAACTGGAATGGGAATCCTGTTGAAGCATGGTGTAATATCTTTTCTAAGACCTGCTGACCTTGCAGAATTTGAAGGCACGACAGAACTCCCTCTGAAAGCTGAAAGTAGGATGATTCTATGCCTATATATGAATGGTCAGTAATCTTTCCCTGTTACTTCTAGATTACAAGCTGGGTTCGGATATTGCAAAGTTTTTGTCTTGTACAAGGAAGACAGTGAGCCAGGTGAGTGTGTGATTGTGACTGTTTAAATTAAATGGAGGGTCCTCCCTCATAGACAGATCCTGATAGATATTCAGGAAGGCAATAATCTATTTAGTTTGGGGAGGGGGAAGTTGGGAGCTTCTAATCTTATAATAATAATAATTATGATTCAATCTACTCAGTGAAATTCATGAACTTTGAACTTCTTGTTGTATTGTAGTGTATATATTGGGGTCTACTAAATTTGAGGGTCCCCCTATCCCCTTCTGGATTAAGGGGGACTATTAATTTTGGTGGTCCCCCAACCTTGACATCCACCACTTGCTGATGGTTATTCTGTTGTTGCAGTTAAGCCCTGATATATTGGACTCCTTCCTTCTGGATCTCGATTGCTATGGTGACGCAGATACAAACCCACCCATCAGATTAGCCATGGATCTAGCAGATGCCATCCATGAGGAGTAAGTCCCTGTAATTATGAATAATATTATAGTAGGACTGAGTAAGGTCAGAAGTCATCTTTTTATTAGGGCCATGGACATAGATGTGTACTCTGACCTCTGCAATGTCCGTGACATGAATGAAGTACTGGATGCATTGCTTGAGGCACTGAATCCACTGGAGGAAGGTGTGTCAATGGGTGTGGCTGAAGAAATGGATGATGAGAATGATTATGAAGGTCAGGATGAGAACACAACAGGCACACCTTGTTAACCCCACCTCCCCCCACCCCACACCCTCTCAGACTATATAGAGGTACAGAGTGCCACTGCTCAGCTCTTCAGTAGCCCTCTATCACTGTCGATACTTAGCTCCGCCTTTCAGGAAGTGTGTCATTCCAGACTGTGTCTGACAAGAGATATTTTGATCATGATGTTCGTGTTGAGACGAGGGGATGCATTGGAGGTAGGGGCCAGTTCTATACTGATATATACATGGGATGGAGGGAGATGTTATGCAGTGTTACATGGAGGGAGGGAGATGTTATGCAGTGTTACATGGAGTGATCTAAATTATTGATTGTAGCTGATGTCCAATTTAAAGGGAAATTATGTGGCTCCTTTCTCTAACCTGGTGTCCTATTACCATCCCTTACACTGGTTGGCCACACGCTTCTCTCATCCCACCTCTCTGGCAGCATAGTAAGTCCAATAATGTTAATTACTGGTTACAAATCAATTGGAATGGAATTGGATCTGTAATCATTGGAATGGAATCAGATATGTAATTATTGGAATGGAATTGGATATTACCATTGAAATGGAATTGGATCTGTGACCTAACCTGGCTTGAGTGTGTTATGTGCTGCTGAAATAAAGATAGTTTTGATGGAGTCAGCTAACTCTATTTGAGTGTAGTCTAGTTCAGGCAGGACACCCACTGACTCTCCTCCATCTCTAACCACACGTGTTATCATTCACTCCTATAATCACATCTCTCACCAAAGAGAAAATTAACAGCCATTAATGAGTTGGTTTTATCCTGTCAAAGTACACTTCAAAGTAATATCTTTTCATGATTTGACAGTAAAATCATCTTTTCCTTTAATCCAGTGAAGCTAATCTACAGCAGTTGGCTGCTCTGGAAATCTCTAATGGGCGTGGTAGCAGCAGTCGTGGCTCCTCCCTCCTTTCTCCCATCCTTCCTCTTCTTTATCTGTCCACTCAGGGTCTCCGGGAAGTGATTTCCAAGCTGGCCAAAGAGAATGTTTTACCAAGAGGCACATCCTCGCATTTGTACTGGACTATTCTCGTGCCACGGATAGTGGAGATGACTCTCCGTGTTCTGTGGTCCGAGACTTCTTCCTGTAAAGTTGCAGAGTTTCTTCTTGAAAACGGACAGTATAACCACCTTCAGGTGATCACAGGCATAATGTTACGTAATATAGAGAGAGCTTTGAACAGGTTCATGTAAGATGTGTTCTTGTAATCTTCTGAATACTCTCAATTTACTGATTCAGGATTACATTGCTCTAGTGGAAAGGACCACTCCTTCTTGTGGCCACTCCCTCCAGTTCCTGCTGGGTCAGAGCTTTCTGTACACTGGAGAGATGGATAAGGCTCTCAATTGTTTTGTGGGGGCAGCTTCGGGTATAGGTACAAAACTCATGTCCAACTATTCCTATGTCCTATTATGTCCTAACTATTTTAATGTCCTTATGTCCCAACTATTCTAATGTCCTAATAATATTCTATTCTAATGTCCTAATAATATTCTATTCTAATGTCCTAATAATAATATTCTATTCTAATGTCCTGATAATATTCTATTCTAATGTCCTAATAATAATATTCTATTCTAATGTCCTAATAATATTCTATTCTAATGTCCTAATAATAATATTCTATTCTAATGTCCTAATAATATTCTATTCTAATGTCCTAATAATAATATTCTATTCTAATGTCCTAATAATAATATTCTATTCTAATGTCCTAATAATATTCTTATGTCCTAACTACTCTAATGTCGCTTGTCCTAAAAGGACAACATCCCACAAATGTTTTTTAACAGTAATTTATGCTGTAATATTATGCCCCACGAAATTATTTTCTTTCCTCCAGATTCTGAAAATAACCCTCTGCTTCAGCACTTAGTCCAGTGGCAGGAGGGAGTGGAAAAGGGGGCGTGTATGGCAGTTTACTTTGAGAAGATTATGCGACTGTTTGAACAAGTGCCCGCTCCACTGTATGTCGTCAAGATTGCAAAGTCAGCAACCTTGTTCATGGAAAAGAGAGACCCAAGATCAGTAAGTGATGAAGTTGTCCACTTCAGGGGGTTCAAATAGAGGTATAGAGGTATCCTCACTTCAGGGGGTTGGAATAGATGTATAGAGGTGTCCTCACTTCAGGGGGTTGGAATAGAGGTATAGAGGTGTCCTCACTTCAGGGAGTTGGTATACACTTCACGGGGTTGGAATATGATGTCCTCAACTCAAGGTCAACTCTTGTATAAAAGTATGAATTTACAGTTTAAAAATTTACTGACATTTACTGACATTTACTGACCTTCCTATAGAGTATTTTCTGGTCAAACCTATTTAAGTATCACTTGATGGACTTTGGAAATGCCAAAGAGGCTTATATTGCCATGACCTCTAACCCTAATGACACACTGTAAGTACCTCCTCCCATCCATATGTCATATGATCAATTCTCCTGTCACATGACTAGACGTATGGATTGCCTCCACCAACTGGTAGCAGTGCTGACCGAGCGGAACAGAATTCAGGAATTATGTCTGTTTCACTATTGTGGAATGGAAAGAGAAGTATGTATCATCTGACTGTAACATGTTTCATGTGACTGTCATGTGACTGCTTAGGTTGAGGAAGTGATGGCATCCCGAGCTCGTAGTGTGGATGTGATGAAATATAATTATTATGATCTTCTCTATTGTTACCACACCCTCAGGAACAATTACCGGAAAGGTGAGGTCAAATCTACTTACTCTATTGACTGACAGTAATTTTATTGGCTTGTAATATAATGCAAAGCTGCCTATGTGATGTATGAGTGTGCCCTGAGGCTAGGACAGGAGGCATCAGGATTACTCTCACTGCAAAAACAGGTTAATTCAGTGTGTTGACCCCACTTGAATGTTAATTGAAGGGACAGTGGTCCCAGTGTGGCCCCAACCACCCTGGATAGAGGCCCACTGTGCCATAGAATGCTGTTCACTTCTCTGCAGGCCAACTGCTACAGCATGACTCTAATGGCACTTCATCTAGTAGCTCCCAAATATGCCTGGGTGGTTCGTCCCGTACAGGAAGTAAGGATGACCTCAAGATCAGGTAGTAATGAGATAGTCTGTTATCACTACACAGGACTGTAGACCTGATAAGAGGAGATCACAGAGAAAGAGGCAGCGTAGCGGTAAGGTGTAGTCTGAGATAGTCCTATCAATTAGGTTTTTAGTGATAGCTATTAAAAGCTTTTTGTGAAGGAGAGGAAAGGAAGGAGAAGGAGATACAAGGAGGGATGAGAGGTGAAGGGAGGGCTAGGGCTGGGATGGTTGAAGGGGGCGGAAGGGAGAGGAGGAGAGGAGTGAGGGAGGGAGAGTACAGGGTAGAGGAAGAAAGAGGTGAGGGAGGAAGAGATAAACTGCATGTGTTTGGTGTATCTGTAGGTGGCTTGGGTAAACAGCCATTAGAGGTGCTGACTATCTCCGACATTGAGAAGGATTATGTCTTGGTGCACACTAAACTTACCCTAATTCAGAGAGACCCAACCCTAATCACACAGCTATCAGGTATGTATTACCCTAACCCTGATCATACAGCTATCAGGTATGTAATATCAGCAGGGTTTAACCCTAACCCTTATCACACAGTATGTAATACCAGGGTTTACCCCTAACCCTGATCACACAGCTATCAGGTATGTAATATAAGGGTTTACGGCTAGCACATAGCTGTCAGATCATAACAGGATTTACCCCTATCACACAGCTGTCAGATCATAACAGGGTTTACCCCTATAGCACAGCTATCAGATCATAACAGGGTTTACCCCTATCACACAGCTGTCAGATAATAGCAGGATTTATCCCTATGACACAGCTATCAGATAATAACAGGGTTTACCCTTATCACACAGCTGTCAGGGTTTACCCCTATAGCACAGCTGTCAGATCATAACAGGGTTTATCCCTATCACACAGCTATCAGGTCATAACAGGGTTTACCCCTATCACACAGCTGTCACACAACCATCACACATCTATCAGATGATAACACCAAACACCACATCCTCTCTCCATCTCTCGGTTCATCATTCCCCTTTCCTACAGGTCCCTTTGTCAGTGCTGAGGAGGTGAGCTCTCTCTTGGTACAAAATGGTATGTTTGAAACTGCCATCTCTCTATCGAGAAGACTCTCTACCCCTATGATACATGTCTTCGAGGCTTTGGCATCAAGGTCTGGTGCATAATCTAGTCTTGTCTAAAAACTTTCGTGCAATATATTTTTATGGAGATCTCACAATAACAACAACAACAAAACACAAAATTTTCTTAATTTTCATGGGTATAGAGACACCACGAAAGATTAGTAACAAAATGAATTGTGACTCACTTCTAAAACTCAGAGAGTGGAGACAAGATGTCCTCATATCAGGACACTTTAGTCTCACAGGCTGACCCCATATGAAAGTAATTGTTAGTCTTTGGTATAGCACATCTGGGTCGACCTGCAGGACAATGCCTCCACTCTCTACAGGGGACTTGGTGGGTTGACCTGCAAGACTATGAATATATTTATATTTTTGCAGGTGTGTCAATCTCTCAACTAGTCACATGACCATTAGGTAAGTTATCCTGTTGGATGATATTCTTCATGACATCACCTGACTGTGACTGTTTCTGTAGTAGCGGTAGTCAGCTGACATCGGATAAAGCTGGGTGGGAGTGGCTGAAACTTAACGAGACCCTCAATGTTGCAAAAGCCAGGGAGAACAGGTACCACTAAGTGGCTGGAATTAAAGTCTTGTCCTCATTTTATGGTGTATACAGAGGTGTCCTCATTTCAGGGTGTTGAAATGGAAGAGTTCTACTGTACATAGAGGTGTCCTCATTTCAGGAGGTTGGAATAGAGGAGTTCCACTGTATACAGAGGTGTCTATATTTCAGGGTGTTGTAATAGAGGAGTTCCACTGTATACAGAGGTGTCTATATTTCAGGGTGTTGTAATAGAGGAGTTCCACTGTATACAGAGGTGTCTATATTTCAGGGTGTTGTAATAGAGGAGTTCCACTGTATACAGAGGTGTCTATATTTCAGGGTGTTGTAATAGAGGAGTTCCACTGTATACAGAGGTGTCTATATTTCAGGGTGTTGTAATAGAGGAGTTCCACTGTATACAGAGGTGTCTATATTTCAGGGTGTTGTAATAGAGGAGTTCCACTGTATACAGAGGTGTCTATATTTCAGGGTGTTGTAATAGAGGAGTTCCACTGTATACAGAGGTGTCTATATTTCAGGGTGTTGTAATAGAGGAGTTCCACTGTATACAGAGGTGTCTATATTTCAGGGTGTTGGAATAGAGGAGTTCCACTGTATACAGAGGTGTCTATATTTCAGGGTGTTGGAATAGAGGAGTTCCACTGTATACAGAGGTGTCTATATTTCAGGGTGTTGGAATAGAGGAGTTCCACTGTATACAGAGGTGTCTATATTTCAGGGTGTTGGAATAGAGGAGTTCCACTGTATACAGAGGTGTCTATATTTCAGGGTGTTGTAATAGAGGAGTTCCACTGTATACAGAGGTGTCTATATTTCAGGGTGTTGTAATAGAGGAGTTCCACTGTATACAGAGGTGTCTATATTTCAGGGTGTTGTAATAGAGGAGTCCCACTGTATACAGAGGTGTCTATATTTCAGGGTGTTGTAATAGAGGAGTTCCACTGTATACAGAGGTGTCTATATTTCAGGGTGTTGTAATAGAGGAGTCCCACTGTATACAGAGGTGTCTATATTTCAGGGTGTTGTAATAGAGGAGTTCCACTGTATACAGAGGTGTCTATATTTCAGGGTGTTGTAATAGAGGAGTTCCACTCTATACAGAGGTGTCTATATTTCAGGGTGTTGTAATAGAGGAGTTCCACTCTATACAGATGTAGATTCTACATAGTAAAGCAATTACTTTGTCTTTCAGTTTAGCAGACAAGGCCTGGTCCTTCCTAAGGACAGCTCTAGAGAGATTAGAACCCGAAGAGCACTCAGTCATGCAGAAAACTGTAGCCAAGAGGCTCCTCTCCATGGGTAGAGACCTTCCACAGTGGATGCTCTGCACCTACAAGGTATGTAATTCTAAAAATTTGGCACATTCATTATAACGCAACTCTGGGTAGGTGGGTGGGAGGAAGGAAGGAGGGGGGGTTTACCCTCTTCAGCAGAGAGCTAATGAAGTGTATGTATTAGGACTCCCTCCTATATATAAGCCCCATGGGTGACCCTTTACCAGGTTTTTTAAAAATAGAAAACCAATCCTGCTGAGCTGCTCAATCTGTATTTGACTTATGACCTTCTTGAGTTGGCTGCCTCCCTGGCTATAGAATTCATTGATGGAGTTAGTGGAGTTGGGAAGGAATTCTTTGGATTAAAGGTTTGTCAATACTCAGAATGAGGAGACCCTGGAACCCCCCACCCCCTCATGTTCACAGTGATACATGTATTGCCAACAAGGATGTGAGGGTCTACCATACAAGAAAGCATATTTACAATGAGACATTTACTCCTCTGTATGCTTCAATATCAGCCCTTCCCACCACCTCATCTACCTACCTACACATACACTTACCTAGTGCATGGCTGCCTCATTTACTTCTCACACACTATTATATATTACTTACCTCTTCTTTCCTGGCACCTCACCCATTCTTCTTTAGGATGCTTTGCATGCAGGCTCACCTAGTGTGTGGCTACCACATTCACTTCTCTCTCACCTCCATTTGGCTTTGAAGGAAGCACCTTCATCTTCCACACTTGGAGAGGTTAGTAGTAAGCATAAAGTACTGGAGAAACTTTTCAGTCTATATAATACCCTCCCTTAAACTGCTGGAGATACGCCTGTCAGCTTGGAGGTAGTTCAAAGATCCCCCCCCCCCCCCCCCCCATTAGTTTGGAGGTGATGTCTTCTCCCTCCTCGTTGCTCTTAGTTTTCCCGCCTGTTAGTTTGGAGATACCTGATAGTCTGTGATCATAATTTTTGGCTCGTAGAGCTCTGGCAGCTCATGTTGTAGGGTTTTTACAGTTCATATTAATTAATTAAATTATTCATTATTTATTTATTTATTTATTTATTTATTTATTTATTTATTTATTTATTTATTTATTTATTTATTTATTTATTTATTTTTATTTGCAGTTGTATAAGAGATTTAGTGAGAAACTGGGAAATTATCTAGAAAGAACTGCAAAGGTTACAGCAACACAGAGAAATCTATTGTCATTGTAACAACCACCAGTTTTAATGATGAAAATCTTATGTTCCTCAATGTTGTCACCATGGCTACACCTGTTACCATGGTCACACCCTCTTGGTGTGATAATACTGGGAAGGTTGGCATCATTAAAGGTATTGCCATTGAGCCAAAGGTCTCTTTCACTTATTAAGAGCACTTTTAGACTTACGGTTATATAAAAATAATGTAAAAAGGTACTTTCTACTGTTTGACTTTGGGTTGTGGTAGTGTATAGACGTCTAGTTGTTTCTGCTCCAAGATGGGAATAGCTTTTCTGATCTTCTCCACATAATCCATGTCTATCTCCCCATACACAATGTCTTCCTTCTCCTCTGTGGTCGCCAATACTTCACCCCTGTAATTACACCATACGAGATTCACAATTAATTTGAGGCATGTTAGATATGTGAGGGGTCATTGAGGTTTGGAAATCTCCCATAGCTAGTTCTGTAATATGAGGAGTCACTGACATCTAGAAATCTTGTTCACCTTTCAACAGCCAATTTATGGCCATTTATGCCTGGAATATGAATGACTCCCTCTTATGATAACAGAGAAGAGGTTGGGGGAGATTACATATAACCCTATACCTGTACCAGTTCCACTCACCAAGGACTCACAAGAAAAGTGTGTCCCCATGCAACATAGCTGGCCTCCTCGTCTGTAGCAGGACTGATAGCAGCCAAATAACACTGATTATCCAGTGCTCTGTATTGGAACCAAACAGGATAAGTGGAATGAAGAATGGAAAATACCATATAGCGCTTTATTTTGGAGGAGCTAAACTTTCCCGTTTTTCATGAATTAGGAAAGATCCGTCAAACTTTTGCTCTTGAAATTAATCTTCTCCATTTACCCGGCTTCACCACTTAACCTCATGAAAGGATGACCTATTCATCAAAGTTGAGCTCTTCCAAAATAAAGTTGCTATACGGAGGGGACAACATCAGAGAAAAGACTCTAGCACTTCACAATTTATTGTTACACTCGATAAAGCTAGATTGGAAATGCTTTTCATCAACTCATTTTCCTTCAACAAAATTAACAAGCTCATCTCTAACCTCCCCTTGGCTATCGGTTCCCAATGAACCGGTCCAGTGGTCATCTTGTTGAAGGCACCAGGGTAAAGCAAAAGCTGACAACCTAGGAATCATGACAGTGATTTTAGGATGATGGATTGCATGTACAAACCTTTTTGGCTGTAGATGGAACCCAGTTCTTGGAATCTCATGTCATAGCAGATTCCAATTCCAATCTTCCAGCAGTCTGAAATAAAATATAACGGAACCTTTATTCCACATACCTTTTGGAGAAATCAAAGCACAAGGCTCTTTCTCCATGTAACATTCAGATTACACCATTGTCAATATGTACTTTGTACTATATCTAACAGTCAGCAATTTAATCTGAATAATATGCTACATGGAGAAGGAGCCAAGCACGTTGATTAGAGGGGTGGCCTCATTTGAGGAGAAGTTTTATTTAATGTTACTACACTAGCTGTTCATTTTAGGTGTTTGGAATAGACTCAGCCTGCAACTAGTGGATGTCATTGGTTTACCTATATCAAAAGTTAGAAAGTCATTCCCAGGACTGAGAATAGTCGACTCCTTGAATTTTATGCCACCAGGAACATCAATATCAAAGAGGTGCATCTGTAAAACAACACCATCCAAAGTGGTCTCTCCGATACTCTATTGATAGATATACCTTCCTATATCTTCCTAGCAAATCTCCTCCAGGACCAAAGACAGTACATGTGTTGTAGAGTTTATCACCATCCCTCTCCGGGATTGAACCTATGAAAGGGCATGAACAAGGGGAGGGGTCATGTCACACCTACTAATAGCCACACCCCATGTCAAACCTCCTACAAGGTAGATTGAACATTCCTTGGCTATTTCGGAGAGGAACTGTGATGTTTCTCCTGGGATTTTTTCAGCATATTCTGGGAAATAGTTTATTCCATAAGGAGAATTGAAACATTCCTGTTAAAATTATGATAATCAGTTTAACACATCAAGAGATGTGGATATAGAAGACTATGGCTACTAGGGAGCAGTGTTAAACAGGGAGTTAGCTCTCTAATGTTAGTATCATGGGAATTGACCAGATAGTGTTAGCATCATGTGTTTACAGGGAGTTAGCTCTCCATTTAGTGTTAACATCGTGTTTACAGGGAGTCAGTATCAGATATCATGTGCTTATAGGGAGTTAGCTCTCTATAGTGCTTTGCTTACAGGGAGTGATATCAGTTTAGCTCCCTTGCTGGCAGCCTCTCTGATTAGCGACCCAGCTCTCTCGAGGTTGGTTCGTTTGTTAGCACCCACTGCCTGTTGGAGTAGAGCTAGTTTCAACTTGCGCAGACCTGCAGCAGACAAATAAGAGCTCATAGACATATATATCACTATAACTCTCTCTCACCGGCACTCATTTTCTCGAAGGCTAATGGGCGTGGGGTGGGTGCAAATCTTAGCCCCGCCCCCAAGCATTGCGCACGCAAGGTTCAATGACTATTATTATTATTAGCAGTACAGAATTACATCAACAGAAGGAGAGGAAGAGAGAAGATTGAGTAAAATTGTATAATTTATTGTCTTCATATTATTAGAATTGAGTTGGCATGGCTCTTGCAGCCAATTCCTTCATGCTCACCCCATACTCTTTACAGACCCTGTCCTGAGCAGCTATCACTTCTCTGGCAACCAGAGCCTGGCCCAATTCTATCTGGGACCGGGAAAACTGGATGGCCTTGTCATAGAGGTTCAATGCCCTCTCGGGATTCCCACTGTGAAAATAACACAATTAACTGTAAATAAACTGGAATATTTTCTGTAGCATTTCAATATTTCTCTCGCTATCTATTTATCTGGGCCCTGAATCTGAAGTGAGTGATGGATGTTGCTGTCATTATGAAGCTAATCATGCAGTCATTGGAAAAGCAGCTAGTCTAGATGAGATGTACAGTGGAACCTCTGAATATAGGACATTGGGATCAGGTCTATTAATGTCCCTTGAAGGGAGCCATTCTTGTCTCAGAAGTCAATAGATGGTACATTTTTAAAGCTGTTCTTTGTTACAGAGGCTGGCTTTTAGGAGGCTCCATGATTTAAGTGCATATTGCTTGGCTAAGTGTGTGAAAGAATCTTATACACTGTGATCTAATGGTCATGACCCAGTAATCTAATGATTATGAGGCTTATTGCTGATAACATTCAGCAGTCAAAAGGGACAGATGGGGAGGGGGTGAGGGGATTACTTTTGAATTTCCAAGGATGCAAGGGTGTCATAGGCTTGAATACAGCTGTTGTCCACAGAGAGAGCTTTCTCCATGCACATTTGAGCCTTTCCTGGGTTTCGCTGAGCTACCAGGTTCAGTATCCTGATGGGAGAAGGAGAAACAGTCACATTCAGGCAACATACACACGAGAGAGAGATGCTTACCCAAGACTGAAATGAACTGTAGAGTTATCTGGTTCCATTTTCAAAGCTTTGTTAAGAATATCTTCAGCTAATTGGAACTGACTCATATCCTGAAGGAACTATAATAATAATAATAATAATAATAATAATAATAATAAATAAATAAATAAATAAATAAATAATATAATAATATAATATTATATAGTGCAATGGTGAGAGAGAAATGGGAATCTGTATATTAGACAGATTTCATCTCAGACCAGCTCCAAGTTTAAAAATAATAATATTTAGCACATGTGGTTAAGGTGGGCTAGGGCTAGAAACTCCTCCCTCCAAGAGGCCTGGGTATATGAGTGGGTATGAGTGGGTATGAGGCTACTCTTTCACCTACCAGAGCATAGAGTACCATGCCATCAGTAAAGTCAGGAAACTTCTTACTGGCCTCTTCAAACTTTGCAGTTGCTTGTGAGAGAAGCTGCATTGACTGGTTCATACTGGCTATCCTGTGGTAAGCAGTGGCCAGAGAGAAGGCTGCATAGGCAGATTCTGGCATCCGGACAAGAGCTTCTTTAAGATCTTCTATCACAGATTCCAGAGCCTGTGGGTCTTCTGGGGACTCTAAGTTGACCTGAGATACAGTGGAACCTTGTCATTCCAGGTACTTTTTGACAAATTAATTAGAGTGTCATTAGAAGAGGGGTGGCCTCATTTCAGGGGATTGGAATAGAGGGGTGGCCTCATTTCAGGGGACTGGATTCCACTGTATACAGAGGTGTCAGTGGGTTGGAATAGAGAAGTTCCATTGTAGAGATGTGTCAGAGGTCTGGAGTAGAGGGGTCCCACTATACTAATAGAGCTTGTGAGTCCTTTTACTATAGAGTTATAGCACTTACCCTGGCTCTGTGTATCAGGGCATCAGGACATGTTGGGTCTATCACAAAACATTTGTCAAAACATGATTTGACCTTGTCCATCTGACCACTTCCAGCATAGACATCTGCCTTCTTGATCAAAGCATTCACAGTTAACTAGGGGATGGGATGATATAAGAAAGTTGGATGTTAAACATGAACTGTGACAGTTTGAATAGTTTCAAGGAAGTGCTTATTGCTATTGTGGACTACAGAAATGCATCAATACTAAAGTAAATATATCATTGAAAAGCTTATTTCAAGAGCTACATTTTAAACCACTTTCAATAGGTTGTTGCATTCTGAGTTATGAGGGACCCTGTGAACTTTAAAATATACCATTGGAAAGCTTATTTCAAGAGCTACATCTTGGTACAAAAGCCAACTTCACAGGTAGCTGCATTCTGGATTTAAGAGGTCAGGTGTTGTCAAATCTGGTAAAATTGGAAAACAGTGAATAGGAGGATCTGGTGTAGATGTTTTCGTGATGCAAGAGTTTACAACTTTCTGTGACTGTTCCCCCAACTGTCATTAGTAACTATAAATACATGTCTCACTACCACACCATGTATGTGTACAGATTATCTAACACTAGGTTCAGTTTCCATCCTCTACTTAGTGATTACCTCGTCGGACACACCCTGTGTATTGATGGCTGCTTCTAAGTCCTTGAGAGCCTTATCGTTCTCCCTCCACAGATTGTAAAATGTACCTCTCAGTAGCAGTGCATGAGGACGAAATGCTGGAGACCCTGTGGAGAGCAATCAGTGGTCTTACTTCAGTCCAAACACTGTGCACATTCCCATCTCTCTCCCCCCCTCATCTCACCCTTCCCTCTCATATTGATGAGACCCACTCCTCATCTCACCCTTCCCTCTCATAATATTGATGAGACCCACCCCTCATCTCACCCTTCCCTCTCATAATATTGATGAGACCCACCCCTCATCTCACCCTTCCCTCTCATAATATTGATGAGACCCACCCCTCATCTCATCCTTCCCTCTCATAATATTGATGAGACCCACCCCTCATCTCACCCTTCCCCCTCATAATATTGATGAGACCCACCCCTCATCTCACCCTTCCCTCTCATAATATTGATGAGACCCACCCCTCATCTCACCCTTCCCTCTCATAATATTGATGAGACCTACCTTTATTGATGGCACTAGTGCCATTCTTCCCACCAACTCCATTACCACATCCCATCCCTGACCATTACTCAGTCCTCACTCTCTCACTTCTACATTGATTAAGATCTGTTACATTGCCCCTAGACTCTAACCTTTCTCTACAGCAACTGTAAGTGGTTCCAATATCCCATGGTACTGATGGTTCCTGAACATGCTTGCTGCCTTAACGAAAGGATCATCTTCAAACCCTTCATATATGTCATGTGACTCCTCTGGTGATTCTGATTGGTCAGGTGGAGGCACCTTATTCTTGTGGACAACCCACAGTTCCCTCAACTGTTCTTCAGAAAGGTCATCTGCAGGGTCAAAATAGATATCCCCATGACAACCATTATTAATGCAGACATGAGGTGGAGTTTAAGCCTTTTGATGTGGTGTAAAACTCCATCTCACTACTGTCTTCTCAGGGAGGAGATTGACACATTATGTTTACCTTGCCAACAGAAAGACTCCAAATAAGTCTTCACCAAATGCTTGGTTGGAGCAAGTGGTCCTAATTTCTGTAACAACAACAACATAAATAAATAAATAAATAAATAAATATTCTTAAAACCTGTTTCATATACAACTCACAGGAAAGTGCAGAGCAGCCTGTTCTTGACTTAAACTCTTCAAAAGTCGAGCTACCGTCTCTCCGAGACCAGCAGTCTGTGTCTCATCCAAAATAATGACACGAGTAACGTCTAAAAAAAAAGTCCATTAAGGATTTTGTAAACTTACCCAGAGGAACATTATTTATTTATTTATTTATTTATTTATTTATTTATTATTATTATTTTGAGCAATTCACTAACATATTCCCAAGACTTTAATTTACCTAGTAATGCATCCTTCTTTCTGCCCAGGGATTCATAGACCTTGAGTCTCCGAGTCAGAGCCTTTGTGTAACGAGGATTAAGTTCTAGGGCTTGAGAACAGTGTTCCATCACAGAGTTCATGTGACTGGCCTATGGATTACAGTTAAATCCACTTAATAGCAGTCTAATGAAGACCACATGGATATATACTACTAAATTTTGAGGAATTAAATATTATTCGGGGAAGGGGTGGTGGGATGGGCTATTCTTTAAGAAATATTTGTGGTATTTGAGGACTTTCATTCAGTCAGCACGTTTTTGAGCATTAAACCCCACCCTACCCCCCAAAATAAACCATCCTCAAAATTTAGTAACCCATACAGTACACATTACTACCTTTTCATCCTCATCTTTAGCATTTGCTGCCTGAAAAGATTCAATAGTTGTAATCCATTGATATCTTGAATGTCCATTATTTACATACCATCATGTCATACACTGCTGCAATGTTCTGATGGAATTTAGCGATTTCTTCCTTGTTTTCTTCTGGACATATGCTCATTGCCTCCTGGTAGCACTGGATGGCTTCACTAAACTTGTGTTCCTTGTACAAACTATTTCCCTTCATTTTTATATCCAGTGCACGTTTCAGTGCCAACTATGAAAGAAAAATTTCGATATTAGCCCTTAGAAGAATCAGTTCATTCTGTGATCAACACAAGAAGAGTATTCTATTTACAGAGCCACTCTAAATAATAATGACACACTGGCCCATTCTTCTTGCAGCTGTATCCAGCAAATCTAAGGCTCTATAAGCTTAGTTTCCTTATAATAATAATCTTACTCACTTCATTCGGTGCTTCTGATATACCAGCTCTGCCTCTATCATTCTCACCAGATTCCAACTGTGGGGACCCGACAGGGTCACTCTCCACTCGGTTTTGCTGGGTCTCAGTATCTTCAGCATTGTCTTCCCCGCTTCTGAGAGCAACGTAGGCTAATAGAGATATACCCGCAACAGTTGCAGCGCCAACACCCACTACCAGAGCTAGTTGCCATTTCGTAAGACCCCTAGCTTCGTCGCTCATCTTTCTTCGCCACTCAGGCCACGTGGGGTCGCTATGTGCACATGCGCACCTCATCGACCTTTATTGCACCTATTATTATTACTAGAGAAGAAAGCCATATTTAGGTGGTGGTAACAATTGCAAGCTTTCATGGAGACAGATGCAAATAGTTACATTGGGTAAAGGGTATGAATATCATTTATTTCCGAGAAAAATTTCCTGCTGTACAACAGTAAGAAGCTAAGTGAAAAGATCATCCCTATGTTTTGTCTACCAGGAGTAACAGACCAAATTTGTGCCAGAATTAAGCTATATTTTGAGTAATTCTTGGGATTGACTAATCCTCAGGGATATCTGATGTCAGCACATATCTACACCTCTTGCCATGCCCTAGCCCTAATTTACATGGTGATATCAGTTAATCTTTCTGCTTGCCACTGTGAAATACTATACAATGTAGCTAATGAGTAATGTCATATATAGCAGATAATATAATGTCTCTCTTCATGAAGTGATAAATAATGTTCTCAGACTCTTAGCTGGCTAGTAATAAGTTTCTCTTTCCACCCATCCTATAGAGAAATAACTATAACTAGTGAACTAATAAAGAGTGCATCTATTTACCTCCAGGAACCTTTCGAATGATAAATTTACGCATTTCATCATATATGAATATAATGAAGCTGAAGCTGATAGCAGGAAACCACCACTCTGTCCTGCA
Source organism: Diacarnus erythraeanus (assembly GCA_964016965.1). Taxonomy (NCBI): domain Eukaryota; kingdom Metazoa; phylum Porifera; class Demospongiae; order Poecilosclerida; family Podospongiidae; genus Diacarnus; species Diacarnus erythraeanus. The sequence goes on from OZ024681.1 coordinate 928,965, forward strand.
GGAGCATACAATAATAATAATTGTGTGTTAAAAGGTCAGAGCTCTACCTGAGACCCATTGTTCTCAGGGCAACCCGAATACCAGGACAGTATGCCAAGACAACTGCAAGGCAGGTCTCAGAAATCAATCCAAAGATGAGGTAGTAGTTCCTGAAACAATAAAATGCATGGAATTTTGGGGATGAGTTAATTAACTAGAACATTTTTATATTATTGTTGTATGACTTATGTCACATAAAATATTTTTACAACAACCCCCTAGTGTGGAGCTCACCTCCAGTGTATTGAATTATGCTAATAGTTACAATGAAATTTCTTTGAATAAAGATTTGGGCTTTTAAAATCTTGAAAAATTTACTTCTCTTAGGCACATCTCTAACTTATACTATTTACTTCATTCCCTGCTTGAAAAGTGAGTTTATTCTTGTCTTGCAGATGAGAAGATCTGCCCACTGGACAATCACTATACTCACGAAGAAACCAGTATGACAAGTATATTCCAGAGCCTTTCGCTGGCTGTAACCCTGCAACATGTGTATCTGCACTGACACAGAGTAGCTATCTGACAAAGGATTGGAGTATTACCCATTGCTGGCCATAGCTGTCTTCTACATAGGCATTGCTATTATCCCAGTCACTCCGAAGGCCAAACAGAGACAATGGAAGAAACCCATTCTCACCCATGATCACAAAGTAAGTGAAAAACCCTGCTATGGCCTGGATCATTCCAATCTGCCCATATGCCATGCTGATAAGACGTTTGTTGACCAGTCTATCATACTGGGGGTCTCGTGGCTTTCTTTCCATAATCTTACTCTCAGCCTTCTCATAAGCAAAGGAAATAGCTGGTATCTGAGAAATGATATAGAGAATCAATATGAGACAATGTCATTGTGTAGAGCTGTTAATATAGACCAAGTCAGTTCCAAGGTCAATGCAGAGGATGGTGATAACGCCCAGAGGCAGTGGGATGGCGACCACAATGAAGAGGAGATAGGGAGATATCTCAGGAATATTGGAAGTTAGAGTGTAGGCAATAGATTTCTTAAGGTTGTCAAAGATTAACCTCCCTGCAAGAAAATAGCTAGTATGCACATAAGTTTATTTATTTTTTGTGTGTGTATGTGTGCTTCTTGACCTTCTTCAATTCCAGTCACAATGGAAGCAAAATTATCATCCATCAATATCATGTCAGCTGCCTGTTTTGAAACATCAGAACCAGTTATACCCATGGCAACTCCTGAGTTGGAAAGTAAACAACTACAGGTGAAGGAACTAGTTAAATACTACCTGTTAGCCAGGATTTCATCTAGGATTTTGATATGGGGGAGAAGCTCTAGCAGTGCCATGCAAGCAGCAGTGCCATGCAATAGGTGCCGTGCAGCTATTGTATATGGTCTTATGCTAGGTGTGATATCAGAAGAGATCCCATGTATGGAGTGTGAATGTTAACTAGAGGAGTATAGTATGTGTTACAAAAATCATTGCATATTCTCAGAAAAAAAATTTTTTTGAAGGGGAGGAGGAGCTTCCCCCATGCCCCTCCTCCCCAGTAGACAAAACCCTATGTTTTGATGGATTGGTGTAATAGCTGACAACATTAAAAAAAAAAAATCTCCAGCTGATTACAATACCTATATTGGCTCTTCGGAGTGCTGGTGCATCGTTGACCCCATCTCCTGTGACCGCCACTACCCAGTTGGCTCGTCGACAGCCTTCAACAATGCGAAGTTTCTGAGTAGGTGATGTCCGAGCAAATACTATCTCAGGATAGGAAGTAAGTATGTTGTCCAAATCTGATTCCGACATATCATTCAGATCAGATCCATGCACAACAATAGCTTTTGCAAGACTATAAAATCAGAGGAATTTACTTCAACTTTGTTATAACAATAATATCTACTACAACTGGTTTGTGATTTTAACCTAACAAACTACTTAGCTTACTTGTTTGGGACCTCTTGAGGTTTGATTCCTTTAGCCTCTGCTACGTCATCAACTGTTAGGTTTTCTGCATATTATAATGTTGATGCATTTTAATAATAACAACACAATAGGAACACACTTGGACTAATAATGCCAACCATCTTGGCTATAGCCTTTGCTGTGATGGGATGATCTCCAGTCACCATGATTACCTTTACTCCAGCTGTTCGGCATTTGCTGACTGCTTCTGGGACATTGGATCGAGGAGGGTCAATCAGTGACATTAGGCCAACAAAACACAGGCCAGTGAAAGGAAAGTTGAGTTTGTCACTATCAAATACATAGCCTTTGGGATATTTTTTAGGATTTAACTCCAAGTGAGCAAATCTGAATGTATCAGTGCACACAAAATAGTGATTAGTTAATATAACAACAGCAGCAGCAACAACAACAACAACAGGAGCCATTTTTATTGTTGTTGTTGTTGTTGTTGTTGTTGTTGTTGTTGTTGTTATTATTATTATTATTATTATTATTATTATAACAGACTCACCCCAACACCCTTTCTCCTAAGCCACCAAGATCTCTGTAAGTCTTATCAAATAGATTCTTGAAGTCATTAGTAATAGAGACTTTCTAGAATTTTTATAATTAAGCATTAAATATATGCACTGACATACAGGTACTATATGTATATAAAAGGGAATTTCAAGGGACTGATATATATGATAATAGCAAAAAAAAATCTTGTATATGCCACACACCTACTAACCAGATCAGTGAAAAGTGTTCACAGACCTTCCCCCTTGAAACCTTCTAACTACAGTTAATTTGCTTACATTTCCTTTCTTATCTATGTAGGTGGAACACATGTCTAAAATTTTCTCAGGGGCTCCTGCAGGAATCTAATATTAGCTAACTCTCAAAGAATTCAGTTGTGGGACACCTTTTATAACTAGTAGATAGGAGTTACTCTCTGGTTCCTCATGAATAGAAAGCTGGAGAGAGAGACAGAAGAAGAAAATAACTCAGTAACTTGATTATTGTCTGTCTCACTTGATACTTGTTGACTGAGTTAAACGGTATTTCACAAACTTTGGGATATTTCTTCCTGAACTCATCAATATTGCCCACTTCCAGCTCAAAACATTTGAGCAGTGCTATTTCAGATGCGTCTCCATCACACATTCTGCATGATTAGATCTCTTAGCATAATAATTATGTAAGTGGCACCTTTAGTTCACCTGTCTAGAACTTTCAAGTGTGCTTGGTTTTCCATGAAAGTGGCACGGTTACATAGCCCACAGACTCTGGACAAGGCATCCCATCCTATGGATGAAGGCTTTAAACATTAGTGTTAATAATAGAATCCGTCTGTGGCCATAGATATTCACTTACTCTAATGGTGGCCGCAGGATCAAAAATATCTTCATTTGTGTTTGCTTCATGTACAGTTTCACTGAACCACATGTGTGCTAAATCAAAGGTCATAGTTATCCAAATGCACCCAGTGACAGTACTAGCTAATAACTAGATATATTAGCAGAGTGCAAGTGCTAGTTACATACCAACTGTCATCCTGTTTTGGGTGAGGGTCCCAGTCTTGTCTGAACAGATTACTGAAGTACTTCCCAAGGTCTCCACAGCTTCTAGTTTCCGGACAAGACAATTCTTTGTCTTCATTCGCTGGGCTGTAAGTGTGAGACATACCTGCAGCCAATTAATTGGAGTATACAATATCCTCAAGTTACAGAGACAACTCCCATGGTTCCACACTACTACACAAGCACGACTAAAGGAAATGTGCTCCATTTATTAAGTTTACTATGGTTTGTATTTATCTATAATAGAACTTTGTTCTATAAGGATGCATTATCTTACAGTGACAGTAGCAAGAAGGCCCTCAGGCACATTAGCTACAATGATTCCAATGAGGAAGACAACAGACTCCACCCAGCTATAGGAAAGCAGCTGACCAATTACAAAAAATGTTACTCCAAGAAACACTGCTACAAGGCTGATAATATGAATGAAATGACCAATCTCTACTGCTATTGGTGTTTCTGTAGAATCAGAGAAAGTGCAAATAATACACATTTATTTTTGGGATAAATTAATTAAAGGTGTGGCCTCATTTCAGGGGATTTGAATAGAAGGAATTCCACTGTAATGCATTACTATGGTTACATACTCTCTTCAACAATGCTTCCTGTGAGTAGTGCAATCCTGCCAAGGACAGTTCTATCTCCAGTCCTAACCACAACACCTGTACAAGTTCCTGTATAACATTGTAGAGCATCAATACTATACTCAGTGGAACTTCTCTGTGTAAAAGAAACAGGAATATTCCTTTTTTGGATATACACACACAAAAAAAAAATGGATAAAATAGAATTATATGAACCTTCCACAGCATTAGAAGAGAAAAATATGAGGTTTTTTGTTTCTAAGGGATTTTTACTGCTGCATTCATTGGAACGAGGCTGAGGTTCTGATTCACCAGTCAAGGAACTGTTATCCACCTATATTACCACACAGGAAAGCAATTTTAAAAATTCATGGGTTTCTATTATCTAAGAAAATGACCTTGAATCCTGATGACCGGATAATCCTTATATCTGCAGGTACTCTGTCTCCAAACTTGACGTCCACAATATCTCCTACAACAAGCTGGTCAACAGGAAGGAGAAATTTTTTCCCACCACGAAGGACAACTGTTTCCTATAAAAGAGGAAATATTAATGCCTTTGTCAGGTAGTACCCATTATTTGAGTATGAACTGACTTCCTGGTTTTATTCCTAATTAAACTGGTTTATGTCATCACCTGCGGTATCAGCTTAGAAAAGCTTTTTAGGATTCTTGCACTCTTGGCTTCCTGTGTACACATAAAGTATTTACATATAATACAACTCCTTAAACCAAATGACTTGATTAAAATAAGAATATCTTATTACTCTATTACATGGTAAACTAAGCAAACACCTCTCTTGTAAGGATACTTGTCCCTAAAGCAAGGTGTTTGTAATGGAGGTTCTTTTTACCTGATAATAGGAGAAGCATCCTGTAATAATCACCACTGTAGCTAAAGCTAGTCCTAGAAAGAGCTGTGTGTGTATATAAACACATAATCTTGTTTATAACTAGCAATCTTATTGCTTACATAATCCTTAGAACCTCCAGGTTCTCGAGTTTCCTGGATGGTAAATGCTAGGAAGCAGAGTAGAGTTCCCAGCCAGAGCAGTGCAGAAAAACCTCCAAATAATGCAAGGAGGAACTTCACAATCTCTGACGTCTGTTTTGGAGGAGTTATAGCATTGAGTCCATCCCTTGTCTGGATCATTTTGGCTTTTTCTTCTGTTAAACCCTGAGAATAATTAGCCATTATTAAAATGTTAGAGAAGAAAGTTTCCAATTTCTAGTTTGAAAGTAAACATAATGTATAACCATTGACTAATGCCATTGAACCAATCTTCTTCAGTCAGAAACAAGAATAGCTTCAATATCAATTGGCAATGAATATTAGTCAACTATCCCTCAACTTCAGATGTCCTTATTCACTGGTATTGGTATATCCATGTCACCTATGTATATATGTACAGCAGGGGTGTCTCTAGCCACTTTGAATACTGGGTGCAAGCTATAGTTGCATGCATAATACTTATTCTTATTCTCTACTTAATCTCTAATAATTATACTTATAATAATTATTATTATTAAATACTTCAGTGAACTTTGAACCTTTGTTTGTGTGACTGCTGTGCTGCAGCAGCTGCAAGTTCTAGTGTTTAGCCACAGTTCTATGGCCTGGAGTTAAATAATGCTTTTTAGCTGGTAGCTAAAGACTGAGCTACTCTGCAGGGATGCAAGTAAGTGTGTATGGGTGCAAGTTAAGTTGTTCTGGGTGCAAATGAACCCATTTGCACCCCTCTCACGACGCTACTGATGTACAGTATCTCTAACTGTGGGAGAATCTATAGTACCGTTATTCATTTATATGGTCACCAGGTCAGTGGCCTATTTATAGAATAATATAAATATTGATATACCTCATCCGGGTTAGTCTCCAGTCTTTCAAACAGTTCATCCCATGATATCTCATGCTCATCCTATGAGAGAAATTATACATTGCATCATATTGGTTCAGTCAGTGACAAAGTACATGAGTAGGAGTCTTTTTGCATAACCCAAGCATCCTCTAAAGTTCTTCTGGCAGTATACTAAGTTTGGAAGTGGACTAGCACTGTAGGGATTTCCATTCAACTGTAGGAAGTATTACATAGCTGACTTGGAATTTTCTCATCATAGCAGGACACTCTACATACAAGGAACTACCTAATGTACTGTATGTAATAGCATTCATGGTGGATTGTCTATAGCTAGGAAGAAGATAATCTATACAATACTTTGTTCAAAATGCTTATCCCATTCTGTGCTGGTAGAGGAATGCATAAAAGAAGTACTTATTTGATAGAAGGTGAATTTTTATTTACATAACAATATGAGCAAGTTTATTAGTACTGTCCTTATGTACAAGACAAAGTAAGCTTCATGCATTGCCAACTTAACCTATGAGTTTGGGTTCAAGGAAGTCAATTATTTTATCTGACATTCCTTTGACATAGGACTTTGTACTTACTTCCTGCATACATGCATGCATTTCCAGTTGGCAAATAAAAAAAGAAGCATCTAGATAGCTAATAAAACACACACATGAGACACCAGGCTCACTAGTTGTATTTCTTGTTTGAGGTTGTCCAAAGAGGAAATGTTTTTTGGTATTTTTCCTTGAATTCCACTCATAGTGTCTGAACAAGAAACAGTTATAGAAGTCCTGGTGGAACTCAGTTGCAAGGATGAAGATAAACTGGGCGCATCTAGAACATGTGTTGGAGCTAGAGAATGAACATCTCCAGTATCACTTACTCCCAGCTCTATTATTTCAACACTAGTCTGTAAAAAAGCACATAACAAAAACCATTCATTAACTAATTAAGTAGTATCACTAATTAAATTAATTACTTCCATCACAACAACTATTGCAGGTCCTTCAGCGAAAAAATACGACGAGTTGACAGTAAAATTACTTTTCTAGGCCATGCATGCAGCTGTTCGACCTCTGAATTTTGCCGCGCATGAGCAGTTGCGATGTGCGTGACGTAGAATTACGTTCCATGATGGGCGGGCCTCTGGCCTCTGATGAGGATATTATCCGTGTGTGCGTACGTGCGGCCGGCCTCACGGAAGATGACGCGACGACGGCCGGCGGCCAATTGTATTTACAGTGACGTAATATATCGTATGGAAAACTTCCTGTGATGATCCATGCGTATTTTATAAAAGTAAGACACCTCTTCACTCTTTATCTAGCTAATAAGTTAATACAGTTAGCGTATATTTATCAATAGTTCCGTATGATTGGTAGATTGGAAACCTCAGCAGTTGAAATGTCTAATGCTAAAATCAAAGGCCGTAGACATAGCTTCTCTTCGATTGAAGATGCAGCGAAAGTAGTGGGAGCTGATGCTATCTCCAGCAAACAAGAACCTAGAATCCGATTAACAGTAGAGAGAAAGAGGAAGACTCCAATTGATGCAGCTGAAGTGGAGGAGATTAGTTCAGATGTCAAAAGACCTGCAATCTCTCTCGTGGATGTGGTGGGGAACTTGCAGGAAGTCATTTGTAAGGACCATCAGCAGATATCTGAAGAAAGTCTGTGCTGTCTCCCTGGAGGTGTGTGAGGAGATAGCTAATAGTCTTAATGAAGTGTATAGTTTTGAGTGTGCAGCCATATTACATCATGACACTTTAATATTGGCATCAGCATAGCTAGGATTTCAAGAATGTTAGCCTACCTCTCTGCTCGGCCATCTAGTTGCTAATTTTTTGGCCCTTAGTCACAGTCCTCTGATGTGTACTAAGGACTAGGACGTCTTCAAGATCCAGTTCAACATTGGGAATGTCATCCAGGAAGTTACTCCACTTCCTTTTTCTGGCATTATACACACTATACATACTTTAGGTGTCACACTGCACATGTCCTAGCTAATAGCATTGCACCTAACCATCTAGGATTGATTTTGTGGTAGATGATTTGTGGATGGAACTAGAACTAGCTAGTTTGTAAGCATAATGGCTGTTTTACTAGTGTTTAAGCATGTTGATTACAAGGATAGGAAACAGGAAACATACTTGATATGATATGTTTAGCACATGTATGTAGTGGTGTTGCAAAGCAAATATGGGGTATACTTACAAGCTGTACCTTGCAATAAATTCCAAGGATGTGGTTTTTAAGAAACATCGCCCCTTCTGCCCCTGGGCAACAAGAACCTTATGCCCTTGAGAATTTCCTGAGCCTTTAGTTAATTAGTCCTCCATTTAGATTAAGGGCCGATCAATTGATGTCGGACAGTGTTACATGACTATGGTATAGCACTCAGGTTCTATATCTGCCATAGTACTTAATTTAACATGCTGATCATATCTGACTGATAAATTCCACAATTATTCCCATAGATCCAATGAAGTGGAGTGTTGAACACGTCCATCAGTGGCTAAAGTGGGCAGAACAGGAATTTGGCTTCAATACTATCAATCATTCTAATTTTGAACTCACTGGGAGTCAGCTATGCTCCTTGACGCAGGAAGAATTCTTTAAAAGGGCTCCACCATACACCGGGGACATCCTTCTGTCACATCTGAACCTTCTCCGTGCTAGGAGTGGTAAGTAGAATTGTAACACAATCAGTGGGGGAAGTCCATATAGAGGGAAGGGAAGAAAAAGGGCGCATATTCTGGGAATTTTTTTGCATCATTGAATGTCAGATGAAAGCTAATATTCCTGGGATGTATTTTTACAGATATTTTAGTTCTAGTTACAATTGTGTAGTTCTTTCCTGAATGACAGCTATTAAAACCACCAAGTATGGTGATCTCTATTTATCTACCTTTATGTTTGCAGTTTATTGGTTTAAGGAAGTTAGTATTGTAAAGGATATGCATCATACTGCAAGACAAGTTGTTTGTTTATTATGCACAACCTGTTACACTCTAAATACATGCATCATGATTCCTGACTTGATAACACAGTTAATTTCTCTCTTATCTAAAAAAAGAAGTTCCATCCATTATAAGAGTCTGTTAATTCCATGTGTCATTAATTGTGTTTTTCTCCTTACCTTTAGTTGCCCTGAGCAAGGTGGAGAACATTGTCAATACCAGTGAAGGGACTAGGGATGTGGTGTCACCACCAGGATTCAGCATGGGATGGTCCCCATATCTGTGGCCAAGCTCTATAGCTGATGTACAATCTCTTCCTAGTAAGTCCATTATAGATAGTTCACCATCTACTACAATAATGTGTCCCACTTCATTAGAGCAACTTTTGTTTTCTTTCTTAAGTGGTAACATCTCCCTTTTTTTTTAGATTTCCCCAAGAAGTTATCTCCAAACCAGGATATTCCTTGTCTTCCTCATCTTCGAGCCCCGGGAATTCTCTGTGAGTTAATTCTCCTTACACTGCATAGGTCATGTGTGTATGTGCATACTGATAATTTTTATAACTACTCTGGGGGGTGTCCGTTGACCACAAAAGTAGGAAATGAGGAAATCACGACTTTTATAGTATTTCCTCTCTTTTCACCGCAATATCTTTTCCATATACCCTTTTATCTCTCTTTTCTTGCTACAGTTCCTCCTCAATTTGTTGCTAATTCCATGACTTTGACTGGCTTACAATACCCAGTGCAAACTACAGCATCTAAGCATCTAGCCAGAGGTGAGCAATTGTGTACACCTCAAAGGTTCCTTCCTGTGGACTATGTTCCATGGTCTAGTAGTTTAGAGGATGTAAATAACTTTAGATGTGGTATTACACCCACTCTGCTCAGGAAACCTTTTATGAGGACAGCCTCTATGACTTTTCATAGATATTATGTTTACAGAATATCCATTAATTTTAAAAAGATTCCATGTTCCATCATTCCTACATTTCTGCAACCATTCTGCTGCATTCAATATTTTTCAGAGCTGCATGTAATAATTCTGCATTCTTTGATTTTCCAGAGCATGTTGCATTCTATGATTTTGCATGCCTATGACTGTTGGTGTTGCTTACATAGGTGATTAACCACTTCCTGAACTGTAATGACCTTTTTCCTGTAACTGTTTATCTTTGATGTTAATTAATCTTGTCAATACATCCTGGTCTGTTTCCTGTACTGGAGTGTAACAGGATACCTAGTCTCCTGTGTCATTTTTAAGGCTTGTAGCTAACCTAAGGTGTGTCAACAACATACAGGAAGTTCCCACTATACACTGACACATTATTATCAAGAATGCACTTGGTTGACAGAGAATACTGGGGATTTTATATAACATGCGTCAGTCATAGCCTAATTAGATATTTGAAACACTTTAAATTTTAATAGTCAGTAGTGAAAATAGAGTGACAGTGATGTACCTCAGTAATGTGATGGTGACCTTGGATTTGTTGTCCAATTATAACACAGCCATTGCTCTCTCAATTACACGAATGGTCTCATGTCCTAAAGTTAGTGGGGACTGAGTCTGTTTGGTGGTTGATGGTTTGTGTTTCTTTGTTCCATATTTTGTTTTTGTCTATTTTAATGTTAGTTTTTATGATAGGATAGAATAATTATACTAAGCTTTAAAAAAAATCTTACATCAAAGGACAGATTACTCTATACCAAAGGGATAGGGGTTCTTGTGGTGCCTCCTCCATGCAGTATTTATAGTGTGTGCAGTGATAATCATGCAGACTAGGGTCTGGGAGTCAATGGCTATGTTGTAGTGTAGTTACTATTATAATATTTATTATGCTGCAGATTCTTCTCTTGAATCACTTGGAGTTGATTGGAATGCTTACTCTACAGTTCTAAGTCTCTCTGCTGCCAAGCCACACCTCCTCACCACTTCATCTCCACCTACAGCACTTCTAGCACCGCAGCACAATGTTAGTCTTGCTTCTCAACTTACTGTGGCCGACTTGATGAAGATCAACGGCATTTCTAACATCAGTCATTTGCTTCCTACCTCATCACCACAAACAGTAGTCCAACCTTTTAACGTATCTCAGTCTTCAGCTCTTGACCAACAGATACAACAACAACAACAACAACAACGAAGACAACAACTTCCTGCGACAACTTCCATGTCTTCATCTTCCACTCCCTCACCTCCTCTTCACGACTCCTCTCCCAGTCCATTGGCCATGAGTAAACCTGTCTCTCAGTCCTCCATCCGGCCTCCTCCGTTCTCTATTGTGCCTGTTGTTATTGGGAAAGCTCTTGAAGAGGTATCAGCAACACCAACTGTCACCACACCTTGTTCACCTTATCCTAGCCAGCAAGGTATGCAAATCAATGCTTAACCATGAATTAATAGTGGCATATAACAATCCAATTCTCTATAATTTACACTTGTCAACACTACACCTGTACTCAGTAGCTATACTCAGACCTATAATTAGAAGGAAGATGTATTGATTAGAAGATTGACATCCTTAAAAGGAGAGTTTCTTCATTTTATATATGGGGTTTTGCACAGAGCATGTCTATGGTGTGTTTCACTGCCCACTGTATAATATGGACCATTATGTAACACATAGCTAGGTAGCTTACATTCTGCATTCAGGCCCTTGATGTTGACCTGTTATGACAGTTGTCCTTTCATCCTCACTCAAAAACCAAGGAAATACATTATACTGATATTGAAAAGGATAAGTGTCTTGGAACTTGATAATGTTTGGCTATAGAGAGCACTGAATGAATTGTGTAAAGATTCAATGATAACTCAACAGTTGTATTATGTCAACTGTTAAAACAGTGGAATCTTAGTGGTCAAGAGGTGGTCACTTATGCAGTGGGACCTGTAATAATATTATATAGGTGGTCACCCTTGGGACACCTGTTATACAGGGGTGGTCTGCTTATACAGTGGGACCTGTATATAGTGGTCACCCTTGGGACACAACCAGTTGGCTGTTATCAGAGGTGGTCTGCTCATACAGTGGAACCTGTATATAGTGGTCACCCTTGGGACACAACCAGTTGGCTGTTATACAGAGGTGGTCTGGGTATAGTCACTGAGATGCAACCAATCTGAAGAAATTTTAACCAATACTATCATATGCAACCAATCTGAAGAAATTTTAACCAATACTATCATATGCAATATCTCAGGTGGTCAGATTCAACTCTGGCAGTTCCTCTACGAACTCCTTCAAGAAGAACAGCACTCCAACATCATCGCTTGGATGGGCAATGAGGGAGAATTCAAACTGCTGGATCCAGAGGCTGTCTCCATGATGTGGGGAGTCAGAAAACATAAGCCCAACATGAACTATGACAAACTCAGCCGAGCTATTCGATATTATTACGATAAGAAAATCATGCATAAAGTTCACGGGAAGAGATATGTCTATAAATTCAATTTCAATACTATTTCAAAGTACATGACACCTGGATCACTGCCCATGGCCCCTACTAAGTCATCTTCTTCCTTGGAGGAAGAGATTAAGATTGACGATGGAGCGGATAAGACTGTCAAGTCAGAGAATGATTTGACTGGCATTGTCATGTCAACAGGTCTGACTGTACAAGAAGTCTTAAATTCTATCAGTAAAAGAGATAGTTCCGTTGCTAGCCCCACCCCATTAACATCTCAGCCCCATCCCCTTGTTCACCCCTCAACCGTCCCTTCCTCTATCACATCCCAGCCACTCCTTCTTGCCTCCACATCCTCTAAGCCCCCCTCCCCTCCTGCCAACTCACTGGAGAAAAGACTGGCCTCTCATGTTTCCCAACTTACATCAGCCATCGTTGATACGCCCATTTCCTTTCTTCCACCTGCACTATCCCTAGTCCCTCAACAAGAAATATATGACCCAGTTCCATCCCAGACCTCACTATCAACACATCACTAAATATATATATATAAGCTTAGGTATTATCAATATTATTATTGTAGATCATGGACAAAAGTGGACATTTTGCATCAATATTGTCCAGACCTTATTCTTTCCTATCAATGATTCTCTCACATGATTATAAGAAGTAATAATATTATATTAATGAGCATGGATATGAAGTGCAAAATGATGATTGAGTGAGCATTTATGAATATAGTCATGTCCATATTATAGTGCCAACACAGAACAAGAAGAGAGGAACTTGGAAGATAGTGTGAATGAGACACTGTAGGGGGTTAATGTACCCAAAATGGAGTGTAGGGGGTTAATTAGAGTATGAAGAGAACAGTGTAAGGGTTAATTTCAGCTGTGCTTGGCAAGGTTAGAGTGGTTCTCACATGAAATAGCTGTTGGTACCCTTCCATAAAGTTCAGTGATAACCTTTTGTAGCTTGAGTTGTATGTCCTCAAACAAAACCCCCCCACCTTCCGGCACCCTTGCCAGGAACATCTCCCTCGTCATAAGGAGTAGTGCTTTGCCATTCATTGGGAAACGTTCAGGATGTGTATCTCCCAGTTGATACTGGATGCCAGCATGCAGGAGCCATAGGGTCACGTGGTCTCGTGTCCATTGTCTTGGGTCTGAGAGTGCATAATTAATTAATTAATTAATCATAATAATAATTAATTTATTCTGCATGTCACATATCTAGATTAACCCTCACTCCAAAAGAGTTAAAAGTTAAAGACTGGTTCACAATTATAACACATCATGCAACAGGTCACAATAACAACAAGTTAGTAGTGTTAGTTTTCTGACTTAGCTAACCTGAAGGGATGAGGCGGGAATGAGCCTGCGCAGTTTGAATAGTGCTTTCAAACATTTCTATAGTTAATGAGAAATAAGACTCTAAAAATTCATATGAGGTCATTATAGCTAACTATCATAACCAACTACTTACCAGGAATATCCCCCAGCATTTGGAACAAGTCACAGAGCGTACGTACCACAACCTAACTCCAGCGACAACTGTCGGGTCAAAGTTCAAATTTACTCTGCTAGAAGATGGCACATTGTTCTGCCAGTTCCCAAGTCACAATAATGATAGGAGATGAAGAGGTGGATATTCCAGAGATTTTAATGGAGGATGTAGGTCAAAAAAACAAACCATGATGGAACTGATGTAGCTAATTCATGGCTCTCACAATACAGAAAGATGTGTTTCTCTCAGCTTTGGACCCAGTGTCTTGGAAGGATGTGTTGACTGAAGAAGAGAAGAAAAGGCTCCAGTTATTGGCTCCTAAACATCCTTCCTTGGGACGAGAGGAGATTTGGAGGTATTGAGACCAGATGATGTACCTTTAATAGAATATAAATGCAGTCACTTTGAATTATTCTAATCTTGGCCTATTCAGGACAGCCTTCTCTACCGAGGTACTTCGTTTTGGTGCTAATCCTCTCAGTACTGTATGGGAAAGACTAAACAGTTAAGTAATGTAATGTACAGGTGAACATGGACAGACAGTGCTTATTAATGGACCACTCCATGTTGCTGACTAAGCAAATTATTTGCTCTATTAGTCCACTATGGATCTGCAGAGCTAATTAGAAATGTGAAATTGGTTTCTATGTATATTATTTTTTGGTGTGATGTGGCCCAAGTTTAATGTTATAGTTTCACCTCTGTAGGTGGAGCTCTGATCCCATCTGTCAGAGAAGCTGAAATCCAGATGAATAAGTTGCTATTCCAACAATACAAGGTACAATATTTTAAAAATCTCATTTATTTAAAACTTGTTTGCTTGTTTGTTTGTTTGTTTGTTTGTTTTGGAATAACTGCATGAATAATTTGAAATATTATTATTTTTGTATCGTTTTGTACTCCTGCAAATACTTTGTTACTATGGAAATAGGTCCTGGTACTTACAAAAACAGACCTGGTGTGATCACTTGTAGTACAAAAAATCAATACTTTTAGAAGTAGATTTCAGTAGATGGTGGGAGGGGAGGGAGGAAATGTTGATCTCTCTCTCTCTCTCTCTCTCTCTCTCTCTCTCTCTCTCTCTCTCTCTCTCTCTCTCTCTCTCTCTCTCTCTCTCTCTCTCTCTCTCTCTCTCTCTCTCTCTCTCTCTCTCTCTCTCTCTCTCTCTCTCTCTCTCTCTCTCTCTCTCTCTCTCTCTCTCTCTCTCTCTCTCTCTCTCTCTGCAGTTGAATCAAGCCAACTACTTCATGCAACTCTTACAAGAACTGCTCTTGTCGAGACAAGAGCTTCTGCAGAAAGCATTCTCTGTAGGGTCACTGGAGAACATGTGGAAGGTGGGCGTGGCAACCAAGAGAACTGGGAGGAGAAAGACGGCATATATGAGTAGTGTGGAACGGGAATACAAGAGGTACATACATCAGGGCTATTGTCAATAATAGTAAAAAAGGGGTGTGGCTTTGTTCAGTAAATATACTGCATAGAGGTCATGCATATAGTGCCACATGTTGGAATAGTTAATACACAGTGGAATCTCTATTCTAGGCACTTTGGGACAAATTAAAGTGTCCTGATTAGAGAGGTGACTTCATTTCAGGGAGTAACAAGCTGTTATCCAAGTGTCCTTAATACAGAGGTGTCCTCATTTCAGGTGATTGGAATAGAGAAGTTCCCCTGTGTACACAGAGGTGTCCTCATTTCAGGGGTTTGAAATAGAGAGGTTCCATTGTATACAGAGGTGTCCTCATTTCAGGGGATTGGAGTTCAACTGTATAGAGAGGTGTTGGGGGTTTGGAGTAGAGGGGTTCCACTGTATAGAGAGGTATTAGGGTGTTGGAGTAGAGGGGTTCCACTGTATACAGAGGTGTTAGGGTGTTGTAGTAGAGGGGTTCCACTGTACTTCCTTCATTGGATGTTTATGTTAGGGTACTCAGAGACATTGAGTGTTCAGATTCAGATGAGGATGTCCCTGATGTCACCAGTCATAATGAAATGGAAACTTTTGGTGAAATGGAATATCGGCAAATTTTAAGGCAACATAGGAAACGAAGAAGGATTCACAATGTTCGTATGGAGGGAGGGATCAGGGAGAGTCCCCAATTCTAATTAAAGCACACTTACAGTGTATTTATATCATTAGATCAGCTATTTGAATGAGTTAGAACAACTTTCGTCTGCCAACAATGAAATGGATGGCCAAACTGCTAAAAAAATTTATGAAGAGTATCCTATTCCCTCGGCCTCAGCATCACTGCTTCCTCGAAAGCGAGTAGAACAGGAAGTGTGTGTTCCAAAGAAGGAGCCATCCAGTGGGCGGAGAGTGAGGAAGACGATTAAAGAGAGGAGCCAACACGAGGGAACCACAGCTGCTCAGGCAAAGGCCATCTTTGAAGTTTACACTCCCATAGACAATGGGACAGTAAAGGACATACTTTTTGAACCCATAGTGTAAGTCAGTATAAGTCAGTGTAAGTCAGTGTGAGTCAGTGTAAGTAATAGAAACTAGAGATGACACATGAACAGAGAAATCATGACCCCTTTATTATGTGGTCCCTACCCCCAACCCCACCCATAACAACAACAACAACAACAACAACAACAACAACAATAATAATAATAATAGTGTGTCTATTTTGGAGGGTGGGGATAGCCCGTTTCGAATTGGATATAAATATATTATTAATAATAAAAATTAGTACCTCTACTCCTCCCCCTTCCAATGCTGAATATCTAATTAGGGGGTGGAGCACTGATTGTTCCAGTGAAACTCCTCCCTCTGTTCTAATCAACTGAAATGAATACACCTGTCAAGAGGTTCCACTATACTGTCCAGAATAGAGAGGTTCCACTATATCATACTTGTGTAACATGCAGGTTGGAGGGGTCCCTCCCGAAGGGCAAGTACAAGTCGTATTTCTCTCTTTTAAAAGCTGTGTTTGAACCCCTCAATGACAGGAAGGGGGAACTAGGGAAGGTGGGTGTGGCAACATAATCTGGTTGTGTGACTTTTGAAGGTTTCTTTTATCTCTTACAGCTGTCAAAGAACCTAAGTAATCTGATTGTAAGTGTGTAGAGTTTCATAGACAGGATTTCATGCAGGAATTTCCCTTATCCTTTCTAACTCCACCCTCTTTGTCTCTACTGCCTTTCCCTTCCCCTTTGTTTAAACCTATTTCATCTTTTTTTTGTGTGTGTTCTTTTTTTTTTTTTTTTTAGAAAAGTCCGGAATGTACTGACTGTACTTGGTTGAGTCAGCGTCCAGACTGGATAGATTTAACCCTTTCATCCCTTTGTTACTTATCGGCTGAAGTAGGAGGTGTGTCTTACATTGCATCATAGATGTCTATCATGTTGTGCATCTTGTTTTGCTAACAGCTACCTCTTCCTTCAGCCCCCTTCCACACTTTGTTCCCTTGCTAGAATTCAGGGACCGTATTGATCACTGGAAGTGGATAGGTATAATAACAATACCCACCTCCTCTCCATTCCCCCCCTCTCACAGTCTTCCCACCTCACTCCTCCCCTCCCTCCCTCACACACTTCCCACCTAACCCTCACTTTAGGGAGAGATACCATGTTATTTATTTATTTATTTATTTATTTATTTATTTATTTATTTATTTATTTATTTATTTATTTATTTATTTATTTATTTATTTGCTGTGTGAATATTATTATTAAGGTACTGGTCGAGATTCTGAGCTGGAACTATTGGTATTGTGCAACCATTGGCTGGAGACTCTGGACCAAGCACTGGTTTGTTCTGTACTTCTACACTACTCTTAATGAGTAACACAAACAGATGTGGTGGTAGAGGAGACAATGTCCCTCTATCCTGTTTTCTGTTGGTCTAGACTTCTATGCCAGTACTATATCATTATAGTAAACTAACTTCCGTAATAGTATACTAGTAATAGTAAACTTACTAGGCTTCCATAGTATACTGTACTTCAATGATAGCATACTAGATTACATGATTGTTTCTTGTTAACTCTTCCTATTCCCTTCACCATTCCCATCCCCTCATAATTAACCCTTCCTCCTATTCCCCTCATTATAATTAACCCTTCCTATTTCCCTCATAATTAACCCTTCCTATTTCCCTCATTAACCCTTCCTATTTCCCTCATTATAATTATCCCTCATTATAATTATCCCTCATTATAATTAACCCTTCCTATTTCCCTCATTATAATTAACCTTTCCTATTTCCCTCATTATAATTAACCTTTCCTATTCCCCTCATTATAATTAACCCTTCCTATTCCCCTCATATTTAACCCTTCCTATTCCCCTCATTATAATTAACCCTTTCCTCTTATTATTATATTAATGCAGCCGGTTGTAGATTATTCAGATTATGAGCCTCCACCTCCTCACGTGTACGTCAGTCTTGCACAGTGGTGCTGAAAAACCTGTTTATAATCTGATTTTTATCATCTCTAGGTGGACGAGTAAAGTATTTCATAGGAGCTCTCCTGAAGAAGTGGTTAAATTCCAGCAAATGGTGAATGGAGTATACTTAATCATGGGAGGGGTTAATACTGATACAATCATGGGAGGGGTTAATACTCATGGGAGGGGTTAATACTGATACAATCATGGGGGGGGGGGGGGGGAGGGGGGGGTTAATACTGATATAAGATGACTGGTTTAGAGCTGTCACTAGATATATCCCAGAGCCACCACCCACCTCTACATGATTACTGTCATAATACTGTCTGTCACAACACTTAGTGACATCACTTCCTGTATTGAACATGTTTAAAGTTCCTGTATTTAAGTAAGTCTCTATTAACCACAGGAAAGGGAGCGCTATGCTAGTCCACACAAAGCATACATCTATAACATCAGAGGGTACGAGAGCCCAGTGGGACCAGTCAAGGTGGGTGGTATAATAATTATTAATGGTGGTGAAGAGACCACAGCGGCAGCCTCAAGCCACCCCACTTATATGTACAGGGAGGACACTAAAACTGTGTGATGTAATGTTACAGGGAGGACACTAACACTGTGTGATGTAATGTTACAGGGAGGACACTAACACTGTGTGATGTAATGTTACAGGGAGGACACTAACACTGTGTGATGTAATGTTACAGGGAGGACACTAACACTGTGTGATGTAATGTTACAGGGAGGACACTTAACACTGTGAGATGTAATGTTACAGGGAGGACACTAACACTGTGATGTAATGTTACAGGGAGGACACTAACACTGTGTGATGTAATGTTACAGGGAGGACACTAACACTGTGTGATGTAATGTTACAGGGAGGACACTTAACACTGTGAGATGTAATGTTACAGGGAGGACACTAACCCTGTGTGATGTAATGTTACAGGGAGGACACTAACACTGTGTTATGTAATGTTACAGGGTGCTAGGGTGACAAAGAAGGACAGCAACAGTAAGGCCAGAGGTCATGCTCTGTTGGTCCCTGACAGACCCAACTGCGTCACCATTCTCTCTCTGGGTATGTACCTATTAATTATAAAGGGTGGTATGCCCTGGGAAGAATGCTAGATGGTCTCACAATAAGGTGTACCTTGAGCAGAATGCTAGATGGTCTCACAATAAGGTGTACCTTGAGCAGAATGCTAGATAATCTCACAATAAGGTGTACCTTGAGCAGAATGCTAGATGGTCTCACAATAAGGTGTACCTTGAGCAGAATGCTAGATAGTCTGGTCTCACAATAAGGTGTACCTTGAGCAGAATGCTGGATGGTTTCATAATAGGGTATCTTGGGTAGAGTGCAAGGGTGGTCTCACAATAAGGAAAGGACTACCTATATTATCCCTTACAGTTCGGGATGCTACCTCTCGTCTTCCTAATGGGGAGGGGACTAGACTGGATGTAAGTAGTTAGCTCCTCCCCCCCAGTATTTAATATAAGACACTACATATTTCAGCTATGCCATCAAGTCCAAGATTCACAGTATATAGCAGACTCTGTCTCAGAAACACAGGTAATAACATGTAATAGTGACATCTCTCTCCCAGAAATCTACACCTAGTCAATGTGCCACACCCCCTACTCCAGCCTTCCATACCCATAAGAAAAAAAGTTTAATCTGATCCTGTCTCAAGGTCCTGGCCCCACCCTCTGTTAAGTATCCCACCAAATTCATGTGGCTAGATCCTCCAATGGAGTGTGAAGGAAGTGTTTTTTGTTATTTTTATTCCTTAGTTGAACAATGCTGTCAGCGGTGCTCTAGATAGACTCCATTACGAGAAGGATCCCTGTGTCCGCTATGATGGAACCAGGAAGGTGTGGATCTACCTCCATAGAGGTAGGAACGAGGAAGACTTTGGTATGTGTGTGACCTGTGAAGTGGTTCAGTGTGCTCACTTCTCTCTGTCTCGTTCCAGAACGCATCCACTGGGCTTGTGAAGTGGCTTCTAAACAAAAGAAGATGCTTCTAGCAAGGCCAAGAATTAAGCCTGTAAGTTAAAACTGTAAGTTTGTTTACAGTTGCATGTGCTGTTTGCTTGTTTGTATTGATGTTTGTTATAACCTCCAGCTATTATCTCATTAGAGATTATTCCATTACTATACTCACCATTAGGGGGATTACTCTATACCATTACTCCTGTGTGGAGTGGTCTCACCATTAGGATTACTTTATACCTGTGTACTCACCATTAGGGGGATTACTCCTGTGTGGAGTGGTCTCACCATTAGGATTACTTTATACCTGTGTACTCACCATTAGGGGGATTACTCTATACCAGTTTAGGGGGATTACTCCTGTGTGGAGTGGTCTCACCATTAGGATTACTTTATACCTGTGTGCTCACCATTAGGGGGATTACTCTATACCTGTGTGGAGTGGTCTCACCATTAGGGGGGTTACTCTATACCTGTGTGCATGGGGATTGTTCTATACCTATCAGTGGAGTAGGAACAGGGGTAGGTGGGCACTGTCGATCCCCAATATTTGTCAGGAGTACTCCCAATCTGAAACTACCTACATCTTGTTTTTCATTCCCCACCCTTACCCCCATTAACTCCCCACCCCCAATAACTCTGTGGCAATCATGAAAACTAAAGGGGGATTTTGGAATGGTTCCATAAAGAGTGATGTGATGATTACCTTGTAACTGTGGTCTCATCAAAGGGGTGTTGCTATGGTAGCACTGTGGAGTGGATTCACAAAAGGGACATCTCTATATATTTTCCTTTGTAGAAAATTATTTTGAGAGTAAATGGGAAAGATGAAGTGTTAGAGCCTGGAACTAGTCAAACAACTGGTGATGAGTCTGTCAGAGTTGGAAAAAAATTGTCCATAAAACCTACAGTCTTTACGAACAGTGTTCAACAACCCTCCGATAAACGATCACAGAGTATCTCTACACCCACGACACCACACCTCCCCCAGCCAGGCCAGCTTTCATTGGTGGTGGCCAGTGTTGTCCATGGTGGGACAGGTGTTATCCATGAGGGGAATGAGTTAGCTTCAGCAATGCAGCAGAGAACATCTCTAGTGGTACAAAAAGACAGAGCATCCGGAAGTCAGGTGTGTGTGTGCATGTGTGTGCGTCCATGCATGTGTACAATAATCTGACATGTGATCCATTCCAGGTATTGACTTTCTGTGGGAACATTACAGACCAGAAACCTCACAGAAAGAGAAAACAGTCATTAAAGGTTGCTGAACTCCTTCTGGAAGGAACACACCCTCCTGAAACCACTGATGACAGCAAGCTCCCCTTTCAGGCTAGTCCCAGTTCAAGCTCTAGCTGGAGCTTGGACAGTGAGGATCCAGCTAGGCCCGTTGATCCTGTAGCATCATCATCACAGCCTGGTACTGGAGGTATGGGTAAAGATGAGTGGGATATGTCTCCAGATGTTACGAGTTCTCCTGACACAAGTTCCAATGCTGATTGAAGACTTGTAACTATTTCGTTATTACTACTATCATTGCCTTTAAATAACTACACAATTGAGTAGACAGTTCCAGAGGGGGACAGGGTAACAAGTTCCTTCTTTGCTTCACCCTCTTCTTCCCATCCCATCTGCCCCTGCTCCCTCTCCCCCTCCAGACTATGAATATGCTCAAACTATTATTATAATAAAGGAGATGTCATTAAGAGAACCAACAAATCTCTCGTTCTACTTCCTAGTGTGGGGCTTGCTTCACTTGCTTCCAATTATTGTTTGTTTGTTTGTTTATTTAATGACGTCTATCGAAAAGGTAGGTTATTGAGATTGGTAAAAATTCTTGTACAAATACATTACAATTGAGATGGTATTCATGGACTATAAAAACTATACACGTTATACCTTCTGTTGTATATTAGACATTGTGAACTGAGTTAGTTGAAAGCATTGTGTACTTGGCCGGTGGGATGGGGTCTGGGATTCTGGGCTTCACACATGGTAACAGCCAGAGAATCTTGGGTCCTGAGGAAGAACAGCATATGGTGTATAGATTACAAAGGTATAAGGCTCTAACTCAGCTCCACCAGTAGATGTAATACTGTGGTAAAAAGTGAAGTCACTGCTTTGAACTAAAATAGAACATAATATATCCCTGCTGACTTTACTGACAAAGCAAGTGAATCTGATGAAGAAGATAGTGACTGAACCAGATAGACTAAAAGGTACCCTATTTTCTTACAGATTCCTATTGTCTAGCAGTATCCAGTCACTAGAGTGGTATATTCAATTGGACTTGAAGTAATAAGATGTGATACCTTTTTTGAAATTACCACAAATTGTTCAGTTATTCTTGCCATATTCACAGAGTTCAAACTACAACTCCTAAGACATTACTGGCCACTTTCCTGATGCTAAAACTCTGAGATAGTCCTCCTGTTACTGATTGGAACTCTCCCAAATAAACAGCCTCAGATACAGGTCACACGTATATAACCCAACATATAGCCCAACCCAGTACCTCCAGTCAGTTACACCCACCAGGCCACCACTATACAAGAAAGCTACTTCTACCATCACTGGGAAAAGTGTATCTGGCTAATATACCTGTATGATTCACCTTTCCCCAATGAAATACCAGCTACAATGAAATATGTTAATACACAGACCTCTCCCACATATGGCCTGACAGAGGATCACACGAGGAGTGGCAGGGAACTTCAGGGGAGCACCATACCTCCTTAGCTCTATAGCGTTTCGGTCACAGAGAATGGAAAAAGCCTGCAATTAATTTTATATAGCCATGATCCATGAGATTTGTAACCTTATAAGCTACAAAACCACTCGACTAGTGATGGGGGGGAGCAGTTTAAAGTTCATACTCACTAACGATCTTAGTAGCTTATTTTGTACTGTATAAAACATGGGAAGTATCTTTGGCAAGTCCCCTCCCCTCCCCTCCCCTCTCCTCCTCTCCTCTCCTCTCCTCCTCTCCCCCCCTCACTACTCAATACTGTACTTAGTATTAGGCCTACCACTACTAGACAACAAGTAACATGTAGAGCCATGATGTTGCCAGAAGCTGATTTTCAGTCCTACAATACTACTAGTGCCCCTCCCTCCTTCCCTACACACAGAACAAGCTGTATTTTGGAGGTAAGTTCATCACCATCTCACGAAGTATCATAAATTTGGAGTTTATTGTTAACAGTAGCAATCAATTAGATATAGATTTCTTCAAGGTAATTAAACGATTCAAAATATTTTACTTTCAGATTCAAGGCATAAGTGAGTTACTATTTCTATACCAGCTCATAAACAAACACAAACATTATATGCATGACTCACAATTCAATTCTACTTACTTGGCCAAAGCCCATTGCTCCCACAAACATACCAAAGGTTACAGCTTCAAAGAAGAGTGCTATTGTCATCATTCTGAAGCAGATAGACACAGAGAGAGAATCAGTTAAGTCAACAAATTGTGAATGAAGCTTACTTGTCCAGTGAACTCCTTTCTGGAGCAGTGAATTGTGTTCTCCAGTCATTGACAATCAAAATGATGGTGTAAACACAGAATATATCTATACAATACATGATCACATTAGGATCAGCAATCATTATACACATGTACATGATCACAATAGGATCAGCAATCATTATCTGATCACATTAGGATTATCAATATCAGCTTATCAAATATCTATAGTGTACATGATCACATTAGTCATCATTATCAGCTTATCCATGAATAATTTAATGGCACCTCTATTGCCACAAAAATTTTTCATGCAAAAAAATTAATTAGGCAAGAAAAATTCCTGGTGGGTGGGGTCTCATGAAAATAAACTCTAAACACCCACATCTCTCCTTAGGTATAGTACAACCTCTCTAACCCTCCACCTTATCTCTCTAACCCTCCACCTTATCTCTCTAACCCTCCATCTTATCTCCCTAACCCTCCACCTTATCTCTCTAACCCTCCATCTTATCTCTCTAACCCTCCACCTTATCTCTCTAACCCTCCACCTTATCTCTCTAACCCCCACCTACTCTAGGGTACAACAGCTCCCCCAACTCCCAAACCTTCTCTCCCCAAGCAGTGACACACTCACCTGTATATATTAGGAAGAGGATGAAGTATTTGAGATTGAATACTCCTATACAGTTGTTTGTCCAGGGACAATGGTGATCCATCCTTCTCACACATCTCCCACACTTACTATACATACAGTGAAACCTCTCACAACACAGACAACATAGAATAACATTAGAGGAGACACTTCAAGCAAGAGGGATTCTTTAAGCAAAAATGTAAACACACTATTGTTATGGTGGCCTAAGCATGCACATCAAGAGTTTGGGTTCATATTCCATGGGCTCCTAGTAAGCTTTAAATAAGGATTACTTCTTTCTCATACCACACCACTACCAGCAATACCACACCCATCTATGTATTGGCAATACCACACCCACATATATATACCTATGTACTGCCAATACCCACATAATTATACCTATGTACTGCCAATACCCACATATATACCTATGTACCGGCAATGATGAGCTCTTGGTGGTCGGTACGTTTCACAATGATGACAAATTGTCCACTCGTCAATGGGAGGCAGCTGAAAGGAGAACCATTCCTTAATATCCCCATAGATAAATATAGCATACCTTTGTCTTCTTCTTCTTACCATCATTCTTTTCTAGGTCTGAAGAGAAATCGATCTTTGTGTGAGGTAGAGGAACGTAGCCAGGATCAGAGAGCATTGCTCTGAGATGACAAATGGCAATCATTGCTGTTAGGAAGTGGGACAACAGAGCTTGAAAAGTCTTTCCAATGCTGAGTCAAAAGAACAAAGAAAGATGACAGTTATTAGTCGCGCTCTACACAGCTAGTTTTTCACCTCTTCGACTGGCCATACTCTATGACTTGGTAAACCAAGGTGTAGTCTGCAAATATGAGCAGCATATATACAGTGGACATGGTAAACAAGCCAACTTTATGTGTGTGGAACACCATTCTTCTAATAGATGCTACCTCACGATCACCCGCCCATTATATTGAGCATAGGTTCAAAGTTCAAGCTCAACGCTAATTAAATATTGTCATGGCAACACTTTTACTGATACAATCGTAATGGCTGCGAGATCAAGCTCGGTTGAGCAGGCAAAATCCAAATTCAAAAAGCATAGGATTATAAACAGGACCAGTGTGGTATGTGTTACTTGCTAGTAGTTAGCTAAGTGTTTGCAACAACCTTGAAAATGGTATAGATTCCTTGGCAGCTAGCTAGCTATAATGAGGTACTGTGTTATGATGTACACACAGGATGAATCTCTGTTTGGTTCTCCCAGTCGATTGAAACAGATGACTGGCAATCGTACATGGTACAGTGATTGTACTTCAGAAACTGCGTCCCATTCCCCAGGGAAGGAGCAGAGAAAGGGGGCAAGTAATGAGACAATTCAGGTCATTACCAAAGACCTCATCAGGAAGATAAAGTATGCATAGAAATCAAGGTCACATTGCTCTGTTCACATGAATATAAACTGTGTGAGATTAATAAGCTAACATTAGCTATATATTTAGTACAATTGAGTGGTTTGATTTCTTCCTATATATATAAAGGACTGGTAGGAATCTGCTACTTTATCTGTTTTCAGAATACCTTCTACTCCTGATCCATCTGGCTTCACAGTGGTACTAGATAACAAAGAATACAACAGAATTGTGCAGAATTCCAAGGTTCTGACACCAAGTGAAAAGCAGCAGATGGAAGAGGCAAAGAAAGAAGCAAAGACAGCTCGCTTAGAGGCATCTAATAGTCGAAAAAAGGAGATGCAGGAGTTGGAATTGACAAGGAAGAGGAATGAGAAACCTTCAGATATTGAGCAGGTATGATCACTTCCTGTGGAGAGAAGTTGGGGTAAACAATGAAGTACAACTTTGTTGTTGTTGTTGTTGTTGTTGTTGTTTTGATAGAATACAAGTTAGTAGGCAGGAGTAGGCATAATTTTTCCCCCCACCCTTGGTTCTGGATATTATGTTTGCATATTCTCAGGAGTCAATGGAAAAAAACTCGGAGCTCTTGGCCAGAGCCAATGCCATCATGGAAGAACAAGATGACGAAATCAAGACATTAAATGAGACGATACTTAATGCTAAATGCCATGCCATCCGTGACACCCAGCTAAAGGAAAAAGAAGAGATCAAATCCAGCATGGAAGAAGAAAATGCTAGATTGGACCTGATGATGAAGATAGGCTGTACCAAGGCCATAAAGGATTACGAAAAACATGAGAAGGAGATCCATCTACAAAGGCTGAAGGGTGCAGAGGTTATCAAGCACCAGATCAAGAACAGGGAACAGCAGAGGCTGCTAGATGCAGAGAAGAAAGACCAGGAGACTCAGGCTATGCTCCGTTATCTTGAAAGGCTACAGGAAGAAGATATGGAGAACTTAACCAAAAAAAAGCAAGCACAGAGAGAGTTGATGGAGGAGGTTGCCAGGTGTAATGAGGTATTTTAACACTTGCATGTAGTGAAGAGAAAAGAGTCTGGGCTGTGTGATGGCATTTAGACAGTATTGCTAAATATTATGTATCTGTGCTTATTGGGTTTTCAGGAGATACAGCATCAGAAGATGCAGCAAATGGAACGGGCAAAGCTAGAAGATTTGAAAATTATGGAATATATCAAAGAAAAGATTGTACGTTGAATGTGTATTGATAATACAGTGTAACACCTCTATTCTAACCCACTGAAAACTAGTGTAATCCCTCTATTCCAAGCCACTGAAATAAGGACACTTCTATACACAGTGTAATCCCTCTATTCCAATCCACTGAAATAGACACCTCTATACACAGTGAAACCCCTCTATACCAGCCTACTGAAATGAGGACACCTCTATATACAGTGGAACGTCTCTTATCCAACCCACTGAAACATAAGTGTCCTATTGTGGCCCCATTTCTATTGATGTTAATACACAAGCTACAATAGAGAGGTTATACGTATTATTCCGAAGCTAAGGGTTAGAGAGGAAATTTAACAGATAAACACTTGATATTGTGCTTCCCGAAATAATATGTAGAGGTATAATATTATAGTCTTGGTGTATATATTTCTCCTGGAAGATGTGAATGACTATATTTTCTTTTAGCGACTTGAAGAGGAACATAAAAATGAAATGGAAAGACAGAAAGCTGAGAAGGAAAGAGAAATAGCAAGACTCCGAGCTCAACAGGAGAGAGCCAAGGACAAAATGGCAGAGAGAGTGAGCAATGATATAATAATTTTATTATAATCATGGACCTTATGTTGTAGGATTCGCTACGTGCTAAGAGACGACAGGAAGAGTTTGAGAGGGATGCAAGAAAGAAGGAAAAGGAAGAAGCAGAAAAGAAGTAAGTCACATAAAGAGGAGTAATAATTATAGTGACTTCCCTATTCTAACCCCCTGAAATGAAAATACCCCTGTATATTGTGGAACCCCTCAATTCTAACCCCCTAAAATGAGGCCATATTTCTGTATACAGTCTATTCTAACAAGGTGTTAAGGAGACTTTGGATATATCTACTTTAACCCCTGAAATGGGCAACTCCTCTAATCAGGACACTTATTATCTCAAGGGTGTCCAGAGGTTCCACTGTGTAATGTATTTTGTTATTGTATAGGCGTAACACAGAGAAAATGCTTATTGAGTCCCGCCAACAGCAGATCCAACACAAGGAACACTTTTTGGCCATGCAAGCGACACAGGACAGAGAAGAGTTTGAGAGGGTACTCAGGTAAATGTGGAGTAGATATCAAAAACCCAATATTGTGAGGTGTTTCCTATTGTTCAGGGTACATCATGGTTTAATGGAACAAGAGAAGAGAAGAGCTGAAGAGAAGGCAGCCCTTGCTCATGAGCATGCCCTGGAATTAAGGAAGCA
Organism: Diacarnus erythraeanus; assembly: GCA_964016965.1. Lineage (NCBI taxonomy): Eukaryota > Metazoa > Porifera > Demospongiae > Poecilosclerida > Podospongiidae > Diacarnus > Diacarnus erythraeanus. The sequence continues at coordinate 957,135 of OZ024681.1, forward strand.
AGTACAACAGAAAGGAGAGGAGAAAATCTCAGCCAGGAAAGCTTTCTTTGAAGAGGGCATTCTTCTGGACCAGGAGGCCAGGGAAAGGTAATATTATGGTATTATGCCTCACCACTATACCATGGGTCATGACACACTTGCATGTACATGCATGCACATCACACCATATGTACATGCATGACACTTGCATGTATATTAACCTACTGAGTATTTACATTGTTAGGAGAAGGAAGCTGGATGAAATCAAGCAGCGAAAGTTGGCAGAATTAAAAGCAGCAGGAATTCCAGACAAATACTGTGCTGAGGTCAGCAGACGCATTACTGCCCCACCCCCATCTTTCACTATGTCTGGTTTAAGCTGAACCTTGAACCTAACAAATATAACTGCATACTGACTGAATAAAAAATAGATTAGGTGAGCAAAATATATAGTTCATGAGTTTTGAATCATTATGTCATAAGAGTGATTTCCTGTATCTGCTGTCTGACATTAATGGTGGATTTTGACTTTATTAACCAGAGCTGTTCTGTTTCTGTCCATCACCTTCCTTTCTCTTGGCATCTGTTTGTCTGTCAGGAGATTGAATGGCTTCAACTGTAAAACAAGATTAGGATGCCATTTATTACATGACTCACCCAATAACCTCCACTTAGCGATAATACTGCATGACGGCTCCTTGGAGTTCTCACAAGAGAATCATGCAGATCACAAATTTAGTGATTGTATTTGTTGGGATAAAGTAAGCAGGATCCATGCTATCATATTATATGTACTTACTTGAGTCTCTGAAATCAGTTGACTTTGAGTGAGGCCTCTGGTTACTTTCTCTTGATAAATGAGTGGGTGTCCTCACACGCACTAGGGGAGGGTCTTCATTGGCCACAGGTTCGTAGTTCAGATGTATACCAGTCAGTGAGGTGAGGTAAGTATTCATCTGATGTAGAGATACAGTTCCTATGCAACTCAAGGAGAAGATCGTCGATGACAACTCTGTGGCCAACACTAGTCCTAAACACGGAAATAATAGCGCTATAGACTATGGTGTGCAGTATGTTTCTGGAGCTATGAGGCTTTTAAACAGTCATTATAGAAACTATGGTCTGCCCACATAATGGCCTTGGGCTCCTATCTCATTGGTCTGTTATGGGCAGCCCTTAGCTTTCCAAATAATGAAAAAAAAAAAGCCTCCAATTGATGGGGACCATCACTAAATTTAGCAGCAAACACATTGTGTGAATGTACTGTGTCATTAATGGGGTATGTATTAATATGTACTAATATTAGGGTATTTAAGAGGCAAGACACGCATTATATGTAATAGGGAGGTATGTAGGTATGCATACATTGAGATGTATATTGATATGTATTAAGATACATGTATTTGTATTAATGGGGCATGTATTAAATTAGCGTTCTTACAAACTGACCTCCTTCTCCCAACGAGTTGCTATTGAGAGAATCCACCTTAGAATGCCTGTTGAGTTTTTCATTACTACCTTTATCAAGAGAAGGGGATTTCTTTTCGTAATGCTCGTCTTCTATAAGCTGTAAAGTCTGACGAGCATCGGTAGATTTTTTCTTGATGCTACTGCTACCACCACTGAGCTGCACATCAGGCAAAGATTTTCTTGGAGATAAAAATAAATATTTTTTTGAAGACTGCATAGATATGGTTGAGATTTCATCCATGCTTTTAGTAAATTTGTTTACTGGAGCACTTTGAATATTGGAAGTCAGTCTTCTTACATTATTTGTCAAGATTTCTGTCTCACTAAAGCTCTTTATTCTTCCATTGCTGTATGGTGAAGGAATATAGACTTTCTTCTCCCCAGAGGTGCCCGGGAACAGTTTTAGAACATGTTGGTTATCAATAGACTTCCTCTGAACAACCAATTCTTTAGTCTCCGCTTTCTTGGCGCACATGTATAAAAATGGTTCACTTAGCTTTCGATTCTTGTTAGATGTAGTTCCAAGTGGTGTTTCTAATGGAGTAGGAGGCAGCCGTTTGACAAATGGAGACTTCACCAACTTTCCAGTCAATTCAGGGCTGTTCTTTTTGGCATCACTGGTTTCTGCCAACCCATCTCTGCATCGCACCCCTGCACTGAAGTGAATGTTTACCCGATATCGAAGGTCAGAGTTCTCTGGTTTAGAAGTATCTTCAAAAAGTAAGAACACTATCTGTGTAAGATAGTTTAGTTCTGGAACAGAATGAAGGTCCTTCATTCTGTGTTCCTCTTGAGGCTAATCAGAGAAGAAGACAAGGAAGAGAAGATGAAATAATTATTGTTATGTCTATTGGTATTCAGTTTACATATACATGACATGTGATTACTGCTTCTATTCTGCTAAGTCTACTGAGTTCACCATCAAAATTTAATAATATTAATTAATGTTAAAAATAATATTTAATATTAATTTTAATACTTTTCCAAAGCTGATCACAATGTGCTCTTTATGGACCTGTAACATCATCCTGCTGCAAAGTAAGCTATGTATGTCCCATACATAAGTACACAACATTCCATTGACCACAGAATGTGAGTAGCTCAGCATATACCTTGAAACATGAATGGCCATGTGGGTGGGTGCGTGACTAAAACCACAGTTCTTGCTGTTAATTAATAGGAACACATCCTATGTCATTATCCTATGTCATTATCCTATGTCATTATTGTAAGGTCCAACTTCAGGGCTCAAGTGAGGCTAAATGGATTTTAGACTTTACTTCAGGGTTCAAGTGAGGTCAAATGGACTTTAGGGACTTATCTATAGCATCCGATTATTATCAGCCATATTTATAAGATATCTTAACAAGAAAGATGAACTTTTACAAGAAATCTTTTTATGCCTCAGAGCATAAGATTATGACAATCTAGGGTGGAAAGAGAGGGGAGGAGGGAGGATGGGGTGGAGAATGGGAGGTGGGGTGGAAAGAGAGGGGAGGAGGGAGGATGGGGTGGAGAATGGGAGGAGGTGGGGTGGAAAGAGAGGGGAGGAGGGAGGATGGGGTGGAGAATGGGAGGAGGTGGGGTGGAAAGAGAGGGGAGGAGGGAGGATGGGGTGGAGAATGGGAGGAGGTGGGGTGAAAAGAGAGGGGAGGAGGGAGGATGGGGTGGAGAATGGGAGGAGGTGGGGTGAAAAGAGAGGGGAGGAGGGAGGATGGGGTGGAGAATGGGAGGAGAAAGAGGGGTGGGAGGAGGAGGAGGGGCAGAAAGAGAGGGGTGGAGAGAAGAGAGGAAGTGGGAATGGAAAGATACCATCCACTTCGGTAAAGGGTCTTACACTAAAACATACCTGGATGAGGTTGTCGTACTTGAGGATATTAGTGAGGGAGTGGACATGTGATTCACTGGTAAAATATAAACGAGTTCTCACATGTCTCTTTGGACTGACCACACCCTTTGAGAGGCGATGGTCTAGCCTATGAATGATATCAGCTTGTTCATTAACAATGGTGTGGTGGAAATCTGCCTGGATCTTGCGCAGGAGTGGTCCACAAATCTTGTGAGCTATATCCAGCTTTTCTTTCTTTGTGATACCATATTCCTGCACATCCAAATCTACTAATCCTCATTACATGATGCATTAAAATGTCCTACCTGTGGCATGACTATGTCTGCCAGGGGCATGACACATTTAAACAGCTCTCTTTCCACCGGTAGATCAAGGTGACTGCCCAGACAATAATAATATTATTATTAAGCAGTACAGTGAAAACCCTTTATTCCAACCCTCTGAAATGAGGACACCTCTGTATGCAGTAGAGCCTCTCTATTCCAACCCCCAAAATGAGGACACCTCTGTATACAGTGGAAATCCTCTATTCCAACCCCCAAAATGAGGACACCTCTGTATACAGTGGAAATCCTCTATTCCAACCCCTTGAAATGAGAACACCTCTATTGACACAAATAACAGCTTATGCATTAGCCACTATAGAACTTTACTCGAGGCCACAGGACAAGTTAATTTGTCCCAAGGTGTTAGGAATAGAGAGGTTCTACTGTACACTGTAGTCCAACCAAAGCTATTACTGAGCTAATGCAGCCATAATTATATCAAGTATCCAAACCACACCCAAACCACACCCAAACCACACCCATATAATACCTGTTATGGAGTAGGTCATATTTAATACAGTCATATATATCAGGTATCTTGCTGATGTCGAACTGCCCATCCTTCAACTTGAAGTCCTTCTCCAGTTTCCCCCAACGGTTCACCATTAGCTGGAATGACTCGTCATGGTAAAGCAAACCTACACATAATAGTATAGTTTACCTTATTAGCTATGTGGTAGCATAAAGACTAGGTCATGGGGGTGAGGGTGGGTGGGTGTGTGGGGGTAGCATAAAGACTAGGTCAGGGGGGTGAGGGTGTGTGGGTGTGTGGGATAGCATAAAGACTAGGTCAAGGGGGTGAGGGTGGGTGGGTGTGTGGGGATAGCATAAAAACTAGGTCAGGGGGGTGAGGGTGAGTGGGTGTGTGGGGGTAGCATAAAGACTAGGTCAGGGGGGTGAGGGTGGGTGGGTGTGTGGGGATAGCATAAAGACTAGGTCAAGGGGGTGAGGGTGGTAGAAAGTCTAAGGGAGATGGGGGGTAGGTGGGTGAGGATAACATAAAGACTACATACTATTAGTCAGTGTGTGTGAAGGATGGGAGGGGGGGGGAGATGGTGGTGAGTGGGTGGGGGTAGTAAAGAGGTGGGGTGGGGGTAGGGTGGTGACTCTGGGACCTCTTTCTTTATTACTGACATTAATATGAAGAGTGCAGGGCTATTTCTGAACATACAATAATAATAATAGGTATATAGATTATATATGCTCCAGTGTAATAGTTATCTTAGTCAGCTCATTCTAGGCCATATTATTACAATGATGAGACTCACGCTTGTTTCCACTCTGAGCTATGTCTTTGAGCTTGGCAACCAAGGACTTGATGAGACCATAAACTTTCTCACAGGTACAATGGGGGTTCTTTACCTTCTTCATGGCTGCCACAATAGTCTCTGCTCCAGTGGGTACCAGCTAGACACAGAGGAGGCAGGTAAAACGTAGCAAGAGACTTGCTAAAACTTACTTCCTGAAAGCTCTGTTCTGTAAAGTCATGAGGTGATCTCATCATCATGTGGAGTCGTTCCTTCACACTGCAGTTATGGGTTAGAATGGTTGACAGTATCAATGTAATATTGTATATACACGACTAGTATTCTGTGACCTTAGGCCTGCAGTTATAGGTCAGAATGGTTGACAGTATCATGTAATATTGTACACCAGTATTCTGTGACCTTAGGTCTGCAGTTATGGGTCAGAATGGTTGACAGTATCAATGTGTAATAATATAGACCAGTATTGTGTGACCTTATGTGTAATAACTCGAACTGGACACTCCAGGATAATTATGATTAGAGGGGTGAGGGGGGGCGGGGGAGTTCCACTGTATACAGAGGTGTCCTCATTTCAGGGTGTTGGAATAGAGAGGTTCCACTGTATACAGAGGTGTCCTCATTTCAGGGTGTTGGAATAGAGAGGTTCCACTGTATATAGAGGTGTCCTCATTTCAGGGTGTTGGAATAGAGGGTTCCACTGTATACAGGGGTGTCCTCATTTCAGGGTGTTGGAATAGAGGGGTTCCACTGTACACAGAGGTGTCCTCATTTCAGGCAGTTATTGGAATAGAGGGGTTCCACTGTATACAGAGGTGTCCTCATTTCAGGCAGTTGGAATAGAGGGGTTCCACTGTATACAGAGGTGTCCTCATTTCAGGGGTTGGAATAGAGAGGTTCCACTGTATACAGAGGTGTCCTCATTTTAGGGTGTTAGAATAGAGAGGTTCCACTATAAATAAATACAGTGATCTAATAGGTAATAACCTGCTCATGGCATCCTGAGCATCAGTAGATGTGTCCAACATGTTCGTAGCTGCCTGGTCTCGTTTTACCAAGTGGACCAACACAGAGGCTGGGTTACCTTCAAGATCAAGCAGACCCTATAATCAATATTATTAACGGTAAGACCCTGTAATTATTAACAGTATCAGAAGTCGACTAATGGTGCCAGAATACATTCAGACCTTAGTGAAGGCAGCTGCAGTCATCTGTACACGACCTTCATCAGACGCATAGACCTTGAGGTCATGACGGTATGTACTATGAAGTCTGAGAAACCCAGAGCCTGGGAGAGAAGCATATTCACCCTCACCACCAGGGTAGATGATACGAAAGGCACGACCTAGGTCCTCAGCTTGGTGCTGACCAGATTGAGTGTGTTCTCCTCCCCACTTCAAGATCAGCAGCAATAGAGGAGCTATGAAGGAGAGGAGTTAACTATGGTTAATCCTTAGTAAGAGAGAGTTAACCCTTGTTAACCCAAGTTATGAAAGGAAAGAAATTACTACATAGTTAACTGAGTTATGGAAGGAGAAAAATTACATAATTAACTCTCAATCAAGGAGTTATGGAAGAAGATATAGTTAACCCTCAATCAAAGAGTTATGGAAGAAGATATAGTTAACCCCCAATCAAGGAGTTATGGAAGAAGATATAGTTAACCCCCAATCAAGGAGTTATGGAAGAAGATATAGTTAACCTCCAATCAAGGAGTTATGGAAGAAGATATAGTTAACCCTCAATCAAAGAGTTATGGAAGAAGATATAGTTAACCCCCAATCAAGGAGTTATGGAAGAAGATATAGTTAACCCCCAATCAAGGAGTTATGGAAGAAGATATAGTTAACCCCCAATCAAGGAGTTATGGAAGAAGATATAGTTAACCCTCAATCAAGAAGTTAATATAGTTAACCCTCAATCAAGAAGTTATGGAAGAAGATATAGTTAACCCTCAATCAATGAGTTATGGAGGTAGAGGAATTTAACTCTCAATCAAGGAGTTATGAAAAGAACATAAGAGTTGTGGAAGAAGATATAGTTAACTCCTTGATGCCATGCCTCCTGTATACTTTCATCTTAAGGTTGTACATATATGATTAGTGATGGTCTAATGTATCACTACAGCCTACACACACAACTATACCTCCATCAGCATCCTTCTTATTCAATAGTTTGAACTGGAGTTTGCGGTTGATGCCAGAGAAAGTTCCATACCTAGACATATGACAATCACGTGATGATCTGATACATTATAGTGAACATGCAGGCATTACTTACATCTCCAAGACAGTCCTTAGTTGCTCGAGTTTGTGTACTTTTTCCTGGATTTCACATCCATGGTCTTCATTATTTTCAGAGAGAAGATCCCTAGCAATATCCAACACTCTCTGTATGCACAATAACATGCAGATAAACCTCCTCTATTTAATCATCACACTCAGAAAAATCAAACAATGATGTCATGTTCAGCTCAGTAGACAGTTGGAGCTCTATTCATGAAGTTGGAAGAACAGTGTCTTTTTTAGTCAAGTTTACTAGCTGTTCTTGCAAACTCTGACTCATTTAGTGTCCAGAACTTCACCTGTAATAGTTTGGGTTTCTTTATCTTGAGATGACCCGTCTCAAAACCATTCAGCTCCTTAAACAAATCAAAGAAACGTTTATTCTTGACAATCATCTTCATCTTCTGCTTAGGAGTACGATCTCCATGGCGAATCACACCCACCACACAACGCAGCTCCAAACTACAAAGTATAAAAGACAGGTCAACCTTGATAACCTGTGCAGCCTATAAACACGGCATATTGGAGTAGTCTATCTGAGGATGAAGTGCTTTCATTTGATACACTAACATAATAATTTCATAACCTGAACCACTATGTATATAGTAGGATATTGTATAAAAACAGTGAGTGAGAAATGCTCCAACTCTCTGACACCCTCTTAAATAGACACCCACACACCCACTGAAAACACTGAAACAGACACCCAATAATGCCCTCTGAAACAGATACCCTCTGAGATACTCTCTGAAAAAAAGACACCCTCTGTCTGTTCTTTATGTACCAACAGCCTTCTTAATATAAATTAATAGCTATGGCTGCAGTTAGAAAAAAAAAATTACCATTTAACCATCTTTCACACCATCACTATTTCAAACCTAACACTGTCATAGAGTATGTTGTAAAGATGTTCCCACATACTTGTTTCCAACCCGAGGAATTGGCACAGGCATGTTAGGGACCTCGTCCATCAGGTATTCCACAGAGGGGGGGATGGATGGGAAGTAGTGAGGTCCCAAGTGAGCTGTGATCATCTCCAATAAAATCTGAGAACAGTCATCGTAATATTTCATTGAGTTCTTGACAAAACTGAAGCCATTCACGTCACAGACGTAACTCCTCCCATTTGCTCGAAGCAAGTCAAAGCCACACACAGTTTGCTGCAGTAACAACATCGACATTCCTCGGGTAAAATGATTAAAAGTCTCCAATTGATTATAACACAAAGAGAGAAAGAGATAGTAAGTTTAGACAGAAATCTGACTAAATAAAATTCGGTGGTAAGTTTTCTTGACAAATTCCAGCTGTGTAGTAACTTAAATTTTAATGTTAGGTTGACCAATTAACCCTTTATAACCTTGTAGTTCACAGGGCTGTATCTAAGGAATTTTTGATGGGGGAGGGGGGGGAGGGGGGGGGGGGTAAATACGTACTACGTGGTCATTAGGCCACAACGAGGGGAGTGAGGGGTAAGGAGAGGACCCACTCCAATGCAAAGCACAGAAGCTAAATCTACTTCTATGCATTGGAGGCTAAAAAGGAGTGAATTACAGCATAGAACCACTCAGTAACTTAAAACCACAAGAAAAATTGAAATGGACCTAGGTATTTTTGGTAGTGTAGCAAGTGATATCAGATGGGGGAAGTTGCCCCCCTCTAAATACGGCTCAGGGTTGTAATTCATGGCTAGTTGAACAAACCATAGAGGAATAAATGGTTACATACTCACCTTGAATGCTAGACACACAGCCCTGGCTATCAGTTTCTCCTTGGCAGTCAGAATCACAGGGTAACGAACCTCCTTCCCTGATTCATCTCGGTCCACTTTACCATCCAGAGCCTGTCATGATGGGGGGGGGGGGGGGGGGAGTGGGGCAGGAACATTACGATATCACATGACAATCATATGATCTTACCGGTGACTTCCTGGCTTCAGCATGAGCATAATCTGGTCCTACTGTGTACACCTTTACATCTGTACCATCAGTAGCTAGAAAATCTTCATAAATGTAAGAACCCTTGGTTCGGACGGAACTTTCTTTTGAATACTGACTGCTTCGATTCTTCACCTTTAGAGATGAAAACTAATATTGTTATTTAGTGGACAGATATGTTCTCTGCTGACCTTTCTAAAGAGCCGCTGTGAACCTCCTCCGTAATCTGAAGGAAAATAGATGTAGATATTGTGGTCCTCGGCTGATACAGGTTTTTCTACAAATGGCTTGTGGAAAGAATGACCATTTATCTCAAGTACATCATCAAGTTCATTTATCTCTACTCCTCCTGCAGCATAATACAGTCATGTCGTTACGTCAAAATAACCTCACGAAAATTGCAACAAAAGCAAACTCAACAGATTTTCTTTCCTTATTATGTCCTCAATGATAGAAAAAAAAAAAGTCCTAAGGAATCCTCTTGGGGAAAAGGTGTGTAAATCACCTAGTGAAAATCTCTGATTTGGTTTGAGGTATCTATAGTGTTTATAGTCATATCGCAGCTTGGATATTATACCATTGGAAAGCTCAATATTTTGATACTATAACTAACACTCTAAGACAAAGTATAGACAAGTTATGACTTTATTTTTGGGTGACATACCTAAGGTATCATGGCAAGTATCATTGTTTGACTACTTAAAGGTGTCAATATCATCTGTATCATTGTCATGAAGTATGTTTGTGCAACCAGATCCCCTGCAGTTACCACAAGCTGGAGTGCACTCTATGTTGTGCCTCTTGCATGAGTATCTTAGGGTACTGGCAGTTGCATCTGATTACTGAAACAGATGTTCAGGAGCAGGAGGCAGTGATGTTTGAAGTAGCACGTACCCCCTCACACTCCTGCCATCCCCAGCCCATTGGATGAAGTCCAACTGCAGATCCTTTCCATTCTTGAACTTGAAGGTACACACGAAGACTATGGTACATTGCTGCTGCTGCTGGTGGTGGTAAGGCCTGTGGTTTAACATGATATCTCTTTGAAGCCACATTCTCACAGAACCTTATGTTGGAGGGAATCCAGTGTGTCAGTAACTTTCTGTTATTCTCTCCTGCATTTATCACATCACACATTGGAGGCTGAATTAGTACTAAACACCTTTGCCTGCTCACAGTCACAGAATGTACTGCTTGCTTTGAACTTAGTGAGGAAAGTTTTCTTTCCGATCAAAAATGTTGTGTCATAACCAAGAAGTCAGTGCATGATGTGGTTGTAGATATCTGGATCAAACATTTGCCTTGTAATCTTGATACTCCAGATGCGAGGCTTCTTTGTGTTCTTCGTCGGCTCAGGATGAAAGAAGAGGTCGTGAGATTCCAGGTTTACATGGTAGCTGAGTAAACAATGAGGTCAGTGTCATCACCAACTAGCATAGCATTATAACGTTATTGGTGGTCAGTTGCACCAGATTTCCTTTTGACCGTCATGTCTTTTGTGTTAGTACTCTCATAGCCATCAGACACAACTATGGCGTTCCTGTACTTTCTTGTTACATATTCAGTGTACTGGTGCCAGATGTCTCTATTATGTAGATCCATAGGATGATGAGATGCATTGCAGAAGTGGCCCACCACTGTCCAGGACATACTGAATGCCATTGTCTGCTGTTATTCTGAAGGTGGCATTTAGCTTGTCATTAATCTCAGTTAACTGCTGTAGTTTTACACAGCAAAAATATACTGAGGCAGTTGCCTCTATGGTAGCTACTCCTGTGGATACTGTGAAGGAACAAATTTTGCATGTGCATGACCTGCATGCAGCAGATGCAGTTTACCAATGTTAACAGAAACTAGCAGACACTGAATATGTAGCATAATAATTAGCTACTTGCACATGGAGAAGCTTCAAAAGCACTTTGATGAGAGAATGGTCAAAACTGAGAACCTACCTATAACTTTTCTCCAGTAGGTTCGAAAGAAAAGAAAGTCATATGCAAGACCTATATGCATGTATGCATGCACGGACAATGTATTGGTACTGATGTGGTTGATAAGCAATCACAACACATCAAAGCAGTACTCCAATTGACTTTATAGAAGAAACTCAATTCAACAGCAAGTGTGGGGTCATGACTTGTCCACACTTTGTCTTAGAGTGTTAGTTTTAGTTCGAAATATTGGTCATTCAGAGAGCTTTCCAATGGTAAGTAGTATCGGAGCTGAGATATGAATATAAAGACTATAGATACCTCAGACCGCTAAGAGAGAAAAATTTGCATTTAAGTGATTCCTTAGCAGTTGTCAAGAAAATCTGTTGAGTTTGCATTTGTGTGAGGTTGACCCAATATTTTTGGTAAAATGCCTGTACTAGCAACAGACAAGAGGAATACTCAAACATTAGCCACACCCTCTCCCTAAAGCCTAACCATCCTAGTGTAAGCCACACACCTTCCAACTCCTCCCCAAAGTCCTTTCTCGCCTCCCAATCTAACTTACCTCCATCAGTATCATCATCTCTGTTGCAAATCTCATAACGAGGTGTCTCTACTCCATTAGCATTAAGAATCTTATATACCTCACATCTAGTAGAATTATATGCACACATGTCACTGAAAACTTTATGAACATTCAGGAATTTCACTGAGTAGACAGAAATAATTTTGTGGATAGTTGACATTGTTTTGCATTACACTCCTAAATATTAAATTCAAGAATAAAACCAGAAATTGTTCTTCATGAATTTTTTTTTTCCAGTTTTGAAGTCATAGAGAAAACTGTCATACTTCATACAAATAACCTAGTTAATAGTCTGTGGATTTAAAAGTAATGTGTACAAGACTAGACTATACACACATACATCAGCTGATTTATCGTCAATATAGTGGGAGTGTGTGGTGAGTTGGAGAAGTACTGTTCCATTCTTTAGTTAAACCACTACACATTGGGAAATCTCTCTCTCTCTCTCTCTCTCTCATGGATGATTCAGTTTTACCTGTCCATGAGGGAGTACTGCATCTCCAAGTCATTGAAAACCAGAGGGTTTCTCAAGTTGACATAACTTATTGCCTTTTCTAGAGGAAATCCCTGGGAAAAGAAGGCAATCAAGCAGTCACAGATTGGCCACTCCTCAATAGGATCCTCCAGGATAACTTTGTCAGTAAACATGACTATTTGGATATATTCCTGAACTTGAATCCGCTGGAGAATATGCTGCATAGGTGGGGCCATGGTCTGCAGGTATATATGTATAAGTACACTATTATGATGAGAAATGTTTCACAGAAGCCAGACTAGTTAGTTATTTCTGAAAGGGTCTGCTGTAATTTATACACTATGGCTAGCAGCTGCCAATCAAGTCATTCCAGATTTCTAATAGCAACCTAGTGTTTTCTGGATAAAACTATTCTTGCCACAATTTGTCCACCATTACCATGGCAATACATATTTTGTATGTCGCTACCTCTTCCTCTTCTATTAATTAGACCCCAGCTTACCTTTGTGTTCATGGCACATACTCCAACTGATATAGGTCTAAATGGAGTGTCCTCTTCCTCTACACTGTCAACGTAAGTACCCTTGTACATACCTACAGCGTTCGTTGTGTGGCGGCTAGAGCCTGCTTCCTTAACGGAGGGAGTGGAAACCCCTCTCACAGATTCCTCGTTAGATGCGGAAGGCTTAAAAATACCTTTCCCTATCACAACCAAATCTTCCATGGCCAGCAGGTACGCAAGAGGATCGAGAGTGCAAAGTACTGTATGTACACGCCCACATTATAGGAGGCACTACGTGTCCCGCGCGCCCACACACCCACAGTCGAGTCACATGTATTCCATGTGAGCTAATAGTAAAAAGAAGAAACCATGAGCCTCGACGATGTTTACCTAACATGGCCACGAGTTATAAATTAACTTTACCAGTGGACAATAGAGAAGAAGACCAGATATGTACTCTGTGAGAGGCTGTGAGTGAGCATAGTACATACCTTTTGAAAAAAGATTCTTTCTTCCTTTATTTTTAGCTGTCTAACTCAATTTGCAAAGTACACTTGTCCGAAATGTAACACCCACTATTGCTCTCTCAGTTGCTACAAGGATGAGGTGAGCTATGGACACAAACACATTTTCACCTGATCTGACTATTCCAGACAGTGAATTATTTTTAGAAACATTCCCAATGTTCAGAAGCTTTTTACAAAGAGAACTTTATGACTGAACTGCAGCAGAGATGTTGTGTAAGGTATACTGTCTCCTCCAACCCACTTCTCTCCCCTCCCCACATACTACCTTACCTTCTTCACCCTCCACCCTTCTCATTCATCTCCTTACCTCCTACCCACCCCCTACCCTCCTATCTCTCTCCTCCCACTTATCTCCCTCCCTCCCTCTCCTCCCACTCATCTCCCTCCCTTTCTCCCTCTCCTCCCACCCATCTCCCTCCCTTTCTCCCTCTCCTCCCACCCATCTCCCTCCCTCCCTCTCCTCCCACTCATCTTCCCCCCTCCCTCTCCTCCCACTCATCTCCCTCCCTCCCTCTCATCTCCCTCTCTTCCCTCCCATCTCCCTCCATCTCAATTGTTTGATGCAGTGCTGCAGACAAGGCAAAGGTGATGGAGATGCTCAAGAGAGTGGAAGAGGAAGATAAAGCATTACAGGAAGATAGCCATGAAGATGGAGACGCCAGTGCTTTGAGTCTTGAGGAGAGATTAGCTGGTTTAGACCTAGGTGAGTGGGGCCTTAAGAGAGGGTTACAGCCTTTGTGGTTCCACCTTTGTCATTGCTGTCCCTGTCCACACCTCTTCTTCCTCCATCATCTTGTTTCTTCCTCATCCTTGTATCTTCATCATCTTTATATCTTTGACAGAGAGGGACCAGGACAGTGAGGAGGTATGGCAGAGACTCACTCCAGCAGAGCAGAGGGAATTTGAACTGATGTCACGTGCAGGGACTCTGTCTAAACTTCTCCCTTCAGTTCCCCCCTGGTGGGAGGCAAGTTATTATTCCACAGGTCATAGGACCCTTTACCCTATATAAGAATGGCAGATCATGATGATTTCCACAGAGGTTTCAATATTAGGGACCAGAAAGCTTTAACTGTTTGATGGAAGCGGTATTGATAGAATTTATCAACTCATTGAATTTAATAAGTGGATGGTGTTCTGCTGTATTAAATTTGAATTGGTGTGGTATTTCCATCTTCTGGTGGGGGAGTGACTGATGAATGGAGTAGGAGGAAGTATTATTATTATTACTAGTATAATTGTGCTAGTGCACTAGATGTCCTATGGTCCTCCTATGGTCCTCCTATGGGGTCCTATGGTCCTCCTATGGGGTCCTATGGTCCTCCTATGGGGTCCTATGGTCCTCCTATGGTGTCCTATGGTCCTCCTATGGGGTCCTATGGGGTCCTATGGTCATCCTATGGGGTCCTATGGTCCTCCTATGGTCATCCTATGGTCCTCCTATGGTGTCCTATGGTCCTCCTATGGTGTCCTATGGTCCTCCTATGGGGTCCTATGGGGTCCTATGGTCCTCCTATGGGGTCCTATGGTCCTCCTATGGGGTCCTATGGTCCTCCTATGGTCATCCTATGGGGTCCTATGGTCCTCCTATGGTCATCCTATGGTCCTCCTATGGTGTCCTATGGTCCTCCTATGGTCATCCTATGGTCCTCCTATGGTGTCCTATGGTCCTCCTATGGTCATCCTATGGTCCTCCTATGGTGTCCTATGGTCCTCCTATGGTCATCCTATGGGGTCCTATGGTGTCCTATGGTCCTCCTATGGTCCTCCTATGGTCCTCCTATGGGGTCCTATGGTCCTCCTATGGTCATCCTATGGTCCTCCTATGGGGTCCTATGGTGTCCTATGGTCCTCCTATGGTGTCCTATGAACATCCTATGGTCCTCCTAGGGTCATCCTATGGTGTCCTATGGGGTCCTATGGACATCCTATGTGGGTAGATTGCCTGACAAGCTCTAGCTGAACGTACTGAACTGGCTTGTGATATTAAATCTTTTGTAGTAATAATATTATGTGATATATCCTGGTTGTAATATAATCCTTCAGTTGTAAATGGGATGGTGTGCTTGAAGTATAATGAGAATAATAGGATCATTTCTACTACACCCATTTTTAGCATCTTGCAGCATTCTTGCTGCTCTTGCATACTACTCTAACAAGTAAGCCTTTTTAATGCTAACTCTGTTATAACTTGTGTTATAACTTGTGTAATAAGCCCTTACCATATTAAGACTAATAGGTGCTAAAAGTAGGGAAATAGTGTAAGTTTACCCAAGGACGGTATGATGGGGTGATGGAGATGGTGGTATTTCCCTTGTTGATTGGATCTGTAGCTATTGGCTAGTGGGAATCTGTAGCTGGCTTGGGTAAATTGGTGCAGGCTTATATGCTAAAGGAGAGCTACTGCTGATATTTTGAGGGAGAATAGTTCTTCCAGCCTGAAGTCTGTTTTTAATGTGTGTAAAGTGTTGGTGGTCTCCTCTGCCTTGTGCTTAATGAGATAGAAATAATATGGAGTTGAATATTAGATTAGTGGAGGTGGAGTGGATGGTGTGTCTTTGTAATTGTGCCAATAATGGTAAATTAATTAATCTGTGTGTTTTGGACAGTATGCACTTGATTTGAGTTCAGTAGCCTTGTTAATTGACTTGTCTCTTTAGAGTTTCTTTAATATTGGGAGGTGTCCATATTTTTAAGGTTTGCACTACAGTGTGGATGTAGAGGTGTCTCCTTTGGCTAGTGTCCTGCCCTAGCCCCCCCCTCCCCCCCCCCCCCCCCCTCCCCCCCCCTTCTCCCATAAAAATTAATAATATGCTAGCATTGATAATGTTGCTCTTACCCACTGCCAGTGGATAATGTTCTTCTTCCCCAATTCCCCACTGCTGGTGGGTAATGTTGCTCTTACCCACTGCCAGTGGATAATGTTCTTCTTCCCCAATTCCCCACTGCTGGTGGGTAATGTTGCTCTTACCCACTGCCAGTGGATAATGTTCTTCTTCCCCAATTCCCCACTGCTGGTGGGTAATGTTGCTCTTACCCACTGCTAGTGGACTTTAGAATTAGAGCACTGACTGACTTTTAGAATTATAAGTACTGACTTTTAGAATTGACTTTAGAATTATAAGTACTTAGAATTCTGACTTTTAAAATTGTAAATACTGACTTTAGAATTAGAGCACTGACTTTTAGAATTACTGGCATGACATTTAGAATTATAAGCACAATTTTTAGAATAGATAAAATTAGAGATCATGCCTACTAGCTGGTACTGAGAGCTTCATCTAAGTTTCCCAGTGGAGTCCATTTCATTCTGTTCTGTTCTTGAATGAAATTGGTCAATAGTAGTAATAGGTGACTTCATCTCTTAGGCCCTGTCTGGGCCATGGCTATTGTTAGGGGGAGAGCTAATAGAATGGGCTACATTAGGAGGATGGTGTGTCATATTTGTGTTAGTGTTTGGGTGGTATATATATAGCTCCCCTAGCTGGGAGTGTTGACAATGTTTTAATTGAAGTGCTATCAGGTTTCATGGCTGCTTGTCTAGTTATCTGGGAAAGTATGTGATACTTTATGAATGTCCATATTAAGATATTCCTAGTCTTTGTAGTAATACTCTGAGCTTATTCATAGCCCTAGGAATAGGCCTATTTCTGGTGAGCTGCATTATCTGGGCTATACTATGATTCCACTCTGAATGGGGTCCTGTGGGTTACACTATCTGGGTTCCACTCTGAATGGGGTCCTGTGGGTTATACTATCTGGATTCCACTCTGAATGGGGTCCTGTGGGTTACACTATCTGGATTCCACTCTGAATAGGGAGGGGTGTTGTGGTGTGGTGTGGTGTGGTAGCTGTGATGTGATAGCTGTGTGGTGTGGTAATTCAGGTACCAATAAGAGTGAGTGGTTTTACTGGAGATATTAAACTATGCCACTTATCTAGATGTGTGTGTGTCTTCTTCCCAAGTAAGTTTTCCTTCCAGCTACTTTACATTCCAATGTAGTTGGTTGTTGTCTTCTGTAAGGGTTCCATTACCTGTTGGTAACTTTGATGTGGTGGTCAAGTGGCTGTTCTTACCTGTGTGAGTAACTGTTAAAATATTTGACCAATTTAGTTGGTATGATGCTTAGAAGTATTCTTACACACACTCCAATGTTAGATGTCTTGTGTAAGAGTTTGTTAACTTGCCTGGTCAAACTCTTAGTCATTCTACCTGGTCAATTCTCTTATGGCCAGGTGTTGTCTAGTGTCTGTAGCCTACTATTATAAGAAGGTTTTGTTTTGATGTCAGGGTTCTGTGGTTTCTCTAACCTATGCTTCTGATTAGTGTGGTTAGCTAACTGGTTTGAATCTGCAATTTTTTTTTGTTTGGTTAGCATTCCTGGGGATGTAGTGTAGGATTGATTGAATGGTGGTTTAATGAACATACAGTCCCTCTGTAGTGTTTGTATGCAGATGCTTGATGTGTAGTTTACACTAGTGTCTTGTAGTTAACATGGTATCCATGTAGTTTACATGGTTTCTCTGAGGCCGTGAGTGCTGTAAAATGGTTTGGGGCTTACCCGATTGCAGCCAGGCATCTCTGTGTATTATGCTAAGGGGTTTTGTGTTAACTAAGAGTTTAAAATGACTTCTCAACAGCTGCCAAGATCTGTGTGTGTTATTTAGGAGTTTAAAATATATTTATATTGCTAATAGTTCGCTAGATGGACTATTAATTAGAGTTCTATAGTTCAATGATTTGAATGTAATTTACCTGCATTCTGACTCTACACCTACCTCTTCAGGTCATTGGGTTCAGGTTGCAGAATTGTTCATGGAGGGGGTGAATGGCCTCCTGAGCTGTATTTTAGTGTAATGTGTTTCTTACAGTTGGCTGATAGGTTAGTGGTTCCACTAGACTCTGAGGAGAAGGATGACAAGATTTCTCTTTTGCCTCCTGTCCCACACAACCTCCCTCCCTTGGAGTCACTTATCAAGGTTAACCCCTTAGTCATAATGGTGTTTAGTGTTAACCCTCAATCCACCATGTTTATGATTGTGTTTTGAAGGAGAGTATCTTTGATAAATTGGGTGTGGTCTATCATTGAAGTGGGTGTGTCTTTTCCAGGGTGGACCAGTGTCTCGGCTCATCTGTTACAACATGCTCAATGTTCTCTATGCCTACTTGTACGTTGTCAGGTTCTACAACTGTGCACACCATGAGCTTCCTCTTCAGGCCAGTCAAGTCAGTTTATGTCAATACATTACCTTTTTAGTACATGTACAGACATTTACAGACCATGACATAGTATCCTAAGTGTTTCTAACCATGACATCATAGTTTACAAATATTTAGTTGACATTTACTAACCACGACATCATAGTATACAAGTATTTACATGACATCAAGATATTTTACCAACCATGACCTCATAGTATACAAGATATTTACAGTCAATGTTTTATTGTAGACTGTGATGGACATTTCTAGCTGTTTGTCTTCTAATAGTTCATTTGAGACTGTGGGGAGTGCTATACAGGCTGCCATGACAACCATACAACAGGTGTAGCCTTAGAATATACTAAATTACTATGCTATGTGATATGTAAATTAACATCTTGATTTATTTTGTAAACACTCTTCCAATGGCCTTTTCCTCCAAATTTACTATGGTAAATTCCACACTGTTAACATAATCTCCTTTTGAAAAGATTCTGGCATTTGGGTATATTTTCTGTGTAATAGAGCCCATATACTGCATTACCAGGAACTACAGATATGTTGTGGGTACAGAATACCAGGTTCCTATAGATAGAGATGGCATGCAACTCTCTCCATAAGGACATAGATTTAAGAATAAAACATTGATTTTCTAGAATAAGGATATCTTCAATTCTAAGAGCTATTCTTGTGCCATTCTGAACGATGTGGCGTGTATTCTTTGCTCAAAGAAGTCACATGATTGTCATGTGATTAGAGCCCTTGCTGATCTCCACAAGTTACTTGGCTTGGCATACTCAAACGTAAAACTAGGTAAGGTAAAGAGTTTGGACACAGTATAGTAAGTGTAATGGTCTCTTGAGTACATAACCAGATGATCATTATACAAAAGGTGTAACTGGTGGTATCCCAAGGATGGTTCCACTATATGAGCAGACCACCTCTGTATAACAGCCAACTGGTTGTGTCTCAAGGGTGATCACTATATACAGGTTCCACTGTATAAACAGACACCTCTGTATAACAGCCAACTGGTTGTGTCCAAAGGATGACCACTATATACATGTTCCACTGTATAAGTAGACCACCTCTGTATAACAGCCAACTGGTTGTATCCCAAGGATGACGTGACCACTATATACAGGTTCTACTATAAGAGAGGTGGTAATATAGTGAAACCTCCTGTAGTAGTAGTCATACTGCTCAATGTATTATTATGTAGAAGGAAACAGAAATAGCAGACAGCTATGGCTGGCTAGAAAGAAGGTATTTTTCTTTCTAGTGTGGGCAAATTTACCAGCAAGTATTTCACGCTGTATGGAACTTGCCAAGATTGTGGAACTAGAGCATGGTAAGAAGTACAATAACAAAGTTTATTATTATTATTATTATTATTATTATTATTATTATTATTATTTGAACAGAATCATATCTTACTGAAGAATTACAGTAAACAGTGGTACTCTATAAAGATGATGTGGTCACAACATTACACAGTACAATCAATTATTTTGTAGATAAAAAATACTAAGAAAACTATGTAAAAGTGGTGGAATAGAAGATTGCAGTGTTCTATAAGATGATGATGCTATTGGTATAAATAGTGTGTTAGGGAAGTTTGCTATCTTCTAGGGCTTCTTCTGCTTTGACTGTGTCCTTTCCTTCAACTTTACCTGTGTGTAAAATAGATACTGTATAGGTGGTCTCATTTTAGGGGTTCATGTCTTTGATACATGATGTCACTTTAGGGGGTAAAAATTCTTGACAGTTGGAATTTCTATTCCAGATACACTTTAGGACATTAAAGTGTCCTGATTAGAGGGGTGTCCTCATTTCAGGGGGTGCATATCCAAGTAGGTGTCTTTATTTCAGTGGGTTGGAATAGAGGGGTTACTGTATAACCAAGTGTCCTCCATGCAAAGGAAGTCTGTTTTACATGGTCCATTTCTGCCTGTTGACTTTAGAGAATGGGCTGTTTATCTTGGTAACTAACACCAAGGAGACACAATGTCAATAGTTTTATATGTCTAGTGGGAGTATCAAAATACACTAGTGATGAATATCATCTGGATGAATATCTGAGATTCTCAGCTGAATACCATTAATTTAGCTATAATTTCCGTGTCTAAAAACTTTTGTGTTATATATAGCACTCCACAAATTTTTTTTTAATTATAGAAAAGAGTTTTATTGCTTGTACAAGAGGAAAATTCCAATTTTTTTTCACAAAGTTTTAGCCACTAAAGCACAAGGTGAAATTTTTTACCCTTTGACCTCATCACTGACAAATTTAATTAACAGAGGTGTGTGTTCCTACTGTATTACTAGAATCCTGTGGTGCATGTATAATGTATGAATAATGGTTTACCAGGAAAGTAAGATTTTCCACGTTCTCTCTTGTAGAAGATATAAATTAGAAGAATGAAGAGGAAGC
Source organism: Diacarnus erythraeanus (assembly GCA_964016965.1). Taxonomy (NCBI): domain Eukaryota; kingdom Metazoa; phylum Porifera; class Demospongiae; order Poecilosclerida; family Podospongiidae; genus Diacarnus; species Diacarnus erythraeanus. The sequence continues at coordinate 977,904 of OZ024681.1, forward strand.
AGATGAACAAGAAGAGTGCTATTGACAGTATGATTACTGCAATGATACCAGATGATACATCATTATCGAGACTTGCTTTATCTGGTTCAGAAACTTTTTCAAATAGTTTTGGATCACTACAGTTCCTTCCAAAACTGTTGACTGCACATATAACCACTTCATATTTCTTGTCCTCTTCATAATTTTCTATCTCATAGTTCTTTGCCGAAGGGCCAACTTCAAATGTTATCATTTCACTGTTACTAGGAAATGTACCTCTGTCCATTTCTAGTCTGCCTAGTCTGCCTACTCTGACAGTAACATTGAGTGTTTCAATTTGTCGAAGGTTATTTGATTCTGCTGACCATGAAACGATCAATGTCTTGGTTTCAGTTAATCTTATAGACTCTATGACTGGAGCTAGAGGGATACCTGTAAAATAATGTATATAGAACCATAATAATAATATACTTATCATTTTGTAAACATATCTGTTTATGACACTATTTGTAAGTTCTAGTGTGTTAGATGGTTTTGTCTTAATAGAGGTAATAAGATAGCACAATATTTTTATAGCTAGTTCTTTGAAACATGCTGGAGATGTTTATAGAAAGAGTCTAGGATTCCAGGTGGGGGGGTTTCAGTGTCTATTGGGTGTGAAAATGGTAAGTGCTAGCATTCTTTAACTGGAGATTCTATGGTTGCATGTAACTTACCATCATTATCCAGAATGGCTATTCTAATAGAAGTGGTCCCAAACTTAGTGAGATTTGTCTCTTGAGCATTCTGGAAAGCAAATCTGAAGTATTTAGCTTCTTCTGTTTCATTGTTGTCAGATGTTACAATGGTAAAACATCTTTCATTACCATCAATAGATGGTGTATAGTTTCTTACTAGTGGAACAAAATCCTCATTAGCTGCAAAAAGGAAATCAACAATATGTCATAAACCACTCCTTCACCCTCTCATTAATAGTGAGATCACCCTATAGTGAAATCACCCTAATGACATTCTCTACCAATGTAGTCTGGCCCACCTCCCTCCCTTCAAAGGCTGTTCGAAGTACAGTTAGGAACAGTAATAGTAGCTAAACTTTACCTCTGGCTCCATTGTTATACTCAGAAGTTGATAACTCAAACCTATCATTGAATCTTAAATAATTTGCAGTGGTCACATTTTGAAGGGTAACACATATCTCAATGCTGTTCCCTTCCATTACAGAGCGCTCTTGTCCTCCAGCAAGTCCCACCAGTACAACTACATAATAGAAGAAGATAATGTTATCTATAAGAAGTGACCTTGTACTAATACAGGTCCAACTGCTATTTCTACAGTCAGGTCATTAAATCTTACCTTCATCATCAACTATTGTGAACATTTTTGAACCAATGGGATGGTTCGTTATTCCTGTGTCTGGGACAGTCACTCTGAATTCTAGAGTGTAATGTTCTTTATATTCTTCTGCAAGCACATCATCCCTAATAATTACATTCACTATGGCATTATGGTCATTTTTTGTAATGGCTAGAGTCTTGCTAGGAAGCATATAATCAGCATTGCCTGCATAAGAGAGTAAAATAGTGTCTTTATTCCAGAGCAAAGAGAATCCAAGTCTTTGTGGTTTATTAGAGTAACCACTTACAGAGGCAAACAATAAAGAGGTGGCCCACACTGTTGTTTATTAGAAGGAATGCAAGGTACTGTGTGGGGAGAGTAATAAAAGTACCAGAATGTTTCCATCAAACATTTTTTCTGTGCCAACTCCCTAGAGTGGGCCTGGTTCATTATTTATTATTATTATTATTATTATTATTATTATTATTATTATTATTATTATTATTATTATTATTATTATTATTATTATTATTATTATTATTATTATTATTATTATTATTATTATTATTATTATTATTATTATTATTATTATTATTACCACCAGTAGCTTCGATTCCTATGTTAATGGTCAGATTTGTGAGTATGGTCTTCACAATATTGAATATGCCTATTGTTCCTGCACTTTCAATAATTTCAATTGGTCCAGTGACGGCAATACCACTCGCTCTTTCCAAACGGACAACTGTATGATATGATAATAATAGTTGTAACACTAGCTATCTTGCTATAATAATTACTAGCTCATGCATACAAAGAGACTAAATAACAGATAGTGGCTCATTATGGGTGTGGCCTTGAGGGCCATGAGTTGAAGTTTAATGGAAGTCATAAATAAGAGACTGAGAGCTAGCATGTAAGTAGCACATGAGTCTGAAATGGTGTGCTTTTAGGCTGGTTGGTATACTTTAATAACTATGGAGGGATTCCTCTTAATTCCAAGATACAACCCCTTAATTTTGGCACCAAAATGTAACTCTTGAAATAAGTTTTCTAATGATATATTCATTTCTATGCTAAATAGTAAATTTCTTTACCTTGATCAGACTGTATAATACTTGGTGCTATCCTCCCTGTCGCACATGGTCTATTAATACTAACATTATTATCTGAGACACTCAAGTAAATCAGAAATATTTCAGTAGCCTCAAGAGTGCCATCATTTTGAAAAATGCTTATAGAGAATTCATAATCATCGTCAATACCAGCGGTTACTTCTCTCTGTAGTACAGTCGTGTTAAAGTCATTCTCTGAATATAAAATGTAGAGCATAAAACAGTACTAGCTACTACATTAAGAGATTATATATGGTGATATAGAGCTGCCTACCAAAAACTCCTTGTGGGAATAGCTTCACTTATGTTCAAACTTATGTATACAATAATTATCACCTGAAGCTGGTCAGTAATTGATTTAGCTACCAATATCACAGTTTACCAAACTCAAAAGTAATATAATAAATAGCATCGTAGCTACATGCAATATGACATACCTTCTGCTGGACTTCCATCTGACAGAATAGATTCTACAGAACCACATGGGAAGTTTGGAAACTGTCTTTCATAAGCACTCAATGTGAGAGGATAAACAGTAATGGTGAAGCTATTTTCAGTGGTCCCAAGCTTGGCCACCGAAAAAGTGAAGATGGATGCGTCTGACCCAATTCTATAATCTACTTCACTAAATCTAACTTCTGCAATTAAAAAGAAGGTATCATAAGCTAACATAGAGCTACAATGTAGCTAGCTAACATGTTAACTGCGTACAAGCGTAGGCCTGGCTAGCTAGCTGGCTATATCTCACTCTGACCTTGACATGCTGAGAATACAGCCAGTAGAAGTACCGTAAACAGCGATTTTTCCATTTTCTCCTTTCACACTCTCTCCTACGGATTTCTACTATATTATTATATGCTACAGAGTGCAGCCAGGTAAGCACTAGCTAGGTAATGTCGGCAACTAGGGTGGGGCTGAAGTAAACAAATGCAAGCCCCTGATGGATAGCGCTGCTCGTATAATTAATTTTTATTAATTGCGAATACGAAAATTAATTGTTATACATACAGTTGTACAGTGAGTGTTTGCTATGTGTGAGTTAATAGTGAGTTACACTGAGTGTTCAATAAACGTTGGTTAATAGAGTGCAAGTATCCTGTTATTGCTAGAGGTATGACTGTGGCCAATTCTAGGCACTGCTATTGCAAAAAAATATAGCCTTTTACTACATTGACCATTGGTAGATCTAAGGGGTGGGAGGTTGGGTCAGAATCCCCCAGATAATAAGGCAACACTGCCTGCAGTCTAATCATTTCTGCATGTCTGGAAGTATAGAATTAGTCAATTCACACTTGAAAATTTTTAGTGCTATTTATTAGAGCACATGGTCATAAATGCAGGAGGCATTTAAGTTCTATAGAGTTTTAGGGCTTTTGGGACACAATCCTAGAAAATTTTAATCACTTTTCTACAACCTCCCCCCACCCTCCCCTCATTTAAAATGTATTGATGGAGTGATTATACTATTGATGGAGTGATTACAGTATTATTTTTGTAGCTGTCAACTCTACCAACATACCATCATCATCTGTTATAATTAGTTGTAAAGAGGGACTCATTCAACACCTTGTTTGAACATGAACTGATACAGATGTTGACTGTCATTTTCCAGAGTCACCACATCAAAGCAATTGGTCAAATGCCAATCACGCAGAAAGTAGTCCAAAAGCAGAATGCAGACCATTAGTCCTAATTGTGGCTCATTTAGGGAGTGTGTGACCCAGTGTGTGACCCAGTGTGTGTGTGGGAGGGGGGCAACTTTTTCAAGACCCCCACATTAATTAGTTGGCCACACCCAAAACACACAACAAAATAATAATAATTATGGTCACACCCATTTTAAAGGTCATAATGATTTATAAAACCCACCACAGTAATGAATAGACTTTAGCTTAGCTTGCAGATTGTGGGACGATAAGCAGCTGAATCTCATTGCCCATTATAAGAGTTTAGTTACACATAATTATTGTAGTCACGACACACACCGTACTTTTCCGTCCTCTACATTTCTAAGAATTATGGACTGCGCAAGCTCAGACTCATGACTTGTGCAGAGGGGTGTGTAGGAAGCTAGTAAAAAGTGGGGGTGCATGAATATATATGAAAATTCTCTATTTTACAAGTGACAAATTCTTTAGTAGCTAGTGTCCTCCAAATTCATTGCATCAAGTTATGTCCTTGTGTACATGTAGAAGTAAGCAGTCATTGAAATGCATTTCAGTCATTGTGGATCTTAGACAAACAAGCAGCTGTTTTAGGACTGAAAACATTCTGCATTTCAGTCATTGTAGAACAAACAGGACTGAAAATATTCTGCATTTCAGTCATCGTGGAACAAACAGGACTGAAACATTCTGCATTTCAGTCATCGTGGAACAAACAGGACTGAAAACATTTTGCATTTCGGTTCTTAGATAAACAAGCAGCTGTTTTAGGACTGAAAATGTTTTTTTTTTCAGAAGTGGCAGTAATTGGAACAACTAGACAGTCTCAAAAGCTTGTGTATCTCTTTTTATTTCATTCATGGCTTCACAAATGGATGTTAGCTACTCTACCTTTCTTAGCAACATCTATCATTGATACTTCACGCTGAAAACCTCACCTTTCCCATGTAATCCTGGCATCAGAAAGTTCATATTGCATGTCCTGAGTGAACTTATTTTTTAGATCCATTGGGGAAGTCAAGAACTATGTATATTATAGGTAATAAACATAATTATAGATATGTGTTATGTTTGATGTGAGTGAAATTGTGTTGGGAGTAGATAGGTACAGTGTATCCAGTTTAGCGATGATTAGACTACATCTTCTGTTCTGTTGACAGAAAAAAACCTAAATGATTAAGAATCACAAGCTAGTGCAGAATGACTACCTTTTCTTCCAGTAAATCGTGTAAAAGTAGCGAAAACAGTAAATTAGGACGATTAAACTAACTGCAGCAACCTTGAAAAATAATATCGGCAATATGATGCACCGTAGACACACAAAAGATTCATCCTCGGGCGCACCTACAATAACAATAGTTATTTGAGTGTAGAGGAGCAAGAGAGAAAGCGAACAAATTTTATTAAAAAAACATGTCAATCACATTATAGCTAAAGATCTGTCATGACAGTCTGTCCTGCCATCATATCTATTCTTTTCTTCTTCTTGAACCAAATCTGACTGCAATTATTTTATCCTAGAACTAGCTAATAACACTGACCCACATTCTCATCAATTATTTATTATTGGTAGCAGTAAGCTTCCAATTGTCAACAATGTTACACCTCCTAGCCTGCATGCACTATTTATAATATCTATCTAGTTATAGCAGCCACAGCACTGCTAGTTAGGGAAGAAACTGTGTACTAGCTAGATGGCTAGCTTACAACCAGGCTGTAGATCTCGGGACTCATGCAGTTTAATCTCAGGAACACACATATTCAGGCCTCTTCAAGGAACAGTAAACCATGAACCATTTTAGGGGTGGACTGAATATTGCAGGTTTTAGCTACCTGGACCAAATATTTTATGACAGGTAGCTAAACACAGATGATAATACTGTTCCTTAATGGCCTCACTAAGAATATATATACTCTTAAAGCAACCTAGGTAGATTCTATGGTGCATGTAACTTACCATCATTATCCAGAATGGCTATTCTAACTGAAGTGATCCCAAACTTAGTGACATCTGTCTCCTGAACATTCTGGAAAGCAAATCCAAAGTATTTAGCTTCTTCTACTTCATTGTTGTCATATGTTTCAATGGTAAAACATTCTTCCTCGCCAAAGAGAGCTGGTAAATAGGTCTCTATTAGTGGAGAAAAATCCTCATTAGCTGTAAAAAGGAAATCAACAATAATGTGAAACTCTCTCATCAATAGTGAGATCACCCTATAGTGAGATCACCTTATAGTGAAATCACCCTAATGACATTCGCTACCAATAATTATAGTCTGGCTCACCTCCCTCCCTTCAAAGGCTGTTTGAAGTATAAATAGTAACTAAACTTTACCTCTGGCTCCATTGTCATACTCAAAAGTTGATACCTCAAATTCATCATTAAATCTTAAATAATTTGCAGTGGTCACATTTTGGTTAACACATATCTCAATGCTGTTCCCTTCCATTACAGAGCGCTCTTGTCCTCCAGCAAGTCCCACCAGTACAACTACGTAATAGAAGAAGATAATGTTATCTATAAGAAGTGACCTTGTACTAATACAGGTCCAACTGCTATTTCTACAGTCAGGTCATTAAATCTTACCTTCATCATCAACTATTGTGAACGTTTTTGAACCAATGTAATGGCTTGTTATTCCTGTGTCTAGGACAGTCACTCTGAAGTGTAGAGTGATGTTTTCTCTATATTCCGCAAGCACATCATCCTTAATATTTACATTCACTATGGCATTATGGTCATTTTTTGTAATGGCTAGAGTCTTACTAGGAAGCATATAATCATCATTGCCTGCATAAGAGAGTAAAATAGTGTCTTTATTCCAGAGCAAATGAGCAAAGAGAATCCAAGTCTTTGTCAGTGGAGCTCCTTTATTCAAAACCTCTTTATTAAGAACTTAGATATGTCCCAAATGTATTAATATCACCCTCTGAAATGAGGCACTCCTCTAATCAGGACAAGTTGATTTGTCCCAAGGTGCCTGGAATAGAAAGGTTCTATAGTACAATGAAACCTGATGAGGTAACCTGTTCACACATTATTGTTATTGTTATAGTTATTATTGTTATTATTATACCACCAGCAGTATCAATAATGGCTATGATCATGGTCACATCTGTGAGCACAGTCTTCACGATATTGATTATGCCTACTGTTCCTGCACTTTCAAGAACTTCAACTGGTTTAGTGACATCACCACCACTTGCTCCTTCCAAATTAACAACTACATAATTACATAATAGTATAAAATTAACTGTGTAGGAGTATGTTTTACACACAATACTGATACAGGTACTGATAGACAGTGGCCCATATTATGGGTGTGGCTTTGATGGCTGGTTTATGCATGAGATGAAGTTTTATGATGGACTTAACTAAATTGTATAAACAAGGGAATGCATGAGAGCTATCATGAGTCTGAAAGGATGTGCTTGGCCCATTTCTATGTTGATCTGTTCTCCATACCTTGAATTCCCGGTCTATTATTTGGTGCTATCCCCGCCAATGCACATTGTCGTTCAATCATGATGCTATTATCTGAGACATCCAAGTAAAGCAAAAAATATTCAGTAGCCTCAAGATAGTTATCATTTAGAATAATGTTTATGGAGAATTCATAACTGGCTTCACCACTATTCAAGGCTACTTTTCTCCATAGTACAGTTGTGCCAAAGTCATCCTCTGAATATAAATATAAACAGTAACACATATAGAGCATAAAACTGCACTATTGTTTACCAAACTTACTTCTACACAGTATTATACATATGACATACCTTCTGCTGGATCTCCACCTGACAGAATAGACCCTACAGTACCACATGGGAGGTGTGGAAACTGTTTTTCATAAGCGCTCATTGTGAGAGGGTAAACAGTTATGTTGAAGCTATTGGTGTTGATCCCATTCTTGTTCACCGCAAAAGTGAAGGAGGATGCTCCTTTGTTAATCATATAATCAGACTCCCCCAATCTAACTCTAGTTAGACCTGCAATTAAAAAGCCATTTCAATCCAAAAAATTGCCCTTTCTGTGTTCTTGGTGCTTAAAATTCTAGTGGGGTTTATGAATTGTGGCTGTTCTCTGGAAACTCATCTGGTAGCTGTTAACCTATTAACAAGTACCATCCAAAAATTTATTCCAATGGGGCCTCGTGCAATATTTACAGTTGAACAAGATGCTACATTTAGCTACCTGTGGGCTACATTGTCAGCCAGTGGTGTAGCTAGCCTCTTGGAATTGGTGTGGCTGTGAACATACAATAGCTAGCGAATGCACTTTAGCTAGATGTAACATTAGCAACTTTTCTCATGCACATGCGCAAGGCTGTAACTCAATAGCTGCTTTGGTGTGGCGAAAGCCACACTTAGCCATACTCTAGTTACGCCACTGTGCCAGCTATGTACAAGTTCGCTAGCCACAACATGGAAGTTGGGAACTTGGTTAGCCAGCTAGTTAGCTATAAATCTCACTCTGACCTTGACACACCGAGAGTACTTTCAAAAAAATTACTGTAAACAGTGATTTTTGCATTTCCCTCTGTTATGATGATTCTTGACATGACGTGTCTAGCGTCATGCGCGCGCATGCTGGATTGGGGCGCGCGGGGATGGAGCGCACAATAATAATAATTATAATAATGTGTAATTAGATAGGTGATGTTGAGTTAGTAAGAGTTACACTGAGGTGCCCAATAAACATGGATTGATAGAGGGTATCTTCTTTGGAGGCATCGTATTGCTAGAAGGTATGGCTGTGGTCCATTTCCACTCCAGGCTAACACTGCTATTTGAAGAATAACATCTATAATACCTGTAAAAATAGGTTTACTTAGCTAAGAAGGTTATAATGCAAAAAAAATTATACTTCTGTCTACTTTTGTGCAAAATGCAGAAACGGTACTTATTTCTCCATAGTTAATGCCTTACTTGTTAGCATCAGCATCACTGACTGTACCCAGAACTGCTTTCTCTAAAATCAAAAGAAATGCCATTAAAATTATTAACCTGTCACACCTTTAAGCAGACGCCTAGTTCCTATTCTGATAATGGAGTCATGGATTACACTAAATTAATTTTGACATGCAACACAGTCTAGGGAAGGACTTCCCCCCAGCCCCTCCTTCCTTAAGTTGACCCCTCCTCCCCAGTGCATTCCTTCAGTAGTTATTTAATTATCAACTGTATGCTTCCTGTTGGTAGTATATACCTTGTTTTGATGGATAGTAATTCCTCTCATTGCTCGTACACTTGCAAATGGCCACCACGCACAGTATTAATACGAAGAGTAACAATACTATTACCACAGACACAATGATGGCTACCATGATAGGTACAGACAAAGACAGACCAGTGTTTTTATTTGAAGGCTTTCGTTCATTTAAACCCTGATGTTTTGGATTTAATGGTTCACTTTTACTTGTAAACTGCATAGCCTCAGTACACGTTCTTCCCACATCATTCTCAGCACATACTGATATATTATAAGATCTTGATAAGTCCATCTCTTTAAATGTAAAAGAAGTTTGTTCTGTCTTGTATTCCCAGTAGTCTTCTGGTAATATTGAGACATTTTCTTGACGACGGGATCGGACGATTGTGTGTGCAGACATAGCTTTTACTGTGATTACAAATCTCTTCACTGGCTGAAGTTCTGATACATTCGCTTCCCATGATACTTTAAGTAGTTGGCCATCGTAATGGAATCTGAGGTTTGATGGCTGAGGAGGAATTCCTACAGTTAATAGTTCATAGTGTAAGTAAATTAACACATGATACTAAGGAAGTATATTCTGATGCTTGGAGGTGGTCAAAAGATCATTGCTATCCCTATAAAATTCAAACACATTATGCTACCAGTACCTCAGTTGTCAGAAGGCATATAAGTGGTGGTAGTTTTTTATACAACTGGTTTACACAAGAGCCACCACCTTTTTATCTGATGTTAGGTGGTGCTTGAATTACAGCAAATAGAGTACAGTACTACATATGACTCAGCAATTTATGCAGGGTCTGGCCAGGATTAATGAGTGCAAGAGTGGGATCTTTAATTTTTTTTTTTTTTTGACTGTAACTGAGCCTGCTAGTGTAGTATTTTAGTAGTGGTCATCATAGATTAACCAAATGGTATTTCTGATCTGATCTGACTCCCTAGAAAGTAGACATTCACTTGTTGTAAACAACAATTACACTTCATTCCAGAACTTGTTAGTGATGTACTGATGGAATGATTATTCTAATGGAGGTTACTTCTATACATTATAGTTGTCAACTTTACCAACATACCATCATCATCTGTTATAATTAGTTGTAAAAGAGAAGGTTCAACCAACACCTCATTTCCATAGGGGTATAAACCCAGAACTTGAAATGAAATGGTCATATTGATGCTGACTGGATGATTAATTCGAGCGTTTTCCAGAGTTACCAAATCAAAGCAGTGCTTAGTCTCAGTTTGGTGAATATAAAATCTTTGCCTCTCAAAGGAGATCACATCTATTAAATTCATTATCATCATCATTATAATCATTATTGTTGTTGTTTGTTTGTTTGTTTGCTTGTTTGTCTTTGCTTGTTTGTTTGTGTGCATGTGTGTGTGATTACAATATTAGCTATCATCTTGGACTCAATTCTCCCCTTTATTGAGATTTTGCTCTCTTAAAGCTTATGGTCATTAATATTGGCATTTAGGACACATCTAGACTATAACTGTAATGACTACTCACTCACCTTGTGGAATGTTGGGAGAATGCTGAACAGTCACTTCTATAGGCATATTATTCTCTTGTGGCTTGAATTGAGATACACACACTTCCTTTGTTTCACCTTCCATTACCTTCACAGAATTTGCGGTTTCGTTCTCAACTTCAAATCCAACAATAGGAACTGGAATGAGATTATGGTTATCTGTAAGTACATTTTTCTAGGAGCATAAAGCTATTCTTGTCAATATCTTGATAATTAACAGAGATGGATATGGATTTTGGAAAGAGGAGAGCTTATATAGGATATTAGATTAAGGAAGGGTAATGATCACTATTTGCAATGTTGTACACTATAATATACTTCAGGGGTTGGGTCTCTAAGCCCCTCCCCTAGGTCCACCCCTGCAGGGTGAGAGTGCTATAGCCAAAGTGATGGACCACTTTACTTACTATCATCATCCAGTACAAATATGTTAGCTGTCTTCTTAGTTGAACTGGTAGAATATAATGAGATATATTTATAGTCCCTCTTCAGACTTAGTGTGACCGAGATGGTTTCCCCTGCAATGGCATCATCGATAACATGAAGAGGCACAGGTATCCTTCGACTATCGTTGTAGGAGATAGGAATATCATGTTGTAATAGATATATTTTTTTTTCTGCAGGATGAAAAGATATTTACTGAACCTTCACCACCACCCATTTCCCCCCCAAGCCTCCCTATCTCCCCACCTCCCTCCTAGTATATAAATAACATGTCTATTATCTATGACATTATGTTTTTTTTAATGGTGAGGAATTAGTATAGCTAGGCACTTTAACGTGGGTAATTAGCTAGTAAATGTTATAAACATACATGCGTGGGTAATTATAGCTATACCTTTGGTCAAAGTTAGTTTCACTGATACATTAGGCTCAATTTGCCCATCTATTTCAATGAAAAGCTGATCACTGATGGTTTCGTTACCCTCATAAATGAATAGTTCCGTCTTGCTCAGAGCAATGGTCACACGATTGACTTTTGAAAGAAATGGTAACAGTAAATATTGCTAAAAAAAAAGAACATTGTAGACAACTTACAAGATTTTATCCTAGCAGTGCTGACATTTTTTTTCAATTGTAGTTCTCTCCTCAAATGGTCAGGAGTGTCCTCTGATATTCTTAGCACAAGGAGGAAGACTTCTTCATTTTCACTAATTTGATCTTGAAAGATTGGAATATTCACAGAAATGCTGGTTATGCCTCGGTGGAAAGTCACAGTGTGGACAGAACTATCAAAATCCAAATCTGTATAGATGTGAAAGCTCTGTATGTATATCTACCATGATAATTCTATAACCAACTAGCTATGACCATATACAGGTGGGTTCAGTAGACCTGCCAACCCACCAATTTTAATTCCATGGATAAATTCACTTGAATTAAACTCTTTTTAGCTTGATAATTAGCTAGTTATGTCAATACTGTGATTAAGTCTCATCACTAGCACCACTCTCGCTAACAACACGATAGCTTGGGTCTTAAATTACTGGAGGGAGGGGAGGAGGGGCTGCTAAGAGTCTGAGTCTAGGACTACTCAGCTAGCCAAGCCCACACAAAGGATTTACAAGGGAAGAGGGAATATGAAATGTGTGTATAATATTTTATGTCCACTTTCACTAACGAGAATGAGGTGTCCAGGGAGATTGTGATTCTACAAGTCTAGACTTCTTTCTGCATGCCACCTTCCAGGAATGTAGTTCAAAAATTTTTTTTTCCATGGGGTTTGACCAACACCCTCCAGGAAGTTAGGTGCAGTTTCGGGATATTTAATATAAAATTATGGGATGGCTGGTAGGTGTGGTTCAGGGTGTCTAACTACAGGGTGTCTATCTCATGCTCATTAGTCAGTATGTGGACATGGTGCAGTTTATTCCTATAAATTTTACTATGTGCTGATATTACTGACATTACTGACCCTGCTCTTTATGCTATAACATTGGCCTGGGTGATCACAGTGCATTTATCTGGCTGTGAGCTTGTATAGAGCTGCTGTTTACGCTGATAATTGAATGCAATAATGAAATTTTATCCCACAAATTAAAACCACATACCACACACACCAGTCCAGCTTTACCACCTCTCAAATACTCGTTTGTGCAGGATTTTCTACACACCACTACACACTCTCTCTGCAGGATTTTCCACATACCACACACACCAGTCCAGCTTTACCACCTCTCATAAATACTCGTTTGTGTAGGATTTTCTACACACCACCACACACTCTCTCTGCAGGATTTTCCACATACCACACACACCAGTCCAGCTTTACCACCTCTCAAATACTCGTTTGTGCAGGATTTTCTACACACCACCACACACTCTCTCTGCAGGATTTTCCACATACCACACACACCAGTCCGACTTTACAACCTCTCATAAATACTCGTTTGTGCAGGATTTTCTACACACCACTACACACTCTCTCTGCAGGATTTTCCACATACCACACACACCAGTCCAGCTTTACCACCTCTCAAATACTCGTTTGTGCAGGATTTTCTACACACCACCACACACTCTCTCTGCAGGATTTTCCACATACCACACACACCAGTCCGACTTTACAACCTCTCAAATACTTGTTTGTGCAGGATTCTATACATACCACCACACACTGTTTCTCTCAAATACTTGATTTTCCACACACACCACACACACAAATACCTGTCTCTGCAGGATTTTCCACATATAGTATACTACTACACACACCAGTCCAGCTTTACTACCTTCACACACCACACATGACTAGTCTAGTTTATAGTGGAACTTCTCTTTTCCAGACACCTTGGTGAAAATAAAAGTGTTCGGATTAGAGGGTGGTTTCATTACAGGGTGTTCATACATGCTGTTATTTGGGACATATTCAAGTGTCTCTAACACAGAAATACTCTCATTTTAGGGGGTTTGAATAAAGGAGTTCCACTGTATACAGAGGTGTCCTCATTTCAGGGGGTTGGAATAGAGTGGTTCCACTGTATACAGAGGTGTCCTCATTTCAGGGGGTTGAAATAGAGTGGTTCCACTGTATACAGAGGTGTCCTCATTTCAGGGGGTTGGAATAGAGTGGTTCCACCATACTAACTCTTTTCAAATACATACCTGCTTCTGCAGGATCTTGGTTAGCAGCATTATCTGGTAAGGAGGTGCCAGTAGCACTGAACTGATATAATGTCATTGGGATGAGTTCGATAGTTACATTCTCTTGAATATCTTGACTAGCTATAATAGGCACAGTCAGACTCTCATCATTTTCATTAACAATATAGTCATTCTCTCCAAACTTGACCTCCATTGCTGCAATAATGATGGGATACATTCATCAGAGCAAGCTGATTCTAATTAGATTTCTTAGTGTCCCTAATTGCTGAGGGTTTACAAACCTTTAATTAGGCTGATTCTAATTAGATTTCTTAGTGTCCCTAATTGCTGAGGGTTTACAAGCCTTTAATAAGGCTGATTCTAATTAGATTTCTTAGTGTCCCTAATTGCTGAGGGTTTACAAGCCTTTAATTAGGCTGGGAAGATTTATATGAATACCTGTCAAATTTTTGAACAGGAGTAGAATTGCCAGTGTGTACAGTAATATTGAATTCATATTCCTACACTCTTCCAGAATTAGCTATGTCCAAAACACCTGAAAAGAGAAAAATACAATGCCAGTTTCACACATTAATTTCATTGAGGAACTGTTAGGCAAAATGTCAGGAAAATATCTAATGTATGGTATAGTGTGTGGTCCTTATGGTTATGCTGATACAGCCTCCACCTCCTTCCCTCTAGCCCATGACTTATATGACCACCAAACTCTAGTTAACCCATAAAATTGATCTTGATGTTGTACAGTATTAAAAGGTTTTATGTCCCTTCTTCAACAACTCTGTAGACTGAAGAGTATGTGTCTATTCCTTTAAGTTAACTTGCCATGCATGGTAGGAGTTTATGCAGACATTTTGTACATGTACTTGTAAAATAAGCAGCTGGATTGACGAGACTAAATTCAATTATGTTCTATATCATTAGCCACTAACCACTGATAAGAAACTGAGGTGGAGATGGTTTCAATGCGAGTGGTTAAAGCCGTATAATCATGGTTTTATGACTAACTGATAATGGGTTGATGTCACTACTTCACCCAGGTCAGAGAGTACACCACATTTCCTTCCTCAATATACCAGACTCCACTTAATTTCAAACCAGCATAATGATTCTATTTGTCCCAAAATTCAAACAAGCACTATTTTAGCAGCTATTGAAGCAGTAATTAAAGTAGCCAGTAGCTAGCTATACACAGCTATACATATTTATATTCCAAGGACTTAAAAAATGAGTGTTCCACCAGATTATTTTCCCTGTGGGTTCAAATGAGACTAACTTGAGGTTGTAAAATTTACTAGTTTGATATTCCATGGAAAAATTACTTTTCATTGTCCTTATATTATAGTATATTATATTGAGGTAATAATTCTGGAGTACAGTTAAAGCCTGTACAGCATCCATTACTATTACATTAAAAACAGTTCTCTATAAAAATACACATAGATATCTTGAAATACTGTAGATGCTATCATTATCTCCACTAATTAGCTGGAGTCAGAACTACAGTTAGCTATTCCAATAATTAGCAATAATATGCATAGGTTTGTATATCACTCATTTGCAACTTGATTTAACCATTATAAAATCAGTTATATACGTTTCACTTACTGCTCTTTTTTTTCAGTCCTTCTCGCATACACCTTTCGCTTATCCGCTTGCTATAATGCGAAGTGCACTGTATTTTATATGATGAGGTGCGCATGCTCAGACTCACGACTTTTACCCGCGCTTTTTGAATAACGTGTTGAATATGTAAAATACAGTAATTATAAAAGAAATGGAATAAAAACTATAACCTTTTGTTAGACAGAGATTATTAATTTTTTTAAAGTCACATATAATTATTTCTATCTTCTCCAAACTTCTCTTCTGTAGACAAAAATGCAAACATAAAAAAATTTAAAGCACAACCTAGTAGAGGATATATAACAAAATACCTCTCTTCTTTGCATCATATGTATGCCAGCAAAACCTCTTGTAACAGCACAAACAGCAAATAAGGATAATTAGACACAGTATAATCAGCAGGAGAATTAATATCGGTATTACAATGCACAGTACACACAGCGAAGATTCATCCTCATACTCCCCACCTACATAAAAATAGCAATACCAAGTGTTAGGAAAGAGAGCTGATTTCCATGACATGCCTCAAACCTGGTTAGTATATTAAAGACATCAAAAGATTAGTTTGCTAGTTATTTAATGATCCAAAAAAATCTCTGAGTGTAAACTGAATGCTGTATTGTACTTTTTATACATACCTTGTCCCACAGCATCTGTAGTAGAGTTCCCTGCATCTGTGGTTGAGACAACTGTAGTAGACTTCCCTGTATCTGTGGTTGAGACAACTGTAGTAGACTTCCCTGTATCTGTGGTTGAGACAACTGTAGTAGACTTCCCTGTATCTGTGGTAGAGACGACTATATCTGTAGTACTCCTTGCATCAACAGTAGTTGTGGCACAGTTATCTGGAAAAATAACATTACAATGCCTTATGTGCCAAAGGTTGTGTCAGTGGAATTTTGTTGTGTAGGATCATACAAAGTTCGTGACCAGTAGCTCAGTGTTGCCGGGTTTCTGAAACCAAAAATCCAGAAAATGCATGTACCAATGTATTAATATAAAATATAATGACTCTCTAACATGTCAAGGAAGTTTTCATTTTTGCAGAGGCAGTACATGGGGCAGTGTACTGGAGCAACTGCATGGTCTTACTCTTTCTGGTCCTAGTTTTTAAATAAGTAGTATATAACATGATCAGATACCCACAAAATAAAAAGTAGACAAGGACTTTTATGAGGTAAGACATCTCCATCAATGGACTGGTCACTGACATTAGTACTAGCACTACTCAATGACGTTGTTACACTAGCTAGCTAACTAGCTAGCTAACTAGCTCCATGCAAGCTATACACAGCGGTAATAATAGAATTAAGAATGCTGAAAATTAAAGTGCATGTTCAGTCTCGTTCGTCACTCTGCCGGCAGGCCAGCTGGCTGGAAAAATCTGTAAGACAATCAATATCTTTCCATAGTCCAGGAAAAGGCGGATACATCCGTAGACCTGGTAACACTGGTAGCATTGGTAGCTATACATTACATTCTATTACATTACTCCTAACCATCCATAACTTGTACAGTGACAGAACCATCTTGCCCACTGATTATACTGTAGTGGTTGGAACCGGTGTATTCATAAGAAAGGACATAGTTCACTCCTGCACACATATGGTCATTGGTAGCACTCAGTTCTATCACCACTGTAGGATTATCTTGACTCAGGACCACATTTGTAGCATTTACCATCAAATAAGTTTGACCTGGTTGTAAGATAAACATAACATCCTCTAATAGATTGAGAGCTTTGTTTATAGGCAACAAGATACATGATGAATGAACTATACCAAAACAATAATATGGAAACATGTACATCAACTGCAGAAATCTCTGAGCTCAAGATTATTTCTTGTTGTGGCTAGTATGTATTCAGAACCAATTTAATAAATCTTACCTGTGACTTCTGGTCCAAGTATAATTAGTGGCTTATATTTTTTTGTGGTCTAATGTGCACTAACTTTGGTCCTTAGGACCCTTCAATGGTTTCTATAGCAATCACATTGAAGGCTAGCATTAACAAGGGAGGCCATTTTGAAGCCATTATATCCTGAAGGTAGATAAGATCCTTTTCCAAAATCTCCATCTACCACAGAGTTTCATATAGCATACATAGTACTAATACACCCAGGTTATTGGTGTAACAGTTAGAAGCAGACTAATGCATATTTTTATTCATGACTGCATATTCATGTGAATCACTTTGAAGGCTTTGTTATTGCATCTTGACGCTATCTCCTGGAAAATTATCTTCCACGAACCTGTTACCATGCTGTTCACTACTATCATTGCTATGTAACACATTTAAGGTATAATAATCGACAAACCTTGAGGGTCATCCATTCGCCGCACCACTAACGAAAGAGGAAGTGATGCCATGGGGTCTATAGAGCTCCCCGAAGGCTGGAGAATGCTTAAACTCATGGATATGCTAGATCCTTCTTCTAGCACAACTGGAGACTGCATGCCAAAACCCACAGCAACTAGACATTGGACACAATATTATATTATGAACATGGAGGCTAGTGCATGCAATGTCACGAGAACAAGATGCTTTGTACATAGGAAAAGGTATGGCAATTGTTGTCTACATTAATTGATTATGACACAGTCTATTTGTTATGGGAGAGAATAATATAAAACTCTGGCTAAGAATTCACATATCTATATACTTTGGTAGGTATAATAATTGTGAACTTTGCCACACTCCATGTTTTTGTAGTACCTTGTTGCAACTAGGTCCCAGTACATAGATACAGTGTCCTTAATAATCCCTTCATAATATTGAAGTAAGGATCATAAATGGCTATCATTATAAACTCACAGTCATTATCATAAAGTTGTATTGAGATATTTCCATTGGTGACTGGCAATGCACCCTCTCTTTCATCAGCCAAATTTACATCTTCAATGAAAATGGTGTACTCTTTTCTTGCCTCAGGTATTAAGTCATTGATAATTTGGAAAGAAATAGCTGAATTGTGGACATTAGAAGGCTCTAGTACAATTGTACTGAAGTTAAAATCTGCAAGAATAGTAAACAATGGCTATACATTATGATGAGGCAGTTTAAAAAGTGTTACTGAGACAAATGTCCTTATTTCATGACCTATTTTACTCAAAAAAGAAGAGCCATCTATGATCAATGACTACTTCTGCAGATTAATGAATACAACTCCTGAATGATTTACTTTATGCTTTAGGTGTAGTCATTATGCTTGTACCTCTTAGCACAATGATTATAATACATCAACACAGTATTATTGTTGTGGACTCATTCATTGTTATGATGCACACTATGTGCATGCGCATCATGTGATTATAATAAAATTTTGAATAATTAACTGTATCTGAGCTAGAACTAGTCTGGGCCGAAATAGAGAGCCTTAGCTGCCAAGTATTGCGACAACAGAGACCGGAATAGAAATTAGAGATATAACATGGTCCTTCAAGCCAGATTCCGGTCATAGCAGAGTCGTTGTCGCAAGTTACAGTAATCGCTCCAGTTAATGCCCACCTAGAGTAATCCGAACTATGACGTCTACCTCCGAAGAAGCCTGGGTACGTAAGAAGAATGTACGCGCTGCCCACAGATCTTCTGCTACTAGACTCATGAACCAAGCTGACGCTCTAGTAGGGGCGACTCCCGTAAATATAGATGAACTGGCATTGCTGCAGACTAGTCTACTTGCTAAACACACGACTTTGGAGAACTTGAACACTGAGATTGTGGAGCTCACTCCAGAGGCCCAGCTAGAAGAAGAGATAGGAAGAGCAGATGAATACTTGGAAAAAATACAGAGAACACTTTTACTGATTCGATAGGCCATGAGACCCTTACCAGCTATGGGCGATACTCCTTGGAGCCTGGTTTCTCGAGACCTTCGTCATCATGAACTTGATTCCACTCCAGATTTAGATGCAGATCATTCTCCTCGTGATCCTGATCCCACTCTTTCCCCACCACCAGATTCAGATCCACGAAGGGGAGAGACAATCGCAGGCAGTAAGGTACGGTTGCCCAAGATATCTCTACCTCGATTCAAGGGGAATCCCATATATTGGACTGCTTTTTGGGACTCATATGAGTCTTCCATACACCTCAATAGCTCTCTATCTAATGTGGACAAGTTTAATTACTTGCGGTCCTTGCTGGAGAATGCAGCCTATGATGCTATCGCTGGATTGACCCTATCCTCAGCTAATTATAGTGAAGCAATTGAGATCCGATTTGGAAACCGACAAATAATTGTCTCAAGACACATGGAAATTCTTCTTAACCTGAGTGCTGTCCCCAGAGAGCAAGATCTGAGAGGTTTACGTCGGCTATACAATGAAGTTGAAGCTAATGTTCGAAGCCTGAAGGCTCTCGGAGTGGAGCAAGACTCATATGGAACCATGCTAACATCAGTGTTGCTGACAAAGCTACCCCCTGAGATCAGATTGATCGTAACCAGGAAGGCACTGGATGAAAATTTAGACCTTATCACTCTGCAAACCATCCTAGGAGAAGAACTTGTTGCCAGAGAACGCTCCCGTGACCCAACCCGAAATAATCGTTACCCTCAAGAAAGGGTTCGGCCACCACCTACAGCAACAGCCCTTCTCTCTCCAATCCAACAGTTACCAGAGAGATCCAACTCTTGTTGTTACTGTCAACAGTCTCACATGTCAAGTGAATGTCATATTGTGAAGGACCTTGAGGAACGCCAGCAATTTCTGAAGAACTCTGGAAGATGCTTCAACTGCCTCCTGAGAGGACATGTAGTGAGAAGATGCCGCTCAACTCCTCAATGCAAGATCTGCAAGAGGAAACACCATTCTAGCATTTGCAACCAGAATCCTGATGACCCAAAGGGTTCTCGGAACCCGGCCAAGCCCACTCCTGTATCCACCCCGACCTTAAACCCTGGAGCTCAACCTTATGTAGTTAACCCTACTACGAGTATGTTGTGTTCCACAGGCATGAAATCAGTCATGCTACAGACTGCCTGAGCTCGTAGCTACAATCCCCAGGTTCCTGAGAGATGCATTGAGTTGAGGATGCTGTTAGATGGAGGCAGTCAACGATCGTATATGACTGAGCGAGCTAGAAGGATTCTAAACCTAGACCTTGAGGATGAACAGCAATTATCAATCGCAGCATTTGGCTCAACAAGAGGAGCCCCCCAAGTATGTCCCATAGTCAAGGTGGGAATATTATTGAAGGGATACCCCAGTATGGCCATGTCCTTATTCATTGTCCCCATGATATGTGACCCTCTAATCAGTCAGCCAATAGATGTGTGCATTGAGCAGAACCCTCATCTTACTGGCTTAGAGCTTGCAGATTGGGCAGAACAAGGTTCGAGACTAGAAGTGGATATCCTCATTGGAGCTGATTATTATTGGGACCTTGTTACTGGGGCAGTTTCCAAGAACACAGGTAGCCCAACAGCCATCCATACCAAGCTAGGTTGGGTCTTGTCTGGGCCATTAGCAGTTGGAACCTCAAACCCATGTTCCATGAATCTGATTACCACTCATGTACTTAGGGTTGACACCCAAGTTGATAACTTAGGCAACAGCTTCAGAGCCTTTTGGGAGCTTGAGTCACTCAGGATACAACCTATTGAGAAATCTCCAGATAATGACATCAGCAGCAACATCAAGTTCAGAGACGGCAGATATGAGGTTTCATTACCTTGGAAGCCATTTCATCAGCCACTCCCTAATAACTACAACCTGAGCAAACAGAGACTAGACAGCCTTTTGAGACGTCTTCGTCAGAACCCAGTACTCTTACAGGATTATGATCGTATCATTCAGGAGCAAATTGAGAAGGGCATAGTGGAAGATGCACCAGCTATGGAAACTAACTCAACCCGACTTCATTACTTGCCTCATCATGTGATCATTCGTAGTGAAAAGGACACGACCAAGTTACGTGTTGTTTATGATGCCTCAGCTAAGGCTGAGGGAAAGCCCTCTCTGAATGACTGCCTACTCATTGGCCCAAAGTTCAGTCAGAAAATCTTTGACATCTTGGTGAGGTTCCGTTCATACCAGACCGCATTGACAGCTGACATTGAAAGAGCATTCCTCATGATTGCAGTGGAAGAAGGAGACCGGGATGTTCTACGCTTCCTGTGGGTGAACGACATCAATGAGGAAGAAGTCTTGATTCGCCCCCTAAGATTCACACGAGTAGTTTTTGGAGTTTGCTCCAGTCCATTTCTTTTGAACTCAACCATCAGATACCACCTCGAACAATATAAAGACTCTAGCCCTGATCTGATAAAGAAGCTAATTGAATCCTTTTACGTTGATGATGTTGTGACAGGTGCTTCAACCGAAGAAGAAGCCTTTAAACTGTATTCTGAATCAAAGAAGATCCTTAAGAATGGAGGGTTCAACCTCCGAAAGTTCCACACTAATTCCTCATCCCTTCAACTCAAGATCAGCACTGCGGAAAACCAGTCAGAGAACCGACAAGAGACCTGCAGCCACAGTTTAGAGGAGACCTACACTGATGCTAGGTTGGGCCAGCCACACAGCTTTGAGTCACACACAGTAAAGGTCCTCGGAGTTTTCTGGGATCCACAAGAAGATTGCTTACAACTCGATGTCAGAGGCATTGCTGAAGTAGCTGTAAGCTCTGAACCCACCAAGAGAAATGTAGTCAGCATCATCGGGAAATTCTATGACCCTTTGGGGTTCCTAGCACCAGTAATTATCCGCTTCAAAAGACTCTTCCAGAAGCTCTGTGAACAACAGCTACAGTGGGATGAAGCCCTGCCTGGGACACTTCAGATGGAATGGAAGAATCTGGTGGAGGATCTACAAGACAGCAGCATAGTGTCCATCCCAAGAAGCTACTGTCAGGGAATCGTTGAGCAAGTGTGCTCTTATTCCTTGTGTGGATTTTGTGATGCCTCAATGACTGCCTACGCAGCTGTGGTTTACCTGGTAATGAAGACAGAGATGAACACCTATACTCAGTTCCTGGCCTCCAAGACTAGAGTTGCACCACTGCAGACCCTCACTATTCCGAGACTAGAACTACTCTCTGCATTGTTGCTTGCTAGATTGATCAATGTTGTGTTATCAGTTCTGGAATCAGCATATCCAAACCTTGAGATGGAGTGCTACACTGACTCAACAGTAGCCTTGTATTGGATCAGGGGAACCAATAAGGAATGGAAACCATTCGTGCAGAACCGAGTCAATGAAATTCGCCAGAAGACAAATCCAGACATATGGAATCACTGCTCAGGAGTCGCCAATCCGGCCGACCTCCCTTCAAGAGGAATGACCATTTCTGAGCTGCAGGTGAGCCGTCTGTGGCGGTTTGGACCAGACTGGCTGAAATTTGGCCCACTCTCAAATGACCTTCCTGAGATGCCCAGAGAGTGTTCCAAGGAATTGAAGGCCAGCACCAAGAAACTCCACAATTTGGTTGCTACTGAAGTCAAACACACCATTGGTGAGCTTGTAGAGTGTGGGAAGTACAGCAGCTTCAGAAGACTGGTGAGAATCACAGCATGCGTCTTGAGAGCTGTGAAATTGTTCAAGAGAAGGGGAACTGGTCTAGACAGCAACTTACTCTCGGCCAAAGAACTTGCTGATGCTGAGCGTAGGTGGCTAGAAGATGCTCAGGTGAATCTGTATCATGAGAAATCCTTTACATCATTGAAATCCCAACTGAACTTGTTCCTTGATGAGGAGGGACTGTGGCGATGTGGTGGGAGACTAGCCAATGCTGATCTGCCATACTCTACTAAGTATCCACTCCTACTGCCACGAAATCATCCTCTAACTCCTCTGATAATCAGCGATGCTCACAGACGTGTACTGCACAATGGTGTACGAGAGACCTTGACCGAGGCTAGAAGAAGGTTCTGGATTGTGAAGGGACGCAGTTTAGTCCGAGGGATTATCCATCGATGTGTCACCTGCCGTAGATTTGAAGGAAATCCATTTCCATCACCACCTCCACCCCCCTTACCAGCAATCAGAGTGAAGGAGAATCCAGCATTTAGCTTCACTGGAGTAGATTTTGCTGGTCCACTATTGATCCGTACTGAAGGTCCTAGTAAGACTGGCAAAGCATGGATTTGTTTATTTACTTGTCTTGTCACAAGAGCTGTACATCTAGACATTGTTCTTGACATGTCTACAGAGACGTTTATACGATGTTTAAAGAGATTTGCTGCTCGAAGAGGATTACCCCAAAGATTCATCTCGGATAATGGCAAAACGTTTAAGGCAGCCTCTAGGTTCTTGAAGTCTGTTTTCAAGGATGACACAGTGCGTCACCATTTGGTGGAGAAGGTTAGTGAGTGGACCTTTAACATGGAACGAGCCCCATGGTGGGGCGGAACCTTTGAATGCATGATACAGTCTACCAAGCGATGCTTAAGGAAAATGATTGGTCAGGCAACTCTCACTTATGATGAACTTGTGACGGCAGTCACCGAAATTGAATCAGTCATCAACTCACGACCACTGTCCTATCTCTCAGCAGGAGACATTGAGGAACCCCTGACACCATCCCACTTATTAATTGGCCGAAGAGTTCTTAACTTATCTGATTATCTTGGTTATTGGTGTGACCCAAGAGACGAGGATTTTGAGATTAATCCCGCCCAATTGACTAGAAGATTGAAACGTCTCAGTAATACCCTAAATCACTTCTGGAAGCGATGGAGGAGCGAATATCTAGCGGAGCTGAGAGAAAGCCACAGACACCTTCTAAAGAAGACTCACGGAAACCCTCAAGTCTCAGTTGGTGACATAGTGATTATTCACGATGAAAACCTTCCTCGTAGCTTCTGGAAGCTAGGCCGCATCCAAGACCTTATAGTTGGAAAAGATGGACAAACTAGAGGAGCCACTGTCAGCATAGCAGG
Organism: Diacarnus erythraeanus; assembly: GCA_964016965.1. Taxonomy (NCBI): domain Eukaryota; kingdom Metazoa; phylum Porifera; class Demospongiae; order Poecilosclerida; family Podospongiidae; genus Diacarnus; species Diacarnus erythraeanus. Next base: position 1,002,345 of record OZ024681.1, read on the forward strand.
CAAGAACCGTCGTTTCACTTCTTTGAACCGACCCCTGCAGCTGCTACACCCATTGGAAATTAACCACCCACCTAATCTTGAGAACGCCTTGGAAGAAACTGAAGGAGATGGGATGAGCACCAAGTTTGAAACCCAACCAAGTGATCAACCGCGTCCTCAACGTGAGGCTACACGAAGAGGTGAAAGGGAGCGGAGGATGTGGATTGATGAATTGAAGGACTAAGAATTAATCACGATTTTGTTAACAGTGTACTCACTATATTATTGAACCTTGAACCCAGTACTTTAGAATCTCAACATTATAGCCCTTCAGTTGACCATGTCTGGTCAACGGGGGGGGGAGGATGTTGTGGACTCATTCATTGTTATGATGCACACTATGTGCATGCGCATCATGTGATTATAATAAAATTTTGAATAATTAACTGTATCTGAGCTAGAACTAGTCTGGGCCGAAATAGAGAGCCTTAGCTGCCAAGTATTGCGACAACAGAGACCGGAATAGAAACTAGAGATATAACAATTATTGCTTACCTGACATGTGAGCAGGCTGTGTACCGAGTGTTAATAAATAGGTAAGGGATGTAATATCCCCAGATCTATCAATAGCCAATGGAACATCAGTGGACATACCCTCCCGGGCAGTAAATGGTTCTTCAGCAGTGTCTAGTGAAATCCTTAATGTAGTAACTAAATGGAAATAGAATATTAAATTTGCTTGTAACATTGTAATATTGTATTATTATAACAGTGTATTAGGTAAATAGTATCAAATCTCTTTGATGACATAATCAAAAGAAGCTGTACCAGTTACATGAAGTGATTCTATTACTACAATCATTGATTACACAAGAAAGAAGCCAAACAATTACCCTTGAACTCATGAAATGAATGGGCTGTCAAACACATGCATTTAATAGCTAAAAGTTTATAGACTGTCTATGATAATTTTTTGAGGTCTAGACTTTAGGATCATAAATTTAGTAAGGTACATGATTGACAGTGGTCAATCAGTAACTTCCACTGTGTATTTATGAGTTAAATGGACCATCATGGCTCACGGAACCTAATACTTCTCAGCCATGGTTTTTTATGTAGCTTTAAACTCACAGTCATTATCCAGAACTGAGAGAGTAGCCTGTGGTGTTACAACTCTGACTGGGAGATTGTTGACTGCTGTGTTTCCAGTTACATTTAAATCAATGATATAGAAGGCGTGGCCATCTATTATATTATTATCAGATGCATTTGCATTGAAACAGTCTTGTTGAAGAAATTGTGGATTAAGCTGCAGTGTCACGGCAGGAGAACCCACGAAGAAAGGATCGAGGGGTGTTTGAAATCCTTCAGTGCCTAGCCTATTCTCTGTCAGACAACAAAATAAATGACCATTCAACCACTAAAAAGACATTTATGATGGCTGATACACAAATCTCTCCATTAAAATTATGTAGAAAATGATACTTAGAATAGGTGGATTAGCCTTGGGACACCTCCCAACCTACTCTCACATTAATGGACTGTAATAAATATTATAGAACTTCTAGATATAGCTATAAGCTGAAGTCAAGATTGCTCTCCTCCAGAAATAATGTAATATATTGCCTCAATGACTTTACTGCTTGGGTATGAAACAATACTTTAGACCAGACTGTCAGAAAACATTGTGTCATAGCATACCTTTAAGGAAGCCAAAGATGGAAGAGTGACCATTGTATTTAATGCCACATATAATTATTTCCTGAAACCCTAGTTATTATTGTTTACTTTACCTGTTCCACTGTCATTGCGTCTTAGAGAAATACCAATTTCAAAGACACTGATCTTACTGTGCATGGCACCACCAATTATACCAATACAAATTTGTCTTTCTCGTCCTTCAATCACCTCAAAGTGTGGAATAACTGAAGATGCCTTTTCAGGGAAACCAACAAGAATATCTGTGGAGTTAAAGAAGTATTTGTGTCACGTTGGTAGCTACTAGAAGATTAGAAGGTTACATGGAGCATCCAAATCATACTGTTTATAATCTCAGCACAGGAATGATAACAAGCTATATGTTATTATGGGAATACTCATAGGCAACATGTGTGCAATGATGATGAAAGCATTGCTGTCATGTGTTATTTTGTATTATACATAGTAGGACTGGAAACTTAAGTAGCATGAAAATTTATCTTATTCATTGAGACTTACCACCATCATCATCCACTAATGATATAGTGACACATGCTGGAGAATCTCTCATTATATTCATTGTGACTCCTTCAAAGACACTAGGCAAACACAGGGTGATGTTCTCCACTTCTTCTGTTACATTGTCACTATCTACTACCTCTATAGGGACCACCAGATCTTTATCATCATTGGAAAATGTGTATGATGCCTTAAGAAGCCTGAAATCATTATCTGAAAATAAGAGTGGGTGCTATATAAAAGTTTATAGAACTAGGTGGTTGCCCAGTGAAGACTCTATTGCACCAGAACCCGTGGTTGTCACAAACAGATGACTTACAGAACATTTTGTAGATTCCTCCCCACAACAATCACATACCAATATCTGCAGTGGATTCTTCTAAAATCTGAATGCTGAAGGTGATATCTGATTCATGGGATCCAAGTTTCAGGAGTCTTACTTCATCGAAACTGAATACAGAAGCATTAACTATTGCGTTAATGCTGAATACATTGAACTTGAACCTCACGACTGTAAGTAAAACACACAGTATAGGTCATAGAACAGAGACACACTCAGCATCTTTAGAGTAGCCCAGAAAGGATTAGATCCATCCTTTTCAGGCAGTATTAAGTTATCATCTCTTATCCTCTATCAGTTAAGAATACCAAACCAACTAATGGAATTCAGGAATCCATAACAGCCCTTATAATCTCATAAGTACGGCTTGTGTTACATTTCTCTTTCTCAGAAGTTATTAATTACTGAGAATGAAGTCATGGTAATTTTAACTAAGTGAATGCATACTAATGTGGAGGATGGCCGGATTGGAGAGAGAATTAACTAACAGTAAAGATTCTAATGTAGTTGACTGTAAATACAACTAATGAAGTAATGGACAACTTAGCTTAAAAATCTACCTAATGCAGCCAATGAATTTTGTGGTGGATAAAATCTACTGTGGTGGTTTATGTTTCACCTCAATATGTTTTGCTGGTGTTGAATGTGGTATTGTTAATATATAATTTGTTATAGGCTTATAGCAGTTCAAGGTTTTGCTGTGTGATGAGTGAATTCCTGAACAACTGAAGCCTGTTTATGACCTCTATTCACAATCAAAACATATCCTTGGAGAGTCAGGTTGCTAGGTTATGATATCAGATGCATAGTTCATAAGTATTGATCTCACCTAGTTACTGAAATACTACTCACTAATCCTACACACTCATACTATAATATCTATTCCTCTGTGTTTTTTGTGGTTAAATATCATACTCTATTGTGGAAACACTATGGAACTGTTAAAAGTTCAAATTAGCTTAGACAGACATTAGCAACAAACTATGGTTTTCTTATTACAGTAGAACCTCACTAACTTAAGTTAAACCCTCTCCAAGTTGAACAGTGGCATGCAAGGGGTCAAGGTTCAAACTTTTCTATACAAAGAGCAATGTACATAAAGCAGCCACAACTGCAACAAAAGGTGTAAAACCATTAGCACCTATGCATGCTTTAACCACATGTACCTGAACATGTGACTGTAGCTAGTTATTCAGCTTAGAAAATGGCATTTAAGTAGCTACATTGGTTAAAAAATAGCCATGTACATAGTTGATTCTTCACTAACTTAAACATTTTCACTAACTTAAACAAAATTATAATCCTGTGTACGGGTTATTAAAATTAGCGAGGTTCTACTGTATTAGTAATGCAATTCCAAATGGAAGAACCAAAAATCATATGTGATTGAGCCAACGTTGAGATATTACTTACTATCATCATCTGTAATATTGACTAGCAGGGCGCAGTTTCCCGTCGCACTGGAGTCAATCACTACAGCAAAGGATTCGGTGGGTTCTGCTATGAGGTCACTGGTTATATCGATATTTATTTGCTTCAATCTAGAGTCAGCTTCAAATTCCACGTTCTCCTCTCTAGCAGAAAAATCTGAATCTAAACAAGGAATAGTTTTAGTTGAGTCAGGAATTATATTACTAGCATCTTATTCTCTCAATAAAGTTACACCATTTCTGTACTCTGTAGTGCTATAAACTGGTCACAAAGAATTACTGTGCTACAGCCATGCATAGCAAGAATTCATGTAGGGTACGATGTCTAGAATCTGTAAAATACATCATAGACAGATAGATGTTAGCTTACAGATATGCAGAGTCAACAAGGTAATTAAGCCCTCATTAATTACTTTATTATCGTGTTAAAGTGAAAACTAGCCCCTCCCATCCTCAAACTATCTTTATTACTAGAAGAATGCTCTGAATTGCTTGGTTAAATAGAAGTACCAGAACCTATGTAAAGACATTTCTTTTTTCTACACCAACTACCTAGTGTGAGGTTCGATCCACTCACTCTCTATTACCATTATTATCACTAACAACTATTTTTACAGCAATCAGGCTCAATTGGGTTTTACCTTCTGCGGGGTCCAGACCCACAATTGTAAGATCTTCTTCACAAGTTCCACTTACACTGGTGTCTCTTGCCGCAAACTGATCTAATGTCATAATTCTAACTAGAACAGTTACTGGTGAAGACTCAGTTCTTGATAAAGTTAGTTGCAGAGAGCCTACATCTTCATTTACTGACACATGTTCTATTCCCTGGAACTCAACACCTGCTGCAAACAGAGAGTATTGGGCTATCAAAAATTCGATGCATTATCATGCAGTAAGGTTTTCTAGCTAGCAGTTTAATTCTAAGAGGCATGTAGAGCTTGTAGCTAGTTAGTTAATTTACCTGCTCCTCCTACCACTGTTAGCAAACTTATCACTGCTACCAGCAGGCAGAAGCACATGCTATCTTTACTCTTTAGAGAAACCATTCTATAACCGACGGTTGATTTTGTTCCGCACTGGCCACGAGCCAAGAGTTTAAGTATTTTATAATCAACGCAATCAATGTCTATAGACCAGTAGTTAGAGCGGGAGGGTGTGACACTTTGTGGTCAAAATTATTGCTCCACAACACTTTAATTAAGAGACCCCAGCTATGCTTTCAACCACCATTCAGCTTTGTTTACACCCTAAAACAGCTCATAACCTTTAGTAAAAAAGGCATACCTATTAGTAAGTATTAGAATATAATCCTGCAGTCTCACATCTCATATCTATACTTGTTTCACTATTCCTTCCTTCTCTGTCTAGGTAACTTGATAAATTGCTGGAATCATGGGGGTTGTGGAACCGTGTGCTGAGTATGTCTAGCTAGCTAATAGCATCTGTAATATGATCACTTATAAGGGTGATCATTTTGGGACAAGAACAAAGGCTTTAAAGGCAATTTTAGTCTCCTCCCTAGTGTCATACACTTTGGACCCAGTAGACATGGGTAGAAGTTTTGTTGTTTAACTACAGCACAGAATTCTAACACTGAGATAAACATGGTCAGTGATAAAAAACATTAATGCTAGCTACAAGTTTAAAACCTGAATTCACAACATATAAAAGTACTGATACAATACTACTGACTTTCTAAAATACCTGAAGTAGTTAAACTGCATAATTGTGTCTGTGTACCTATAGATCATAGCTATGTACACAGACACATCATACAGTCCATGGCAAAGAGAATACACTGAGTTCTTGACAAAGAGACTACACAGATACATTAGAGCTCCTGGCAAAGGAAGTACAAAAGAAAGTAAACAGATCACTTTTCAAAGAGGTTCTGAGTTATAGCTAGATGCATATATACCCAAAGTTGATTCATTAATTTTAACATGAATTGTTAATTAAATGCAGACATTATTAGCTATAATTATGGTTGTAATAGTGTTTAGGTGTATCTGACTACAGCTATTGCTACATTCAAATTTTTGTGCTTTTTTTGAACACAAAATGGCTAGAGAGCACATCATCTACTACGTAGTCGAGATAGTGGCCCTCAATGAGTTTCTTCCCCTGATAACCAGGATTCATGGCCACCCAACACAGGTCTTCTCCTGGTGTCTCACGCTCCATGAAGTGCCACACAGGCTTACGCATCACAGGCACAGAGTCCATACCGGGAAGCTGCAATAAACGGCGGGTTTCATCAATATCAACTCCCTCACGCAAGAATTGACCTAAGGTGTACAGAATGGTTGAGCATAAAAACTTTCCCACACTTAAAGGTTTAAGAACTCAGAGTGACTAAAGAATATTACTATGTACATTGTGGGTTGGCAAGGATCATCATAAACAAAAGTCCATATGTACAATAATATAGAAATCTCTTATTTGACTCCCTAGTGTTTGCTTATCCCCAATTATATATTTTATAAGGAACCCAATATCATCTCACTGGAGCATGTTTCCTGGGAGTACGTGGTTGTAGTTAGGAAGTTTTTGTGTGTTATATATGTATAGGCTTTTCATGTAACAGTAGAAATTACATCATTCAGATTACATCATTGTCAATTGTGTACTATTGTTATTGTACTATATCTAACCTAGCCCATAGCAATAGTACAATTGACAATGATATAATCTGAATAATCTGTTACACAGTATGTATATTATGGTATCTAATCCTGGAGGGGGGGTAGGAAACAGCCAGTGCTGCCCCCCCTCCCCCCCACTTTTCATAGACCTTTGCAGTTGTTGTGTATAATATGCATGTGTGTCACTATGTCGTAGGTTCCAACTGTCCTTAAATATGAAGGACAGTCCTTTTTTAGACTTTGTCCTTCGTCCTTCAATGGCTTGCTACTGCCCTATTGTTTGTCCTTAAAGTTGTCTAGCCAGCCACATATCAAAACTATGCAAGCTTGCAGTTTCAGCAAAATATGACTGTTGGGCATGTGCAAGGTCTGGTCAGCTGCTATTCTATTTATAACTATGAGGTCAGTGCTATGCATGCACTTAGCAGCTAACCAAAGAATGCAAGCTAAGCTAAATGTACATCATGACAAATTATTACACAGATTAATTAACAGCATCTTCATTCCAACTGCTGCCAGCTGCCTCAATCTTATTATTTAGGGCGTGGTGATAATTTTTAGAGCCTCTTCATGTGATGTGTGTGGTGACAGTAGCTCCACTTTGTATAGTGATTGAGTTCATTGAACAGTGATTATAACCACGAAATGCATAATCAAGTGTAAACTAAACTCTTTTTTTTTTTTTGCTACAGGAGAGGCTTCTAATCTCTGAACCCTCTGAGTCAGATCAGAAACTTCTGCCTTTAGAGGATGATCATGGTGTGAATTTAAAGGAAGGAGATTCCAAACCATTACCTGATATTTCCTCGTGTTCCTTCTGAATGTGATTGTTAGTGGTGTATGAATATATTTATTCATTGGATGTGTTCAATTCCAAGGTGAAGAGCATAAAAAAGGAAAGCTTAAAGCTTACTACAGTCTAGTTGGTATGACCCTGGATAACAAGTGTTTGCACATTTAAATTTTGTACTAATGTCAACATGCTAAGCATTCCTGACTTTTAGCAACTGTCAAAGTTCCACATTTATTTGGAAACTGGAGAAAGGCTGTGCAGCGAATAAAGGAAACTTAGTTTACCACACTATTATTTGATCAGATTAGATGGCTAAAATTTCCTGGGGGGCTCTAGATTTTAATGGTGTCCCTCCCCCCTCACCTAAAATCATCTTCCTACCCCTCTGTTGATTATGATAACCTCCACTGACCTATCAATCCATGAGAGTTTTTAGGCTGTGTGAGAACTTTATGCCATATAATGTCAAGATGATTTCTCTTCATGAACCTCACAGAAAAATCCACTCCAACATCTTGTAGGCTAACATAGACCTCTACTGGGCCTTTGCTGTCCTCCTTCTCAGATATGCTTAGCTTGCCACCAGCCAGTTTGATCTTCCCGATTTCTTTGGCACTGAGGCTTACGCTTTCTCCGATAAATATTTTGTTATTTGGGGCAACAAAACGAAGCTTGGTGTCATTAAATTGCTTGTACCTTGAACTCTTCACTACAATACCCATAGATCCTATCCAAGTCACCTCTTCTCTATGCTTATCAGCAACAAAATGGCCATTCATCTGAAGCAGATCATTGCTGATAAGGTTAAACGTAAACCCATGTTCACCTTGTACAGAGAAGCAGAGGAGTTGTCCGGTTAGCAGTAGAATACTGAAGTGTGGGTCACCACCAATTGTTGTAGGAGGAGGCATTCCTATAATGTAGTAAAATTATAAAATTTGTGAGCAGGTTGTGTATCTTAATGCCATAACTAAATAACTAATAACTGATGACAAACTGAATGCTTCAATGCCAGACATAAAGTGGTGGAATATGGGGGGATCTAGCCCCTCCCCCCAACTTTTAAGTACAAATAACAAGTAAGCTCAAGTATATAGCTACTTAGTAAGTTTGTTGATCATGGACAACCAAATATCTATGATGGTGCACCAAAGTATTTTAACCCAATGACCCAATGTAAATATAGGGGTAAGTCACAGTCACATAGTCCATGAGCCCTCCCCACCTCCCAATTTTCCAAATGTTTCTGCTACCTATTAATGAATGACTTTGCAACATTTATGTCAGTATTAAATGATGTGACTATGGTCTCTATAGGTAGTAGCCTACTTGTAGCTGTGACTATAGTGGGAATCTCTGTAGTTGTCACTTCTGTGGTATCTTCCATAGTTGTCGTGGTACCTTCCGTAGTTGTCATGAGACCTTCTGTAGTTGTCATGGGACCTTCCATAGTTGTCGTGGTACCTTCCGTAGTTGTCATGCGACCTTCTGTAGTTGTCATGGGACCTTCCGTAGTTGTCATGGGACCTTCCGTAGTTGTCATGGGACCTTCTGTAGTTGTCATGGGACCTTCCGTAGTTGTCACAAGACTTTCTGTAGTTGTAATGGTACTAGTATCATCATCTATTATAAAGATAGTGGTCTCGGATGGAGAAAATATGAAGTTTCCATCAGAAGGTAGTGCTCCAACATCCATGTCTGTGACATTGAAATGTTCAATGTCTTCCATAATATCGTCGTTAATTATAGTAATATTAACGCTAAATCTTATGCCGAGACTATCAATGAATCCAGAATCTGTGCTGAAATCAACATAGTCCACTCCACCACCTGTAATGCATAAATGTAGCTATATGTAACACCTATAATATTGTTGTGGAGATAAGCTTTGTGGAAAGGATCATCACAGATAATAGCCTATAAGGTAAAGTATGTATGCATCATAGCTATAATAGTTGAGTCCCTGGTATTTCATTACATCCAATAATTACAGTGGAGCCTCTGAATGAAGGACACATTGGGATCAGGTCTACTATCCCTTGTAGTACAGTGGAACCTCTCATTGGGATCAGGTCTACTATCCCTTGTAGTACAGTGGAACCTCTCATTGGAATCAGGTCTATATACTAACCCTTATAGGGAAGCTGTCCTTATCTCAGAGGTTGATTTACGTTAAGATAAACCAGGTAGCTGATAGCTAAAGGTTGTCCTTATCCTATATATGGTAATTTTTGCTATTAAAATAACTAGCTAAGTATGACTTTTTTGTTTCCATCTAGATACACTAGACCTAAGTGGGTATGGGCAACAAGTACCCCATTCATTAGTTACACATCTGTGTCTTTGGTATGTATGTACCTTCTGCTGTGCCGTTAATTGTCTGTAGACCAAATAAGAAAAATACTGCATCTGAAAGCAAGGTAAGGTTCGATGGTGCCACTAACACAACAGACACCTCGACATAACCATCTGTCTCATTTACCATATACTGAGTCTGTTCAAATCCAATTATAGCAACTGAAAAGAATGATGCAAAAGATTGTTAATGATTTACAGAGACTTAGCCAAGATAAGTCACATTTTAAATAATATTATGATGAATACTCTCATGGGAAATTGCATGACTCTGTGGACGTACAGAGGTCACAGAAAACTATAAAAGGTTACATCTTATTATTATAGCCAGGGGCAAATCCATGGGGGGGTGGTCCCTCCCCCCCTTTCTTTTTATTATCAATGATAATAAATCATAATGTTAAAAATTAGACTATATATTATTTGTTCATGCTTTATTGCTTTTAAAGGCATTCTAGAAAAGCTTACTTCTGAAGGAGGGGGTACATGCCCCTCCCACACCCTTCCCTTACTGTGGCCTTTATAGCCATGCAGTTAGCATATCATACTTCCATTGTTGGATCTGTCCCCCTGATAGCTATTGCATGAATAAGAACATTCTACTAGTAGACATGAAAGACAGAGATAGTTAATATGGACTAACCATCATCATCAGTGATAGATATAACTGCTGAAGTAATTGAGCCAACTGAATATTCTCTTGGAATGTTATCTGGAATGGATAGCTGCAGAGAAAATTCTTCCAAGGTTTCTACTATATCGTCTTCAAAAATAGAAAATGTCAGACTCAATCTCATGTCTTCAGGTCCGAATGTAAGCATGGATCCAGATTCAAAATCGAAGTCTGGCCCTAAAACACATAGAACTTTCAAATTAAGATGACATAATAAGACTGAATTTAGCTACAGTCATAGGAATTACTGTAATTACAGTGGTTCCAGACACCTTTGGACAGAGGGGTGACCTCATTTCAGTACACAAGCTGTATTTAAGACATACTAAAGTGTCCTTCCACTGTATACAGAGGTATCCTCCTTTCAGGAAGTTGGTTCCACTGCATATTAATCTATTACAAATCTAATTCCAACCTTGGGATGCTGGATTCGAAGATGTGGAGGCAGAACTAATTAACACTGAAAGTGTAAGCTCAGATTCAATATCCTTCGTTACAAAGACCAAGTCAGAAATAACAGCATCTTCTTCAGGAACATTGAAGAGACCATTCTCAAAAGTGAAGGTGAGTACTGATGGGAAATAATATTTGTTAGCTGACGTTACTATGTATTTTAATAGAGTTTTGAAAGTGATGATGTAATGGTTAGTAGCAATAATTATTAGCTAGAGTGCTATAGAGGCATTAATACCTTCATTATCAACAATATTCACTAGAGCAACACCATTTCTTATTGGGACGGCATTTTGTGTATCAACGGGGTTATTCATATCATTGGTTACGTGGGCTAGCAAGTAGAATCCTTCATTTAGTGGTTCGTGAATCATATCGTCAGTTAGCGGAATGTTGACTGTCATTTCTTGATTAGTAGTGTTTGGTGGAAATGTCACCGACAATGTAGCAATAGAAAAATCCGATGCTAGAGAATGGTAAAAATATAGCTAATGCTATTGCTAATAGTTTATTAAGCTGCTATATGCTGCAGGAGGTGTTGGACAACCAGACAAGCTGAGTGTGGGACAATTCAACCTCTTATACTGGCTGTAGGTGGTGGCAGGAGGTTTTAGACAACCAGACAAGCTGAGTGTGGGACAATTCAACCTCTTATACTGGCTGCAGGTGGTGGTAGGAGGTTTTAGACAACCAGACAAGCTGAGTGTGGGATAATTCAACTTCCTATACTAATTTCATGTTAAAATTCGGCCTTCCATGAAATGATAATTCTGGGAGGCTGGGGGTCAATATTTGATCTTTGGGGGGTGAGAAGTTATGTGATACTTACTTTCTGCTGGATCAGGGGGAGTTTGTGATTGTAACTCCGAAGGAAGCATAAGATTCAATAACTCAAAGTTGTCAAATGTTAGTGGTGAAATGAACATTGTGAAAGGACCCACGTTTTCATCTTCTTTGACTACAACAACAGATACCATGCCATTTTCTTCATTCCCAGAAAAGTCAACTTGGTTAAAACCAAACCGCAAACCTTCAAGAAAAAAAGATAGAAAGATAGATATAGCTAATTCATTGATAAAAATTGTAAAGTTACCATTTGCTGCAGTGAAGACTACAGCTAGAATCTTAGTCAACAACAACCAGTTAGGTCCAGCCATAATGTCGAAGTAACTACAGCTATACTGCAAGCCATGTACAGTCTATTATTATAGCATACATAGCTACAGTTGGAGTTTCACTGGAATGTCCCCGTGCCACGTTTGTCCCATCACTGATCAGTACATGTTGTGGTCATAATTAGTTACTGCGAAATCTAATAAGGACATGGCTTCTCATTTTTAATGCTTCTTAGGTCTTCTCTGAGTAAGAAGTGATAGCTAATCTCTCAACTATTAAAAGTTGGTTCTATACCGCTAATGGTGGAACTGGACTCTGTTCTAAGCAATGGTGATTGTGATGAAGACTTGCCAAATCTTCTCAACTCCATCTCATTCCTCATTCCTGTGTTAATTAATAATTATGCAACCTCACACGAGTCACAAATGCAGGATTTCCTTATTGCTCTGGTGATCACACTTCTCAGAGTTAGGTATTAGGGGACACCTGTCCCAGGTCATTCTCTATGCAGCTAGTACTGTCAACCTGTCCTAATTCCAGGCCACCCTCTATCAGCTAGTACTGTCAACCTGTCCCAATTCCAGGCCACCCTCTATGCAGCTAGTACTGTCAACCTGTCCCAATTTCAGGGCATACACTTCAAGTGGTCAGTGACATAAGTAAGACTTCTCTTATTCCTATAAACTTTATTGTGCTCTATAGTCTCAGATTTCTCTATTTTACTGTTTGGAACTTGTACAGAATTCCATAATTCACCCTCTTACCACTATATTTCCCTCTTATCAATGTACCTCTTACCAGCACCCTCAATGCAGGTAATCGTCACATTTCAGTTATTTTTTTCTTTCCTTATACAATTTCTGAGTTTAGTATAGCATATATCATAGACCTATTAAATGATCATTTTCCCAATTCAAAAATCACACAGGCAGAGCTACTAGAATTTTTTTTTAATTTTTTTTATAGGCAATGGTGACTTGGTACAGGCTTTACCTTGATATCAATTTACTGTATAATAATCATTATAGCTAGCTGTTATAACCAGCTCTTATCTTAGTACATGAAACACAAAAATAATATGAACTGGAGGGGGAGGAGAGAAGAGGGAGAGGGGAGGGCTGAGGGAGAGGGGGGAGGGAGGGAGAAGGAAGAGTGTGGGATCTGTGTTACACTGAATCAAGAGGAATGACCGCATCATGTCTGAGATCTTCTGTAATGATAGATTCACTGGGAGTAGTTGGGAGCTACAAATAGAATGATATTATTATGAAAGCTATCAATGATGTCAGTAATGTATCTCACATTATTACTTCTTCCATCAGGACTGCTTCGAGAATCACCATATGATCTGGAACTAAAAATTGAAAAGCTATAACCAATTAGTTACCTAATTATCTCAAAATCATTTGGTAACTATGTAATATTTCAACTGCAAATAATCTTAGCTATCTGCCAAATACAAGAACATAATATTATACTAAGATAGAACTAACAAAACACCTCTGACACCTCTGTATACAGTGGAATCCCTCTATTCCAACACCCTGAACTGAGGACACCTCTGCATACAGTGGAATCCCTCTATTCTAACACCTATAAATGAAGATATCTCTGCCTAATACTAATCCCCAAAATGAGGACATTCTGTATCAATTAAAGACATAAAGATAATATATCCCAAATAACAAAACTTCACCAAAAAGAAGCCTCAGGATAGAGTGAGTGACTCCACTTTAGTGCCTGTAACCACACAGAGCTGTTTACATTCTTCCTAACCTTAATGGGCCAGCATATACATGTTGATCCCTTGCCATTTCTATCATCCCTGCAACAATGATTATCAGCATAACACATTATTAGTGATCGTGAAAGGTGACTCACTTCTAGTTATGCTCTTTTTGTACTTCTTAGATTCCCAACTCATCACTCTGCACATAATCACTCCCATCACCATGGTAATAGCATTTGTCACACCCAACAAGGAAAACAAGACAGTCCCAACAGTTTCTGAATTATATAGTTATTAGTTAATACTGATCACTTGAATGTAAGCTATCTTACCTGTCACAAGAGGTTGAGGCTGAATACTTTCACGTGCTAAAAGAAAAAAATGATGTTAGAATGTTAGATGATAGCTAAGCACTGCTTATAAAGGTATCTAATGTCTGTAGCTAGCCAAAGGTCAGTTAAGGAAACTGGATATGTGGAAAACGGTTGGGGGAGTATACTACAAGAACACTCAAACACTACCAGGGAATGAAAAACACAACTTTTCCTCATCAAGGTACTACAAATATTTTGAGAATACAGCTACATAATACTTCCTCATTCTATTGGAATGTGAGATATAATAGTCTTCAGTTTACTTTGAAAGGATGATTGACCTTCTCAGGACCATTTCCTTTTGTATACGTCAAAGAGAAGAGATCAAATGTCATGATGAGACTAAACTGAATACCATTATGTGGTGTCATAGTGACAACCTAGGAATGGAGGCAATCTAATGAACAACGCAGTGATGACATAGATATTCCAATTTTAGCCATGTTAATTAAAATGGAATTTAATCTTCTATAGTTAGTTCTTACCTCTCAAAGAAGGTTGGCTAGGTAAAGAACAGCCCAGGAAATTGCTAGCAAATACAGAGAACATCAAATCTCCCCTGTAAGACACGTTCATCAGTGATAGCTCAATTCTGTCGCCTAGTTTATAGTTTTCTGGCAAACTCATTCCCATGACTGTCATTACCTCCATATCGTCTAGGAACAGTATGGAACCCAGTGAGAAATTTGATTCCAATCCAAACTTGTAGAGTGTGGTACGGATGGTTACACTAGCAACTTGGTCATTCCAACTGATAATATGTGGTTTAGAGGGGGGACTTGGGACCCCCAGACTGTGACTCAATAAGACACCATCAGTCTCCCTAAAGTCCCCAATGCCAAGCTGGTTTGAGCCAGCTACTCTAAATAGGTAATACTCTTCTGCTTCCAGCCCATGCACAATTAGGGACCGTATATAGGGAAGTATGCTGGAATTAAAATCTTTTCCAACTTTAGCCTCTATCCATGTGTTTGTATTGTTACGTCTATACTCCACATGAAACTGTTCTATTGGATGACCTCCAGAAAATGCCAGTTTCCATGCTACTCTTGCCGAGCCTGGACCATGTACTGTAGATGTCACAGACCCTATCCCTGGAACTAGAAATATGAATAAGGTGAAGGTGGAACTGGAAGGTAAATGAAGTTGAAGGGTAGAATTGTACTTGTGAAGGAATGTGAATAAGGTGTAAAGGTAGAAATGGAATGTGAATTAAAAATTGTGAAGGATGAAAATGGAATGTGAATAATGTGAAGAATAATATGAATAAAGTGAAGGGTGGAACTGGAATATGGATAAGGCAAAGTGTGGAAATTAATGGAATGTGAATAATGTGAAGAATAATATGAATAAAGTGAAGGGTGGAACTGGAATATGGATAAGGCAAAGTGTGGAAATTAATGGAATGTGAATTAGGTAAAGAGTGGAACTGGAATGTAAATAAGGTAAAGGGGAGTACAAATCCCTTACCATTCGTCTCTGTTGTGAATTGGACTTGCTGGCTAGCTCTGCTCTGTAGATTTGATCCATTTGAAAAGACAAATACAGACACACTATAGTTTATAGCAGGCACCAATTCTGTCAAGTTTACTGAAGTAGTGGCAGCAGATACTATTTTATATAGCTCCTCACACTGGATCTCAACACAAGCAGAGTTTTTAAGGTATGTAAAATTCCTCATTGGTATTTCTATCTCGGCTTCCCTCAATGTATCAGAATCTGTGCTGTAGTTGGTAGGTTGTGGTACACTTGAAATGGCATAGTTAGAGATGAAGTCAATACTGCCACTGGTGGCTGGTGGTATCCATGAAATGAAAGCCCATGTATTTCCAACTTGAAGAACTGTGATATTCATAGGAGGTCCAGCTGCATCTGTGATGGAAAAGTACATAGAGAAACTAACACTTTATACCCTTGCAATAAAAGCAAACTTGAAGACTTAGAATGTCTAATACCAGTAATTGGGAAGTTAAATGGATCCTCAAAATTTTTCACACGAACAAGCAAGAATTATGTTTGTCAGCTAATAACAATTGTCTTTTGCTGCTAATTTTTTTTCATAGAATCTATGTCATTCAAAATTAAATACAGTAGTCCCTCTTTTGAGAGACTGCCCTCAAATCCGACAGAAAATGGTCTCCCAAAGGAGGTGGTCTCCAACTAGAGGTGGGTGAGGTGATGGGTGTGGTTAAATATATTTCAATATGGTACATACACAGTTTCTTTTAGCATAGTTTCATCTTGACTAACTCTAATAATTCACAGTTTTTGTGAGCAAGAGCAAAATTTCGCAGTCCATGGAGATATTTAGTTGCAGTCTGCCTATAACTCTCTTAATCATCCCTTTCTTCTTCACCAGAACTAGCTGCTTTTTCTTCCCTGATGCTAGCCAGTAAATTAATTTCTCAATCCTTTTCAAGGGTTTGGTTTGTTGCTAAATCTAGATCACAGTTCCCACTCCAAGCTCTTCTGCTATGCCATGACAAGACTTGCCACTATCAACTTTAGTAAGACAGCTACTCTATCTGAATTTTTCTATTTTTAGACATCTTTGATCTTTCACCTAGTTAGTTATCTGAACTTGACTTGCAGCTAGCTACATGTACTCATACATAGCATGTACAAGTAGAGTGCAAGTGTTAATAATACACCAGTGGTCTTAAAACTACCTGATTATGGTGGTCTCTGGTCCTACAAAAGAGGTGGTCTTTCACTAGAGGTAATTTTGTATTGCAAATCATCAGTGCATGCAAATTATGGTCTCTCAAAAGAGGCGGTCTTGGACGGGAGGGGTCTCTCAAAAGAGGGACTACTGTAACACAAAAATTTTAGACACTAAAATTTAATTAATGTACTGCGTACCTAACACTAATAGATTTACTAGCACCGATGACTCTCCCACAAAATTACTTGCAATGCAGATATATATGCCTGCATCCTCATATTGTGCATCATTCACTGTTAGTACTCCACTCTGAGGTAAAATGGAAAATCTATTTGGAAGACTGATTCCTTTCTGGCCTCGACGAAACCATTGGAAAGATGGAAAAGGGTGTGCCACTGTTTCAGCTCCACAGGGAATTTCAGCCGATCTGTTAAACTGAACGACAATTGGATTATCCAGTTCTATAATATCCGGAGCATCTGTGGAAAACAAGACAATTGGATTATCCAGTTCTGTAATATCCGGAGCATCTATAGAAAACAAATTATCACAAATTGCTGTAATGAATTTGTTGGGACTTTGAAGTCTAATCTATCCCACAGTAATAGCTTATTGTTACTATATAACTTAGCAGACCAAATGAATATGGCAGTTACAGGCATATTTAGGCTCATTGCACAAAAATCTACAAACTTCCTTGCAATTATAATCTATTTAGCCTTACAGAATACAGTGAGGTTGATGGTAGCTGAGGCTGTGCCCTTAGTATTGGTAGCATATAATGTATAATACCCAGCATCTTCTTTTGTTGGATTTCGAATTAAAATTGAAGCGTTGTTTGCTTCTATCCTTGTATCAAACTCCATGGAAAGTCCATTATACTCAAAAATCAGTGAGTTATATGCAGGAAAACTGTGGATTCTGAATGTTAATATTACCACCAAATCTTTGTTTTCCACAGCTGACACATGCATGGGTGCAGATATATGAGGAGGTGCTAAATTAAAAACAAAATATAATTAACCAGAAATTCTAGTAATTTTGGTCACATATTACATTACACGTATTATATAACATGCAGCTATTATGATAGCACATGTACATGTATGGTAGACAGTTGCTTATATGGAACAAGTGAGTATCACTATATCTAATCTGTTGAATAGTTACTCCATATTGATTGTCAGGTTGATAGTATTTCGATAATTTAATTAAGTAGACTCTCTACAATAATAATTCTACAAATGTAGTATTTGCCACGTACCTTCCACACTTAATACTGCTGTTGAAGAAACAAAGAAATTCTTTCTGTCAACTGAATGAACTATACACGTAAATGTTAAGAGATGATCTCTATAGTCAACAGGTCCATACCAGACCATTCTGTGACTTGTGCCAATACTAACCTGTAGAAAACATCAAATTAAACATATAATTAGCTAGATCAGTTAGAAACAGTTCACCTTGTTGCCTAGATCACTGATGGGACCTCTATTAGTGATCCAGGCATAGGCCCAACCGAACCTGTGTCTACAGCCCAGGGTAATAGTTTCACCTTCTTCAGCTGTGTAGTTTCTTGGAGATGTAACAAATTCGTTATCTGTGGAATAGTTTAACTTATGGTTAACACAATAGTATTACTGCAAAAGCAACAAAGAATTACTGTTCTTACGAACATGTTACTATAAGGTTCAGATTAAGTGAATCTTGTCCAGAAGCACTCACAACAGTGAGTGTATATTCCCCAGAATCTGCTCTTGAAGAATTCCTCACCACCAGTGTACTATTCATATGTAGCAACTTGATTCGGTCATTTCCATGAAATGGGTTGCCATCACGTAGCCAAGTGAAAGAGTATGGTTGAGGTAGTCCCAAGATATCTTCATAATGAAAGTATTTAGGAACTGTAGAGCCTTCCATAATGTAGATAAGTCCTGATGGACCTCTCAGTGCAGGTGGAACTTCAAAAGAAAGAAATATTGAGCAATAGCATTATTATGATGACCAATTTTCTCACCATAAACTCTGAGAGTAACTCTATTTGATATTATGTCACCAATGACACAGCGAAAAGTTCTGCTGTCATCTTCTCTTGACACGTCCTTCAGTGTGTATGTTCTGTTGCTGAGAGAGGGAGAATCAGCGATCACAAAATTTCTATAACATAATCGTGGCTCTGTCTCTTTTGTAAGAATAGTCAAGTCTTGTCGGATAAGAACAACAGGCTGATATTCCATAAAAGGACTGCAAGCAAAAACAGCTTCATCCCCTTCATACACTATCAGTTCAGGAGGACTGAGAATCAGATAGTTTGAGTCTAGAGAAATATGAAACAAGTAGCTAGCTAGTTGATTTCACTCCATACTTTTATGACTGTATGATATGATATCAACTATATAGTTTATTTGATTATACCATTGCTAATTTAATAGCATCCAGATAACTACACAAACACAAAGGTAGATATTGCACGGTCCAGCCTACCTGTTATCCGCATTAGACAGAACAGTGAGAGTCCAAACTCCAATAAAACTGGCAGTGAGCACCACATAGCTAGCTATGTACTCCAGACTTCTCTCCTAAAAATACTGGCACTGAAAATCATACTAGCTGGCTATTCGATTTGCCCTGCCAAATAGAGATTTTACAAACGATGGGAAAGTCAGTCTTCAATCTCGATTGTTTAGAACTATTTCTAAACCAGTAGCTATAACTATTAGCTAGCTATGTTGATATTTGTTTTAGAGGAATCTGCTCCTCCATATAAGGAAAGAAGTATATTTGTAATTCATTGTTAAATTACGTCAATTATGCTCTTCCAGGACCACCCCCACAAGGAGAATGTCATGGTTACATTTCACTTAAAGACTTTCCAGGACCACCCCCACAAGGAGAATGTCATGGTTGTACTCCACTTGAGATGCCATTCATTGTAACCAAATACCTGCTCTAATGGAGTCTGTTAGCTTTATTACACAGAGTTAGGACTAGAAAGAGTGACTTGCATATTACAGGCAAACTAATAACAATTATGAAGTCCTGATTCTTGGCATTGCAAAGCTAATCTGAGATTACTGTGTAGCAAGTGTGATGGTTTCATTGATTACATGTATAACTGAAGTGTAATACCCTTTTATAGTTACAATACAGATTTATGAAGAAGAGTTTATTGTTGTTGTTGTTGCTGCTGTTGCTATTATTACAGTGTATTATTGCAGACCTATTTCTATTATAGCATACCTGTATAGCTAGCTCCTATGTCTAGATATCCTTGTCAATGTCATAAAAGCTACATGACAGAATACCTGATGAAGCCAAATACAGGAACATGAGCTATTTTCAGATCTTTTTCAGTATGATTATTCTTCTTCTTACCTTACTATATAACAGAGGTGTAACAAAAAATTTAATAATCATTGTTACCACGAAGTTCAAAGTTCGAAGTCCGTAGTCAACGCATGCGTATAAGAGACGCCGTATGGCCTCCAGCGTTCATGCCTCAGCTAGGCTATCTGCAGAAATCAGAAGTGTATAAGCTAACGGGAAGGATACTAAATAAATATATGCTAGAAGATTAACTATTCATATACTGCAAGTTTAAAGCACAAATGATGTGTTGGAGTTCACTAGTGGTAGCTTTTCTGGCAACACTCTTGAAAGTCTTGGCACTGTCCAATGGTAATTTCATTTTAGGTACCAAGAAACCATGTCACAGTTTAGTTCAGAAATGGTTTGTTAAATGCATGAATGTTGTCCACAAACTTCATATTGGTATGTTTTTGGTGTAGATTCATGCTAACTATATTGAATCCAATTTTCCTGGAACCTCTCCTTTATGTAGTAGAGGTTACAGAGCTCTCAGCTTTTAAAAATAAAAAGTAGCTAATCTACTTGTTGCTAGGCAAGATGCTAACTTTAAACAATGATTACATCTCCCATATGCAGCTCAAAGGATTGAAATCAGCAGTCCACTACAGGGTAGTGAGGGAGAATCATTAACCATTGTCTGTGAAGCTATAAGAAGGGACGGGAAAAGGGAACATCCTGCTAATATTCTTATCAGGAGAAATGGAGAGTTGGTATTTAATGACAACAGAATGACATCTTCTATCAATGATATGAGTAGAGTCTTCATAATAAGTCCTTTGAGAAGAGAGGATAATGGAGCAATTATGCAGTGTTCTCTTGCAGAATTAATTTCTTTGGAAGTTGAGGCTGTAGTGTTTTGTAAGTTTTGATATTTAGCACAAAGCTATGTATGGTATTTATGCATATGTATCTAATATAGTAAAAAACATTTTATATGGCACAATCATGGCTAATGACATTCATTGCTCTACAGATGCCCCAATCCATGTATCAATTGATGGTGGAGTGATGGATGGAAATGTAATAGTTACATATGAGGGTGCAGAAAATGGCGTTGGTATCACCTTCACTATTGATGCCAATCCCGAAGCAATGAATATTATATCTCGACGATATAGTACAGCCATAAACCCAGGCATAACTGTCTTTGGGAATACTGTGACGTTCAATAATGTGAATAGATATGATGCAGGCGTGTATGATTTCATCTCTGGCAATATAGCTGGAACTACTTCATCAAACCTGACTTTAGTAGTGGAGTGTGAGTACATGGATAGTTGAACTGTAGTTAGCATGTTCCTCCCTTTTGGTAATTATAGTAAATTCCTCCTACAATGGAATAGCTAGTTATAAACAGTTTAGAGTACCTACCAGTTGGTGGTTCATTAGTCTTTTTTACCTACATGGTGCATAATAGAAGGGCTGAGTATAAGTCCAAGTTTTCTTTAAACAAGATCTTATTATACCTATCCCTTGTGGCATCATCAAATTTTGGACTTATACACTTCCTGCATTCTGTAATAGCTACTTAGTAATAACCTAATATGCTCTCTTCATTATTATTATTAAATTATTAGATGAGTTCATAGTTATATAGGAACCTTAAAAGCTCTATATTGGTATTTAGATCCTCCTGCCTTTTCTGATGACGTGACAGTGGGCTTTGCTTGCAGCAATTCATCTTCATCTTACATCATGTGTGCTACAAGACCTGGAAATGAAAATGGCTCTCTTATCTGCAAGTTTACTTCTCTTCCCAATGGCACACTAGATGTTTTGTATGATTTACCCAATGACACTGGTATCACCATATATGAGCATAACATTATTATTGCTGAGAGCAGTGAGGATTATGAAGGCATCTACAACTGTACTGCTACTAACCTTGTTGGAGGGAATTATGTATCTGTATCAAGAATAATAGAATTATTCGTTGGAGGTATGTAGCTATTATAGCATAATATAAAAGGGTAAATTTTTATCGAATTTTTATACATAGATGTGCCAACCAAAGTCACAAATATTTTTGCAGAAGTAGAAGTGGAATCAGTGACTTTATTTTTTGAACACAGTAGAGACAGTGATAGTGTTCCTGCTACCCACTTCAGTATCATAGGAGGACCCATTGATGGAAATCTTGAATCAATTGATATCATTTTAGAAAGAAGCTTGCGTAGTGTAGTCCTTCCTGGTGATATATTAGAGGCACAGAAAAACTATAGTATCACCATCATTGCTCATAGCTTGATTGGACCAAGCAGTGGTGAACCTTTTTATTTTATGACTGGAGGTTAGTACGCTAGTCAAAAATTTACTAATGTATTAGACCATAATCCTTTAACTTAGGAAAAATGATATGTCATCTTAAATAAAAGGATTAGGAACTTGTCACTGCCTTATAATTAAGCTAGCTATACCAGTTTAGACCTAAACCTACACTGTTTTTATTGTTTTCAATATTATTGTTGTTGTTGTTGCTGTTGTTGTTGTTGTTGTTGTTGTTGTTGTTGTTGCTGCTGCTGCTGCTGCCACCACCATCATCACCTTTATTTTTCAATAGATATAGAAGGCCCATTAGTCGAAGACTCTTCAGGTAATTGCATTGAATTCTAATATTCCATGAGTAGTATTATTATGTATGGATTAGGATGGCAGCACTAAAATTACAACTGCATCCCCATAATTATTCCAATGAGGCCATCCATTATTCCAACCAATTAGGCCCTCTAATTAGATTAGGATGATAATATCTTGTTTTTGTGCTTATCCTTTCATAATTATTGTATTGAGGTGACTAGACAAATATAGTAATGTTCTTTATTTATTTCATGCAGTGGGGATGGACGCACACTTGCTAGATGTCATGTTACCTTCCTTTCTTTTAGCTGCAATGCTCTTACTATAAACTGAAACATGCATAATATTGTAGCTAACTTTTTTGCAGCCATTATAATAATATTTATCAGGAGTTTAAATCCATGGGATTTAGCAGTAGCTAGAATACAATCAACTGTTCACATGTGTTGGAGATGACAAGTCATGCTAGGAGGAAAGAAATCTCTGGATTGCCAACTAGTAGCCAACGTTTACAATCATGCATCGCTTACCCACCCCTTGCCCCACCCCCGACCCCATCCGTAAACGCTATAATTATACGCATACTGTATCTAACGAGAGATTTAATAAACGCACTTAGAGTGGAGTTTGTAGACTCAGAGGTAGTAGCACTGTGATATTAGCCTTGCAAAATGGTAAATATATAATAATTATAGCGTTTTAAGTCAAGTGTTATTCTTTCATGATCGGGTAGCTACAGTATTCACAGAGCTATAATATCCCTATACAGTCATTGTATAGGAGGTCGGGAACTGGGTGTGGGTGGAGAATCTAAACTGGAAATACATTGTAATGTGCATGTAAGTGCATGTAATGGAATAGTTAAGAGGGCATAGCACAACTAGAATTTTAGCTAGCAGGCTACACAATGTCTAGGCAACAATTTTGGGTGAACACTGAGCACACCCACCTTAATTTCAAAAACAAAACAAAAAAAACCCTGTGCCATGAGATCAGAAGAAAGGAAAGGTAAGTGCCTCTCCAGTGGTACTCACATCACTAGAACATGACAATTTAGCATTATGCAGTTAAGTCACAAGTTATTGAAACTACTCATTCTCCTCAGGTGGCTCAATCACTTTAGTATGTGGAGTGGGTGAATGGCAGTGAAGTTCAAAATAGTACTGAACCTATTCTGGTTAGGAGAAATAATGCTGTGCTCATTAGTAATAGGTTATCAGTGGTTAGATTAAACGAAACACATACGATGTTTGTGCTATCTCCTCTGATGAGTAGTGATGATGGTGATTTGCTACACTGTGCCCTTGCAGATAACCTTTCTAAACCAGTACTGCTTGTCATACCTCATGAGTTATTATGATTGTACATGCATGAAAGCATTGTTGTGAAGCTCAACCCCTGGAGTGATGTGTTATTCTTATGTCCACATCAGAATCATGTTATTTACTAGCTGATAGAATGAGAAAGCTATAATGAGTGCCATGTCACAAAAAATGTTCATCTTGAATATAAACTGCATTCCCGAAAGTTGCTTTTCCTAATAATGTCCAGTAGGTTTATAAAATTGACTTTCTTCCTGTTCAGTAGTTTGTCTATTTGATGAGCTCTTGTATCATAACTATTTGCATAGCATCATTGTTTATGACTTTCAGAACACTCAGGTGTCAAGTATGATAATAATTCTTCATTATACAGATGCTCCACAATTTTTATCAGTTAGTGGAGTGCTGGATGGAAACATGGTGATTACATCAGAGATCTAACAATTACATTCAATATCACTGCCAACCCAGCAGCACAAGAGAGATTTCACGGCTAGGAGCAAATGGTGTTTCTCCACGAATTATTCTTTCTGAGGGGTAGTAACATTAAGTAATATCAATAGGAAGGACACAGGCATATACAACATTACATTCAGCAACATCTACGGGAGTTATTCAACAAATATGAATGTAATAGTGGAATGTAAGTTTCATATGGACAATCAGTGGGTGTAGCTGCATAGTTACTGTCAATTAATGATGAAGATAAGTAGAGACAAAGTTAGTTCTTAATCCCAAACATCATAGCTATAGATAAGATCCAAAAGTCATCGTAATTGCAAGTTATATTATTTCTGATCATAGGGTGAATAGCTAATGACTTGTGTTAATGTTTGTGCTACTTCTTGGTTATTCAGTTCCTCCCATCTTCACTACTGCTGTTTCTGTGGAATTTGCTTGCAGCAACACATCTTTACCTTTCATCATGTGCGCTGGCAGGGCAGGATCAAATGGCACTCTGAATTGTGCTTATGATGCTTCACCCACTGGCAAAGTGGTTATTGTCACACCTCCTTTTAGTGGTGCAAAAGTCATAAGAAATAAAATTATGATTAATGATGTTAGTGAAGATGATACTGGGGCCTATGATTGTATTGCTACTAATATTCTCATAGGGATCTCCATGTCTGTAGCAAGAACAATAGAGTTTTTTGTCGGAGGTAATTATTATTGGGAGTTAAAATTATTATTGCAGTATATAGAGAGTTAGCTAATAGAGAGTATATAGAGAGTTAACTAGTTAATAGAGAGTTAACTAGTGAATACAGACTATAAATCAGAACCTCTCTATCTAGGCACTTTTTCTGGACATATTGAAGCTGACTAGAGGTTCATTTGTGTGGAATAGAGAGGTTTCATTGTAGTAACTGTTACAAACTTAGTAAAAGTTAATTCATTGCAGATGTATCTTCTGCAGCAACAAGACCTAGCATATCAGTAGATAGCACCTCGGGAGATGTAACATTAAGATGGGAACATAGTGAGGGGAGTGTTCCAGTCACCACCTTCTTTATCACAGGAGGAGCCACTGATGGAGGAAATAGAATTGTCAGGAAAAGTGTTCCAGGGACAACTTTTTTTATAGTTCTGAATGGAGCTATACTGGAACCTTATTTACATTTTAAGTTCACCATCACTGCTGTTAATTTAATAGGGCAAAGTAGGGGAGTGGACGTCACCTTTATGACTAGATATATTGAAGGTATATAACCAATGAAACAGCAACATTATTGTAGTGTAATAAGTTAACAGAAAATTTCAACTGGTTCCTGACTATGCATTGTAATGTGGTATGTGAGTAATTTTCACTAGAAGATTCCAGCAAAGAAAAAGGGAAGCAGCCAAGAGTTTCAAGAATCTGATACTGTTAAATGATTGTTTATCCCCTTTCCCTTGGGTTAATTTACATCCCAACTACAAAGGTGACTTCATGGCCTACTATTCAAGGAAATAACTCAGCCAATTATTCCCCTGGCTACAAGTCTAGACTTGTTTAGTGGGTGCTTCTATGTGTAAATTCTGGACATTACATCATTACTATTACATCTGTAATATACCTGTAATATTCAATAATATAATATAATAAGATTACTGTAATATACCATAATATACAATAAGAATACTGTAAGGAAATTTACACATAGAAGCACCCTGTTTAGCTAGCTATATATTTATTTATGAATTTGCCTGTTAGTGATTATTTTTTAATTAAGAATACATGCACCTCAATAAAGATGTGTTCTAGAACTTTGTTGGGCACAAAATGCACACATACCAGAGCATACACAATAATAGTCCAGTAGTATTCATAATAATTAGGTATTTAGGCAGAATACAAGACATTGTAGGTGGGGTCAAATACTAGAACTAACTGTACCAACTTCCTACAGTGGGACTTGTTTCACTCACTCCCAATAACCGAACAAGTGGTTAGCTAGCTACTTAATAAAGTGAATATTTCCTTTTGCTTTTTTTGTAGGTGCTCCAAGTTCAGCACAAGCAGAAAGTGGTTCCTTATTGACATCATGTATGTAATAATCATATATATACTTATGATAAATTCTCATTGTTCTAAAAACATGACTAAGGGTGGAGCTCAAGGCCATTGCGAGCAGATCATGGTTTCTACAATAGCAAATGACTTGTAATCAAACGGCACCCATTAAAGGACCAGTTTAATGAACAGCAATTCCATGGCTTTAAGGGTGCTGTGCACTGGCAATGCGCCATGCGATGGAGAGTAGCCAATTAACGGGTTTTTTTCACCACTAGAGTATTGATTTAACTTTGCGCGCTAAAATTGGCATAATCTTAAATTTTGGCGTGCCAAATTTTGGCGAATTGCTCCCACGGCCACCTAGAGGAAAGATTTCACCCGCGCACAAATTTTTATTATTATTAGGGGTGGGGCACTTTAGCTAAACTAATGCTATGATAGCATCCAACTAAAATTCAATCATCTCTTGAACCAATTACCAGAATCGGCCCATTCTTTGCATGCAGCTAGCTTCTGGTAAGGTGAAGAAAATTACATTTAGTTTTATTTAATAGGTAGTCTGAAATTTCCAAAACAACTAGTCATGAGTGAGTAAATGAAAAAGTAAAATTGAAGTATAGAAGATCTAAATGTAATGTTGTAGAGCATGAAGAAAGGAGCTTGTGGAGTGAAAATCAGCGCAGTAGCTCTAGCAGGTTTGGAGTTTAATTCGACGCAGTAAAATCGTCCATAGTGGCTATAAAAAATAACAGAAATGTTTCCTGTAAGTTCAGTGCTTTGCTGTAATGCTGTTCTCTCAGTAGTAATTGTTACATGTTGCTACTACAGGCTGTTGTGAAGTTATGGTTCCATAGCAACCGTGCGTGGGTGGGGGTGCACAGCACCCTTAAAAACTTCAAAATATATACAAGTCTGATTTCAGCCCTACCCTAACCCTAGCCCTAGCCCTATGTTCTTTTCTGCAGTGATAACTATTACTCACCTGAGTTGCTGGCTCTGTCTCCATAAGAACTAACTATTTAGATCAAGTTAATTTAGCAAATATATAGATAGTCAAGTCATGCCATCATTCAATTTCATAACATCAAAATGCAATCAGAATAGGGAAAAGGGTCATGCATAGTCACTTTTCTCATCTGTGACATCATAAAGTCCAGGCATTGCTTTACCATTAATACTTCAGGGGCATAGACACTATTGACAACTGCTATATTATTATTGCAAGAGTAAGATAGCCTGAAAGATATTATATTAAAGAATGAAGCCATTGGTAGGTGACAACCAATTATTTTTAAGATCTAACTTGATTTTACAGCATGGAATTTATGGGGATTGTGATAAATTTTCCCTCTCAACTCACATTAATTACAATAACCACTGACCCAGGATGTGCATACAGTACTAGTTGTTATCTCTCAATCAACCCAACCCTCCTTCTCTGTAACATTGCACTTCCGTTACATAACGTTTAAAACGCCAGCACTTTGAGGACCATTGATCCAGCATCCACGCTGAAGCCAACCTAAAGTTGCAGGCAAACTTATAGCTGCGAGTTCTTATAGCAGATCATATCACATAGGCCGATAATCTATCGGGCCGTGATTGGACTGTATTTCTGTAAATCGAGAGGGGAACATAGATAAAGGTAAAATATACTGCATGACTTTTAGCTTAGTGGTGTAGGTGATAGCCACCATCTAGAATAAAACCGATCCTCTACATAGTTAGATTTAATTGGCATTTTAAGGATCTGTTGCTATAATAAAAGATCAATGGTACGATACAAGAAAGGATTGTCCTTTTTGCCCTTCTCAGAGTTGAGTCAGGTGTGTGTTAGGGGTGGAAAAGGTTTATTGTTGCATGTATGTAGTTAGTGATAATGGAAACACTGCCTCAAATGATGAAAGATTACTTACAAATTAGCTACATTTCAACTGTTAGTATACAAATCACTAATTAGAGCAACTGTGTTCATACAGTATAGCTAACCTCCTTATAATGTAAATGTTTAGATGGACCTCTGGAAGCATATGATAGCCTGGATGGGACTGTTATTCTCCTTGTCAACTGGTAAGTCTATAGTTATAGATAAACCAGATTCATATAGCTTATGTTGTTCACCACTTCAAAGTTCTGGTATATATAATCATAATTATAATGTGTAGCTATATAGAATAGTATAACTGCTACAGTCATACAGCCTGTGAGCTATGAGGAACCTTATTTATATGTTTGGCATACACAGAGTTAAATGGACAGGCCAGTTACTTTCTTGCACGTAAACTTGGCTCTTAAGAATGTTTGTTTAGAAACAAAAATTTTGTCTGTACCCACTTAAAGACTTGTGGCTGAATTACTAATCAAGTGACCTCACTAATAAAACAATGGTGTATCATATCCTATGCAGCTTATAGTCTTCTGGTCAGCTTGCTCTGTTATTAGTGGTACGTACCCATTAATAAAGGTGGGTACATAATGGAGAGTGAGTGAGAGTGAATAGTAGTAAATCAAGATGTGATATACAGTCTCTTTGAGACAATTCTAATGTTTAGCACTTGTTTTTACCCTGAGCCTCTTTACCTAAAGAACCCTAGGCAGAAAAATGAGTATATGTTTCAACATGAAATATGGTTTTTAGTTATGACTCCAGTTGCCTGTCAATTTTTTTTTTTTTATTCTGTGTGAAGGTGTACTTGCTTATAGAATGTGTAGCTAACTTTACTGTGGGACTGTGTACAGGTCTATGAATTAAAGGAACAGCCTCCCTGTGATAAGGAGTCTGCTATCATTTCCTAGTTTTGGGAGCAAGTTTTAATTATTCTCTAAGTTATTAATATTTTTGCAAGAGCTCAAGTGAATGAGAATAGACTTTAGTACATTTGTTCACAAGAGTAGTATAGCTGTTATGCCTGTTATGTCTATGGTCTCCTGCATTTTCATAGTGTAGAATTCATAATAACCTATATCTGTGATATTATTCGCTTGAACCTTAATTGCACTGTTATTAAATAATATTAATTAGTTCTATACATGTGGTAGCTGTTCACTCATGCTTGACCATATAATGATTTCATCCAGGCTCTTGGTAGGTCTTGGTGGGATTTTTGGGAACCTAAAAGCCACACAACATAGTACAGAACCCAAAACCATGGAGTATAGTGCAGACAAAATAGGACCCAAATAGCACAGAAGCATAGTGCTGGACCACCAAAGAGCAGAGTGTTATATTTGCGATGATTGCATTAAACTGTTAATGCTATTTCAACACATCCTCTTAAGTGGACTACTTTTGTCCAATGAAGTGTTTTAAGAGAGATAATACTCTCCTAATGTTTGCTGGCTATAACCACAGTAAGATTAGCCCAAAAGAGCTGTTTTCTCATAGCTAACTCCAGGGAATCTGATTTATTTCTTCAATCTTCAGACCAAAACTAACTCTGTTCATTCAGCAAAATATGTGGTTTTAAGTGTATTTAGTTTCTGAGGGACTCCTTTTTAACTTCACATGAACTTCACAAAATAGAAGTAGATTTAGCTTCTGTGCTTCACGTATCCCCTCACACACTCTTTCCCTCTCATTGCCTTGGCCTAATGACCATGTGGTATATATTTGCCCCCCCCCCCCCCCTCCCCCCCTCCTGTCAAAATTCCTTAGATATGGCCATGGGTCTTCAGATGCAGAGTCCATGTCTAGTTCATTGGTGATGCTAAACCATATTCATGAACACAGCAGGTTAGAGAGTTGCCAAGTGTCAAGTTTAAAGTAGAAAGTATATATAAAGATTTGTGCTAGCTCTCACATTTCATGTTGTGAGAAACACTTCATGTTGTGGTATATTATTCTGTCTCAAACTTACTGTAATATAATATATTACTTCTAAAATAAGTAGGACAATTGACACTATATCAACATTATTAATAGAAGAAGTACATGTCAACTAATATAGAAAGGTTGTACTTTGTGGTATTAGTTCTTTTCCCATGCCACACAGGAGACATAAGGTTAATAGTAGCCACACCACCTCTGTATCTCTCTATACATCTCTGTATATGCATGGCATTGAATTTCGTGCTACCTGATATGAGAAGCAGTACAATATAATTAGTTTATACTATTTAATTTTTAAAGATCCCATCTACTCCCACATCTCTCCCTTCTATCCTGGTTCTTCATATTGCATTGAGGTCTTTTACATTCCATATGTCTGTTGGCAATGACATAGTAATTTTAATGACAGGTGTGACACATCATACTCATGCATTTTGTATTGTTTAAAGATGTTGATATCAATGACACAAATGCAACTTCAAACTGTGACTAGTAGCTACTATCTTCTAGAGCTAAATGATAGTAGTGTAACTACAGTAGTAGGTACCAGATATGAATCCTGGAGTGGTTAAAGCTGTAAACTACTATATATCTTGCTACTTGGAAAGCCACTTCAGTCTCTTCTTGTTTTTTCTCATTAGTATTTATTGTTGTACCTATAATACCTTTCTCTATGAATATTATTATATATAACTATTCCTGCCTGTGTGTACTGCTTGTGCAGCAGTGAGGTAAATGGTGTGATTATATCAATGGTATTAAGTTACCTTTTCAATTGTATCACATAGACAAGTTGTCTAACTAGGATTACAGATAAAGATGCATTGGAACTGTGTCCAACCACTTACTGACTGGATAGATGGTTTTCCTAAGAGTTGCAAATCATTATAAAAAAATTATCTTATAACCTATACCATGGCCAACTTACAAGAAGTGGTTAGCTACTACCTGTAAGAAGAAACAGTAACATGTATTTGCAGGTCAAATTGAGCCTCCAAAGATAAGTGTTTAAATTTATGACCCTTTGGAGTGTGAGATTAAATTAACTAAGGACTAGGCTAAGAACTGAGACAATTTCAACAGACAGTATCCTTCATTTGCTAATAAATAATACTCATCTATACTGACTTTCTATAGCTCAAGTATCTGTTTCCATTACTACGCCACTAGAAGGCAATGAGGGAGATTCATTGACGATAACATGTGGAGTTGTATCAGATGGAAGCTCACAAAGTCCTTCCCCTATTGCTATCAGGAGAAATGGTGTAGTTTTCTCTGATGACAGATTGTCATCATATCTAAACGGCACACATAAAATATACACACTGAATAGGCTAAATAGGAGTGATGATGGATCAATGGTGCAGTGTGCCTTCGCAGACACTCTGTCTTCAAGTGTCGAAATCATTGTGTATTGTGAGTTGTGATAGTAGAGCTCGGTATAGAAGGCAATTATATGGGGAGTAAGAGATAATATATATGAGGGGATCACTAGATTTTTACTTCAGAAGAAGAGGAAGATTCACTTGAAATCTTTATTACCTTAAGGTAACGTTTATTAATGGGTACAAAATTTAGTGGTTCTATGCTTTGAGGCATTTAACTGGTACAAATATTAGCTATTTTGACTTTGTTATAGCATACAGATAATTATACACCATCAGTTCATAATTTATACGTAGAACAACTTTTCTCCACCTCTTTAATGTTTATAATTATAGTGACCTCCTTCAGTTGAAAAAAGATTGCAGACATTGACCAATCATTGTGCATGTAATAGTTTGGTCAACCTGACATCAACATCAATATCTTCAACCAACCATTACAATAGGACTATAGAACGATCCTCTGGTGACCTTTGACCCCACAGACCTTTAATTTGATAGAGTTTAATATTAACGAAAAATTGAAAATCGCTAAAATGAGTACCCGTTTATAAACGTTACCTTAAGGTATGACAAAACAGTGTCACTGTCCTAATTAAAGTCCATTCCATTAACACGATCCTTAACAATACATTGATACCTCAGAGAACAGCTTACTTTTTTTATAAACACTATTGATCACATGATGTTGGCAATCATAGACCTGTACTTTACCTTGCAACTATATATATCAAATGATCACGTATACAGCATGCCATTGACCACACTGAATGCAGGCGGTTCAACTGATCTTGAAGAAAGTTATTTGGTGCTCTATAGCTTCTAGTGCTTAACTAAAACCAAATTTTGTGTTGCAAGTACTAAGTCATTCATCTTCAGCTTCCAAATCTCAAGTGTACACAATGGATTTTAATTAGAAGATGTAATGTCCTCATCATTATAAATATAGCTACCATACGTAATATTAGGAAAGAATTGGCTACAGAATATCTTTACTCTTATCTACAGATCCACCTGAGGTTATATCCATTACTGGAGTTGGATTAGTGGATGGTGAACTGACTGTTGCAGATACTGGATCAAGCAATCTTACCTTTGATATTAGTGCAAATCCAACGGCTGGAATTAATGTTGAACCAATGAGAGATATAGTAGTTGTGATGAATAATGCTGTGAAATTTGTTAATGCAATGAGAGCTGACGCAGGTCTATACTCCATCAAGATTAGCAACAGACTAGGAAATGTATCAGCAAATTTGACTTTGATTGTGGAATGTAAGAAATATTAGTAACTATAGGTACTGTCTAGTGGATTAATTTCACCTTCATCTTTATAATGGGGATCTTAAATTTCACCCACACTATTAGTCTATACGTATCCTTTCTAATAATACCTCTATTAACCTCCTTAGTATATATGTTTTAGCTTCCTTTCACTCCAAGTAAGGTTTGTTGCTGCAAACAATATTTCAAGTGGTGTGTGGGTATTCAGAATGCAATGTCTTATAGATAATAAAGGAGCAATATTAATTTTTGGCCCAGTATAAGATTGCTATCTAGGCTATTATTTGAGGTCGCATTCACTGTATTCAATTTTGTCCAGATCCTGCCACATTTGTTGTTGACATTTCAGCAGAGTTCATTTGTAACTATTCCTCTTTGTCCTCCATTGTTATGTGTGCTGCCAGACCAGGAGTGAATGGTTCTCTTAACTGTGACTTTGAGTCTGTTCCTGAGGCCACACTGACAGTTTCACTACCTGAAAATAGTGCAGCCACTCAAAATGGGCACTCTATTAACATCAATGGAAATAGCTCAAATAATGCTGGGATCTATACCTGTAATGCCACTAATGTTTTTATTGGAGGAAATTCTATATCTGTAACAAGAACTATAGAGTTATTTGTAGGAGGTATGTTAACGAGTGTATATGTGAGTCACTCTGCCAATAATTCTATTATTATAACAATTATGATTTTATAGTTGATCCAGAGATTGAAGGTATAACTCCAATGGTAAATGAATCAGTGATTTTAGCATGGGAACACACAAATTCCGACAGCAGTATTCCAATCATTCAATTCACAGTCGAAGTAAGACCACTTGAAGGAACACGTATTATCCACGAAACAGTACCAGGAGATCAGTTTCGACTTAACCTGGACATAAATAGGTTTGAACCTCGAACCTCCTACGTAGCTACTATCACTGCTAATAGTCTGTTTGGGCCAAGCTATCCAAGAGATGTCAGCTTTATGACTGGAGGTATCATGTCACTCTTATTCTCCATAATCTAAGTGTACCTCTATCTCCTAGGCCTGTAATTAATATGACAAACAAAATCATCAGTGTGTCAATTAATTTTGTTATTGTTGATTGTTGTTGTTGTATTGTTGTTGTGTGTTGTTGTCTTGTTAGAATGAATGTAAAATGTTTGCACTATGACTATCATCTTTATCTATTGTGTTACATTTCTTTAGATGGACCATCTTCAACTGCAACACCATCTTCAGTTTCCCCTGGTATATTATACAGTCAGCACTATCTTTGCCATTGGCTTAGTAGTACCCTCTATGAACTTCACCCAGCCAGTTCACTCTATGACTATGTGGTGTAACTATAGAGTTTGAAGTTCATTAGATTTGTTGTGTTCACTTGTCTAAACCAAATAGTTGTCATCTTGTTATTTATTAGAAGATGAAAATGTTTGTACCATGACTATCATCTTTATCTGTTGACTTATGCATTTCTTTAGATGGATCATCTTCAACTGCAATGACATCTACAGTTTCTCTTGGTATGATAGTAACTAACGCCATTGGTTTAGCACAACCCCCTTTACATAATCCTCTCGGACTTCAGTTCACTCTGTGATTATGTGGTGTATAGAAAGTTTTACTTGTCTCAAATCAAATACAGTCCCCATCTTAGGATTGGACTCTATTGTCCAGAGTCTAAATGTACCTCTATCCCTAGGCCTGCTGGTACATATTATATAACTAGCAACAACAGGTCATCATGTGTGTGTGGAACCTTTGATCTTTTCACTTGATTTATTGTTGTTGTTGTATTGCTGATTTTTTTGCTGTTGTGTTATCTTGTAAACTATCAGAGGATGAATGTAAAACATTTGCACCATGACTATTCCATTGTCTTTATACATTACTTTGTAGAGGGACCATCTTCAACTGAAACATCTTCAGTTTCCCCAGGTACGTATAATTATTATACTGACTAACAAAATCTCCTCCATTGGTTTAGCACAACCCCCTTTACATTATTATCTCCATGAGCTTCACCCAGCCAGTTCACTCTGTGATAATGTGGTGTAAAGAGGCTGAAGTTCATTATTAATTAGTTGTGTCCGAATTGTCACTGGAATAGAGTTGATTTTGCAGTGTGCAGTACATTATGGCTAGCTAAAATCAGATGAATGGTCTTCAAATATGAATAAAAACAGTCTGTGTGTTATCTATTAGTGCCATTAGCTAATAGTGGTGGTAATCTTGTTATAAACACTTTTTTTCTTTTAATAGTGTCAATTTCACACCTCCTGACTGTCCTTCTACCACTCTCTCTATATCCTCTTCTATGAACTATAGCTAGTGTTAGACACAACTCTCTGTATCCTCTTATAGCTAGTGTTACACATAATACTGTATAGCCATTGTCATTATGAATAAAAATGATGGAGCAATTAGCTGTATACGTGTGTATGGTGCGTAAGTAATCTTTAACAAGACCATGGCATGTCTAAATAGTAACGTTATTATGCTATTCCGTGACAGTTAGATGATATATCACTTATCATGATCATTATCATACTAATACAATAGGACATGGCTAGCTAATCACCAAGGAAGAATATCTTTTAAAGGCGATGGAAGCTTTGATGTGAAGTTACCACTAGTGGCAGGCCATTTGCCAATTGGCACCAGAGCTTACAAGTTACTGATAAAGTGCACCAGTGGACAAAAGAACTTAAAGCTGTTGTCACTATAGGGCCAAATAGATCAAAATGCCATATGCTTCACACTTGACCTCACACTCAGCCTTCAGTCACAGGTTTACTTAGACAGCAGTCTCACTTGATCAGGATGACTCCAAGTATTAACTACTTCAGAATAGATATTAAGACCAGTTTTGGGTAGTCCCATCGGTGGTCTTAATAGTGAGGCTCTACTGTACTTTCTGGGGCTATTGGGCAGGATGCTTAACCGACCAATAGATTACAATCTAATGATGATAAAAGAAACCTCCTTGCTCTGCCAACCAGACATGCTCTGACCAACCCAACAGTAGATTCTACTCTTTAGACCTTTGAATGATGCACTTCTCTGTCACATGTTTTGTCACAAAAACAAAACAAAACAAAATGTTTGTCCTTGCAGCTACGAATTTCATGCCTGCCTGCCAACTAACTCCTGCAGCCACGCCCTTTAAAGTGGGAATGGCAAGATGTAAGGTGACCGAATCCATTTGCCACTTAACACTCCGCCAGAGGAAGTAGATAGTTGAAGGTACAATTTAGCTAGCTACTATCATTAGATAAAGTTTTAGTTTAGCCGTTGTAGGTCATCTAACCCTTTCGCTTCCAAAAGAGTGTAATTTTACACACTTTTCAACCGTCCGTTACTCGGACCCCGTCGGCACCAGGACGTCCTCCTGCCGCCAACCTTTGACTGTCGGCATCGGAAGTCAGAACAATGGGTTGTGGTCCGTCAGTTCTCAGATGTTTGACCACAGGGAGGAGCTGCCTTTGATCTTCCTTTGATGTTCGCTTTATATGGCAGACTTACCAACCGTCCCGGGTTTTCCGGGATTGTCCCGGATTTTAACGAATTGTCCCGGTGTCCCGGATCAGGCACTT
This sequence comes from Diacarnus erythraeanus, assembly GCA_964016965.1. Classification (NCBI taxonomy): domain Eukaryota; kingdom Metazoa; phylum Porifera; class Demospongiae; order Poecilosclerida; family Podospongiidae; genus Diacarnus; species Diacarnus erythraeanus. The sequence continues at coordinate 1,038,966 of OZ024681.1, forward strand.
AATGTCCTGCATTTTGAACTTCTTCAACTTGACCTTTGGACTTCATTGAGCTCGATGAGTGGAAGTGACAGTAACTCCGAGTCAGAAACTGATCTCAGTCTGCAGAGCTGCACAAGCGTATTATCTGTTGGTGCAGCTTCTTCTTCTAGCAGCTTCTTCTTCTAGGAGCAGTGACCTCCCTGACCCTCGGCCTCCCGCTCGTAAGAAGATTAAGAGAGGCAGCAGGAATGGAGGAAATTTAACATGAAAGAAAGCAGGAAAGGTTCTTCATTTGTATATTGTAACATTTGTTGCACTGATTTTTCTGTGGCTTCTGGTGGTTTGCATGAAGTTAAACGGCACATAGCAAGTAAGAAGCACCTAGAGCTAGCAAAGCAAAGTGTGGGTCAGAGTACAATTACTGGTGCCACCTTCAGGAAAGATACACTTGCTAACCAGGTTACAGCTGCAGAAATCTATTTTTCCACTTTCATAGCGGAACACAATATTAGCTTCTGACCATTTTAATAAATTATGTAAAGTAACGTTCCCTGATAGCAAAATTGCTCAGGGGTTTGCATGTGGCAGGACAAAAACTACTGCTATAGTGAAATATGCTCTGGCTCCAGTATTCAATGGTGAAGTTATTAAAGCATGCTGCTGTTTGCCTTTCACCCTTTTATGCGATGGTGGCAACGATCAAACAGATCGAAAGTATTTTGGAATCATGGTGAGGTATTGGGATGAAGTGGCACAGCATCCAGTTACACGGTTCCTTTGTATGCCAGTGTGCAATGTTGCCATGGCACAATCACTGTTTACTGCAATAGAGCAGGAATTTGAGTCCCGTAACATTCCTTGGAGTAACATGATTGGTTACGCATCAGACACTGCTAGTGTTATGGTAGGGAAGCATAATTCAGTTTTGAGTAGGCTTCTTGGTAAGTTAAGTTATTTAGCCTTGGGTGTCTTTGTCACCTAGCTGCACTTTGTGCTGCTGCTGCTCTTAAAAAGCTTCCAGTTTCTCTTGATGAACTTCTTATTGACATATTTTATCATTTCAAACATTCTTCCAAGAGGTGGCACAAGTTCAATGAAATTCAACTTGAGTTTAGCAATGTTAAACCTCTTCGAGTCCTTAAGCACAGTACAACCCGCTGGCTTAGTTTGGAATGCTGTTTGAAGAGACTAATCGAGCAGTGGTCAGCTCTTTATTGTTATTTTGATAGGACAGCTGAGTCTGAACCTAACAATGATCATGTGCAGAGGGTGTACAAGTGCCTTAAGGATCCTGAAGTGAAGCTAATTTGTAATTTTGTCCTTTATGCCCTTAAGCCCTTAACACTCTTTTCTACTGCTTTTCAAACTCATGCTAGTCGCATTGGTACCTTACAGGCTGATGTGCGTCAGCTCTTACAATCTTTTGTTAGCAATTTTATACATCCTGATGTTATTAAGTTAACAGAAGACATTACTTCTATTGACTTCACAGATACATCTATCCAGCTCAGTAACGATGAGCTAGGTATTGGCACATCCACCCATTTATTGTGGTATGGGGAGTTTGAAAATTTAGTGGGAACTACTCTTGAGAGATGCTTTTTTAAAAGTGTGCGGACATTCTATGAAACTTGTGTTTTGAAAATATTGGTAAATTTCCTTTTAATGATACTACTCTACATGAACTAGCTTTTCTTGACCCTAGACATAGGGACAAGACCTCTCTTAATGGTATTATTCAACTGGCAAGTCGCTTTACATCTTTTTCTCCAGATGAAGTGGATACCTTGAGTATGGAGTTTCGAGATTATCGTTCTTCACCCATACATCAATTGCCTACTTTTGATCCAAAAGAAGGTGGAGCAATAGATCACTTTTGGGCAGCGATGGCTAAAGTTCACTCTGTCATGAACTTGGAAGCATATCGATTTGGTGTCCTATCTCATTTTGCTCAAGTCCTTCTGATACTTCCCCATTCAAATGCCGCTACAGAACGTCTTTTTAGTATGGTCAGAAAAATTGAAACAGAGGAACGGCAGCGGTTGGATTCTTCTACAGTATCTGACCTATTAAGTATAAAAATTAACAATGATAAACCATGTTACTCAAATGCTCATCTAATTAATGATAATATGTTATCAAAGGCTAAATCAGCTACAATGCAAAGTCTGAACAAATCTTCATCTCTTTAATGTACTTTTTATACATCAATGTACTCAAACTCATTTTTATCTAACTCTATTTTAACTAGTGCATGACATCATGGGGTAGGGTGAGGGGTGTCCTGCAAAAATGAGCAAAATCCTGCAAAATACAGGATTTTGTCCTGCACACAATATTTTCAGGTTGGCAAGTCTGATATGGACTTTAAAAAAAAAAATGAAAAGAAAAGGAGAGTGGCATAGGGCAGTGCCGTAGAGGATCGTCGGTGTGAGAGAGGCCATAAGCAGGCCAGCAAGAGTCTCCAAGGAGCTCATTCTTTCTGCCTTGATCTGCTAGCCGCCAGCATGACGTCACGCTGACCTGCGCGACCTTTTGCTGCCTGGGGCGCCGGCGCCTAGTGACGACCAATGCCAAATCAAAAAAAAAATCCAAAATTAGTGTAGCGAAAGGGTTAGTATCGAGGACCTAGCAATATGGATTGGAATTCTGGGGCTCCAGGCTTTTAAGCGAAGGAGTGGACAGTGACATTGATAGCAGCTGTAAGTTCCGTAGCTAAGCTAACCTAATATCTGAGCTGAGAAGTGTGAGCCTAGGGTGTGTGTCCAGCCCACAGAATCACTATCTAGCCTGTAGAAGCTAGGAAAGAGTGTTGTGGGGGAACACCCCTCCTGAGACTCCCTCGACCTCGACATTGGTGTGTGTAGACTTGGGGTGTGTACAGAGGGGTGTGGGAGTGTAGGTGTGTCCAGCTGAACCCCCGCTTGACCTAGAGAGTTAAGGGGTGTGTGTGTGAGAGATTTGGAGGTGTGTCTAGATCCTCTAGACCTCTCAGGAGGAGGAGGGGGAACCCCCTTGTGGCCCGCTAGAAGTGTGTGTGTGTGTGCGCGTGTGGAGACCCTGAATGTGTCCAGAGGAGTGTGGGAGTGGAGGTGTGTCCAGCTGAACCCCCACTTGACCTAGGGAGTTAAGGTGTGTGTGTGAGAGATTTGGAGGTGTGTCTAGATCCTGTAGACCTCTCAGAAGGAGGAGGGGGAACCCCCTTGTGGCCCGGTAGAAGGGGTGTGTGAAGACCCTGGGTGTGTTTAGAGGGGCGTGGAACCAGATGTGTATCTAGCTGGCCTGTAGACTCTATAGGTAGAGTGTGGGGGCACCTCCCCCCCCTCCTCCCCACCTTCCTTCCCTCTTTTATTTTATAAGCTCTCTCAATTATCATTATGTAGGTATGGATTACATGAGGAGATAAAGGAATTTGCACCTATCCCAAAAGTTTCTAGACTCAAAAATTCAAATCAAAACTAACTTCAGTAGCTAGTGAAGATTAGCTATATTAATAAAGATTATTATGTTATAATACTTTTGAGAAGACTGCGTGGATTCACATAGGCATAGGAAGCATGGGAGAAATGCCCCCTCCACCCACCCATGGTTAAATATGCAGATCAATAAGGAACATGCTAGCCTATATGCCAAATTTAGTTATATAACCTTTCAGCATCTAAAGTAACTTCGTTGCAAGCAATTTCTGAAATGTGTTATTTCATTGAATATTCTTAACTTTACATTCTTCTTTGGTATAGCTTCTTTACAATTACAGAGACTGCAGAGCATAGCCTTTTCATCTCTTCATCACACCTATGATCAGAATCAAGAATGTCATCACGAGCTTCTTCATACACACACTGGTGAACTAGGTACATCTGTATTGCTAAAATTGTTAATTTAGGTAAGCTAAGCTATTTTGGAAAGCCTACAGTGTTTTCAAATCATGCTAGATAGTCTCCTACCCAATGGTATTTCTATAGCACGGAGTCCTTGCCCACCCCTAACCTCATTCGTGCCCCCATGCTCCAAAACATCTATGATTCAAAGATGATATTATTTTTTTAATAATGTAACTGTTAGTGAAACTAGCAACAAGTCTTGTCACAAAGAGTATTACAAAGATTTGGTCAACCTTAGTGATTAATGGTATGGTCAATGTAAGCTTTAGTATGACAACTTTTAGTTAGTTTTTGACTAATTGAGATCAGTTTTGTGACTAATAGCTGGTACATGAGGTCAAAAATGACCTGTTGTTGATGGTCTCACATAAGGGTGTGTTGTGATGTCACATAAGGGTATAAGGTGCATTGTGATGTCACATAAGGGTATAAGGTGCATTGTGGTGTCACATAAGGGTGTGTGGTCTGAAGCTTGTGGCATTGTCTGAAATTGTGCAAGAAATGAAGATGTGGGCTGGGATTTGCGTAGAGATATGGGTCAATTTCATTCAGCAGTGAACTCTTGACCTTGGAATGACTAGACTAACCCTTTCGCTCCCAAAAGAGTGTAATTTTACACACTTTTCAACCGTCCGTTACTCGGACCCGTCGGCACCAGGACGTCCTCCTGTCGCCAACCTTTGACTGTCGGCATCGGAAGTCAGAACAATGGGTTGTGGTCCGTCAGTTCTCAGATGTTTGACCACAGGGAGGAGCTGCCTTTGATCTTCCTTTGATGTTCGCTTTATATGGACTTTAACTTTATATGGACTTTAAAAAAAAAATGAAAAGAAAAGGAGAGTGGCATAGGGCAGTGCCTAGAGGATCGTCGGTGTGAGAGAGGCCATAAGCAGGCCAGCAAGAGTCTCCAAGGAGCTCATTCTTTCTGCCTTGATCTGCTAGCCGCCAGCATGACGTCACGCCGACCTGCGCGACCTTTTGCTGCCTGCCTGGCCGCCGGGCGCGCCGGCGCCTAGTGACGACCAATGCCAAATCAAAAAAAAATCCAAAATTAGTGTAGCGAAAGGGTTAAAGGGGTCGCGCGTGCCAGACTACGTAACAAGGCCGGCCAGGAGTTCGAGTAGTACGAGTCGAGTAGAGCTAAGCTTGGAGCGTCGTCAATGTTCTCCGTTTATTTTGAATTACCAGGTGCAGTATTCCGAAATATCCTGACTTACCTTAACTACATAGCTAGCTAACTACATGTCACAGAGATCCATAGTTACCAACTTTTAAGAATCATTTATAGTGAGATGTGCATATGTGACTAAGCAGTTGGTGTAGCTCTTTGAATGTTTTGTATGAAGCAGCACCCTTCATGTCTAACCTTTACCATCAATAAATTTGTATTTAGCATGAGCATTGAATACATATTGAGACAATGGTAAGGGAAGATGACTTTACTTTTCTTCATGACAGGGGGAGCCATATTATATCATCATCCTGTGATATAGCAATGTCTTCTTCAACTGACTCTGACTACAGTTCTCTGGTCATTATCTCCATATGACATAAGCATAGTCCAACTGCCCCTTTACCCTGCTTATTATTTTACAGTGAGAAAAATGAAGTTGCTTGTGAGACTGTGAGAAAAGAGCTAAAACAGTGAGAGTTGGTAACTATGGAGATCTGTCATTGCCCTTCACAGAGTTAAGACTTGAGGGCCCAGTTTTATATCTGTGTATACAAACAACATCACTGAGTACAACTATAGTTATGTTTACACACAGCAGATAATTTTTTTATTAATATGTAGCCAGATGGACTTTTGGACATATATTATAACCTATATGGGATTGTTATTCTCCTTGTCAAGTGGTGAGTCTATATATAGTTTATAGCTAGCTCTGAGAGTACATATATTTTACATTATTTTTGGACAGCCTATAAAATAGTTGTACTTCCAGTTCTATTGCTATAAGTTTTAACTATCACAAGTTCTCAATGGGTGTGTACTCACTTGGCATATTTGGCAATGCTAAGACTACACTGTATGTGTAAAGATTGGATGCATGCAAATGGCTGACCAACAATAAAGTTATCATATAAGTTATCCATCATTTCATTGGTATAACTGCTACAGTATACAGCCTGAGCTATGATCACTTTGGCAGCCTGTAAGTAAAAATGGACCAGCCAATATTCCTTGTACTTGAGTATGCTAACAGGTAACCAAAGAATTTGACCCTCTTTTAATATATTGGCTTCTTTAATATCCAAGGTTTCTTGAATATCCTGTCTTCTATTATAATGTTATAACACTAAGTGATGTAATAATGTGATTGCAAAATCAGCAGATTCCACAAAGTAGCTATATGAAACAGAAGATACATGACATGACCAACTTCTCAGAAACAGTAACATGTATTTGCTGAGCTAAAACGGTGTTGAGAAATTTATGGACATTTGAAGTTTCTACATAGAGTTGTTATTACCTTCCTTTAGTACTCCTGTAGTTTCTCCACCCACTATTTGGTGCTTAGACTATCAATAGAAAACATAAAACCAGGCATGAGTGGAAAGGCTCAAAGAAGAGATGTTGCAGTTTTGGTTTACTAATAGTTGACATGACAAAGTAATCTACTGTGATAGTACATCTTTAACAGGGGTGGAGAATGAGGAGAGGAGGGGGAAGCAGAAGGCCGGCATGTGGGAGGCTTAGTTCCCTCCCCCTCTCCAATTTACTTGTTAAATTGGTAAAATTTGTAGCTACAAATCTTAGTGTTAAGTCATATGTCATATGGCTTCATGAGAACATGACCAGCTAAAAAAAAACGAGCTACTTTGCTCTCAAGTTGGCAGACTAGAGTTGAAGAGTTGAACAGATGGAACAGAAATTTTTGAACTATAGAACCAGCTGTTTTTTGTTTGTATTACATTATAAACTTCCCTTATCATGTATCCTTTTATTTAGCTCTCAGATTTCCATGAAGTTCCTTTCAATTTCCTGGGGGGAAGGGGGAGAAGGAAGTTTTTCTCCAGATCCCCTCAAAGAGAAAGCACAGGGTATATCCTGTGTCTTGTTCCCAACCATCTTCAATCCACTCCCCCCTCCCAATTTCTATGTATCTGAACCTCCCAATGGACACTTCACTTCTTTTAGTGTGTCATCCAGCTCACCATTGTCCATTCATTGCCTATGATACTAATACTAACCATAATCATCTATACTGACTTTCTATAGCTCAAGTATTGGTTTCCATTACTATGCCACTACAAGGCGATGAGGGAGATACATTGACGATAGCATGTGGAGTTGTATCAGATGGAAGCTCACAAACTCCTTCCCCTATTGCTATCAGGAGAAATGGTGTAGTTTTCTCTGATGACAGATTGTCATCATATCTAAACAGCACACATAAAATATACACACTGAATAGGCTAAATAGGAGTGATGAGGGATCAATGGTGCAGTGTGCCTTCGCAAATGCTCTGTCTTCAAGTGTCGAAATCATTGTGTATTGTGAGTTGTGATAGTAGAGCTCTGTATAGAAGGCAATTAATTAATGTAGCCTATATATGGGGGTGGGGGGGGGGGGGTAAGAGATAATATATGAAGAGATCACTAGCTTTTTACTTCAGGAGAGAAAAATTCACTTGAAACCTTATTATTATTATAACTATACAGTGTCACTGTCCTAATTAAAGTCCATTCCATTAACATGATTAACATTGATACCTCAGAGAACAGCTTACTTTTTTAAGCACCAGTGGACTATTGATCACATGATGCTGGCAATCATGGACCTCTACTTTGCCTTGCAACTATATATATCTCATGAGCAAGTATACAGTATGCCATTGACCACACTGAATGCAGGCAGTTCAACAGATCTTGAAGACAGTTATTTGGTGTTCTGGCTTCCAAACCAAATTTTTTGTTGTTAGAATTAATCAAAGCATTTACTAAGTCATTCATCTTCAGCTTTAAAATCTCAAATGAACACAATGGACTTTAATTAGAAGATGTAATGTCCTTATCATATATAGCTACCATAGGAATAATAATCTTTACTCTTATCTATAGATTTACCTGAGATTATATCCATTACTGGATTAGTGGGTGGTGAACTGACTGTTGCAGAGACTGGATCAAGCAATCTTATCTTTAGTATTAGTGCAAATCCAATGGCTGGAATTAATGTTGAACCAATGAGAGATGTAGTAGTTGTGATGAATAATGCTGTGAAATTTGTTAATGTAATGAGAACTGATGCAGGTCTATACTCCATCAGGATTAGCAACAGACTAGGAAATGTATCAGTAAATTTGACTTTGATTGTGGAATGTAAGTAACTTTGGAAATATTAGTAACTATAGGTACTGTCTAGTGGATTAATTTCACCTTCTTAAAATTAATTCAAAATGTGGATCTTAAAAATATTTAATTTCACCCACACAGTTATTCCTTTCTAATAATACCTCTATTAACTATGATTTAGCACTCCAAGTAAGCTTTGTTGCAACAAGCAATCTTCTTTCAAGTGGTGTGGGCATATGTGTGGAGGTATTCAGAATGCAATGTCTTTATAGCCAATAGGGATTCAATAGAGTAATCTTGCAATATTAATTTTTGGCCCAGTATGGGATTGCAGTTATCTAGACTATATTATTATTTGAGGTCACATTCACTGTATTCAATTTTGTCCAGATCCTGCCACGTTTGTTGCTGACATTTCAGCAAAGTTCAGTTGTAACTATTCTTCTTCGTCCTCCATTGTTATGTGTGCTGCCAGACCAGGAGTGAATGGTTCTCTTAACTGTGACTTTGAGTCTGTTCCTGAGGCCACACTGACAGTTTCACTACCTGAAAATAGTGCAGCCACTCAAAATGGGCACTCTATTAACATCAATGGAAATAGCCCAAATAATGCTGGGATCTATACCTGTAATGCCACTAATCTTGTTGGAGGAAATTCTATATCTGTAACAAGAACTATAGAGTTATTTGTAGGAGGTATGTTAACAATGATGGGCAGAGTGTATTTATTATATGAGTCACTCTGCCAATCTGCCAATAAATCTTTATTATAACAATTATGATTTTATAGTTGATCCAGAGATTGAAGGTATAACTCTAATGGTAAATGAATCAGTGATTCTAGCATGGGAACACACAAATTCCGACAGCAGTATTCCAATCATTCAATTCACAGTCAAAGTAAGACCACTTGAAGGAACACGTATTATCCATGAAACAGTACCAGGAGATCAGTTTCGACTTATCCTGGATATAAATATGTTTGAACCTCGAACCTCCTACGTAGTTACCATCACTGCTAATAGTCTGTTTGGGCCAAGTTCTCCAAGAGATGTCAGCTTTATGACTGGAGGTATGTCCCCAGATCTTTGCATGTCTTGGGGAGGTCTGACTATGCCAGACTACCTCATAGACTACCTCTATCCCTAGGTGACCTGCTGATCCCAACCAGATTATCGTGTGTGTGTGTGTGTAAAGACTTTCCTTCCCTCTGATTTTTTGCTTTTGTGTGTTGCTTTCTTGTTTATCAGAGGATGTAGAATGTTTGCACCATGACTATCATCTTTATCTATTGTGCTTATACATTTCCTTAGATGGACCATCTTCAACTGCAACAACATCTTCAGTTTCTTCAGGTATATTATTATACAGTCAGTCTCCACCATTGGTTTAGCACAACTTCCAATAATCAGCTTCACCCAGCCAGTTCACTCTGTGACTATGTGGTGTAACTATAGAGTTTGGAGTTAGTAGTGTTCACTTGTTTCAAGCCAAATAGTCACCATTAGTTGTTGTCTTGTTATTAGGAAGATGAAAATGTTTGCACCATGACTATCATCTTTATCTATTGTGCTTATACATTTCCTTAGATGGACCATCTTCAACTGCGACAACATCATCAGTTTCTTCAGGTATATTATTATACAGTCAGTATTATCTCCACCATTGGTTTAGCACAATCAGCTTCACCCAGCCAGTTCACTCTGTGACTATGTGGTGTATAGAGTTTGAAGTTAGTTGTGTTCACTTGTTTCAAGCCAAATAGTCACCATCAGTTGTGGTCTTGTTATTAGGAAGATGAAAATGTTTGCATCATGACTATCATCTTTATCTATTGTGCAAATAAACATTTTTAGATGAACTATCTTCAACTGCGACAACATCTTCAGTTTCTTCAGGTATATTATTATACAGTCAGTATTATCTCCACCATTGGTTTAGCACAACTCCCAATAATCAGCTTCACCCAGCCAGTTCACTCTGTGACTATGTGGTGTATAGAGTTTGAAGTTAGTTGTGTTCACTTGTTTCAAGCCAAATAGTCACCATCAGTTGTGGTCTTGTTATTAGGAAGATGAAAATGTTTGCATCATGACTATCATCTTTATCTATTGTGCAAATAAACATTTTTAGATGAACTATCTTCAACTGCGACAACATCTTCAGTTTCTTCAGGTATATTATTATACAGTCAGTATTATCTCCACCATTGGTTTAGCACAACTCCCAATAATCAGCTTCACCCAGCCAGTTCACTCTGTGACTATGTGGTGTAACTATAGAGTTTGAAGTTAGTAGTGTTCACTTGTTTCAAGCCAAATAGTCACCATTAGTGTTATTTATTAGAACTAAGAAGATGAAAATGTTTGCACCATGACTCTGTTGACTTATACATTTCTTTAGATGGATCATCTTCAACTGCAATGACATCTTCAGTTTCCCTGGGTATGTTAGTAACTAAAGCCATTGGTTTAGCACAACCCCCTTTACATCATCATCTTTATGAACTTCAGTTCACTCTGTGACTGTATGGTGTATAGAAGCTAAAGCTTTGCATTATTAATGTCTCAAATCTAATACAGTCATTATCACTACTTATCAGCAGGGTAGGAAAGGAGGGTTCAAAGTGTGCTGTAGCACCACCTTTTTGTGGCTATGCCAATGACATACATTATTTTTTGGCAGTACCCCTTTATTCAAGTCTGTTCCAGCTGACTTGTGTACATATCCATTGCTTCAAGCTGTTTAACGTTAGAATTTTATTTCCACTAATCCAATAAGAGTCAATTACTTTTATAATTATTATTATTATTATTATTATTATTATTATTATTATTATTATTATTATTATTTGTTGTTGTTGTTGTTGTTGTTGTTGTTGTTGTTGTGGCTTTTTATGATAATTTATAATTGCCCCCACCCTAACTATGAATTGCAGCACCCCTACCTCAAATCATCTTCTGCTTGTTATTGCTAACTTTAGGACTGGACTCTATTGTCCAGAGTCTATATAAATGTATCCCTAGGCCTGCTGGTGCAATTATAAGGTCATCGTGTGTGTGTGTGTGTGTGTGTGTGTGTGTGTGTGTGGAACCTTCACTTGATTTATTGTATTGCTGTTGTGTTATCTTGTAAACTATCAGAGAATGTAAAATGTTTGTACTATGACTATCCATTGTCTTTATGCATTTCTTTGTAGAGGGACCATCTTCAACTGAAACATCTTCAGTTTCCCCAGGTATGATTATTATACTATCAGTATTGATTAACTTAATCTCCTCCATTGGTTTAGCACAACCCCCTTTACATTATTATATCTATGAGCTTCACCCAGCCAGTTCCCTCTGTGTCAATGTGGTTGGTGTATAGAGGCTGAAGTTCATTATTAATTAGTTGTGTCCGAATTGTCACTGGAATAGAGTTGATTTTGCAGTGTGCAGTACATTATGGCTAGCTAAAATCAGATGAATGGCCTTCAAATACCGGCTGTGTGTTATCTATTAGTGCCATTAGCTAGCAGTGGTGGTAATCTTGTTATAAACACTTTTTTCTTTTAATAGTGTCACTTTCACACCTCCTGACTGTCCTTCTGCATATCCTCTTCTATGAACTATAGCTAGTGTTAGACACAACTCTCTGTATCCTCTTCTATACACTATAGACATAATACTGTATACGTAGCTACTGCAGTGCCTCCAAGTATAAGCATTGTCGCATATTATTATGCAAAAGACAAGGTCAATAAGCAAGTAAGCAAATGTGACACAAAATAAGCAAAAAAGTGACCTCTGACATAGAGCACTGATAGAATCAAGATCGAATTTCGATCCTCACTTTACACTGAGATTATATCATCTCTTATAGGCTGTCACTTTAATAAGACCTGGAAGTGCTGTGAGAACAATAAATTTAAAGACTCTTTACTGATTGCTACAAAGAAATGTACTCATGAAAGAAACATGCACAACAGGGCTAGCCACATAGCTTGTTCATAATAATTACAATAACATGTGTATGCAAACTGGGGCCAAAATAAGCAAAAATTGTTTATTTTATATGCATATCTAAAGTTACTACTTGGAGGCTCTGAGCTAGAAATATTTGTCATTTATGAATAAATTTGGCACTTTGAACTTGATAAAATATTCATGTTTGACATACAGAATGATGGAGCAATTAGCTGTATTATACACGTATGGTGCATAAATTATACAGTAATCTTTAACAATGACCATGGCATGTCTAAATAGTTGTCAATAGCTAACTACTCGATATTATAAGGTTATTGTGCTATTCCAGTTAGATGATATATCATTTATCATGATCATTATCATTCATAGGCTCCAACTTTTTGAAAACCAGTTCCAGGACACTGGCCACACCCACCAGTCACACCTAAATCATAGCTAACCCCGCCCGCCTAAACCACACCATCAAAAACCACACCATCAAAAACCACACCATCAAAAACCACACCCATTAAGCATAACAAAAATCATGAGTCTGCATTTGATGAAAGCAAGCCTGTCAAGGATGCTGACTGTGCATGCATGCACTGTATATAGCTACTGCAATTCACTCTAGTCATAGGACAACAACAACCAGATCTACACTACGTACAGAATCAGATCTAGTAGTAGTTTTGCAGTCAGTGTCTAGGACAAATGGCAGGTGAATCCAGGACACAGGACAATGTCAACAAATCCAGGACTGTCCTGGACATTCCAGGATGGTTGGAGCATTATTAAAAATTCGGAAGTGGGGTTGGAAACGATTATTTTCGCGTGAAACCATAGATTAAAAATGCGAACCAAACTCCGCATTTTTAATCTATGGTTGTTGGAGTCTATGCATACTAACTAGCTAATGCGACAAGGCTAGCTAATCACCAAGGAAGAATATTTTTCAAAGGCGATGGAAGCTTTATGTAAGCTTTGATGTGAAGTTACCACTAGCGGCAGGCTGGTTTTCAATACACGTGATAAAGGATGACTAAGCATCAGCCACGCCCTTTTAAGTACTGTAGCAACTAGCAAGATAGAGCGGCGAACTAGTAGCTGATCGAATCCATTAGCCACTTGATACTCTAGTAACTCTGCCGGAGGACATAGTTGAAGGTACAATTATTACTTATAGCTTTAGTTTAGTCGTTGCTGTGCGCACACCTACCAACTACCCGGCCACACCCGCAGAAACCACTGCTTTCCCGGGACCGATATAACTGCAATTTCTTAGCCCAAAATTAATTAGTAACTCAGTTTAGGGTGTGGCCATGGTACCGCCATCTCTAGTATTCTGATACTACGATACTAAATAATGACATTAACTTTGTTTCTTTCATTTTAAAAATATTCTTGAACCCCTTTATTCAAATCTGTTCCAGTTGACTTGTGTAGCTTCAACATGTTGGAACAACATGTTTATTTTTGAGAATAGTTGGAAAGTTTTTATAATTTATTACAGTTGTTTGTTTGTTTGTTTGTTTGTTTGCCATACCTCAAATCATCTTCAGACCTACCCACCTGTGCGGGCAGGTCATCTAAGATAAAGCCTAGCTATCTAAGTAGCTAGTAATTGTAACCACATGTCACAGAGATCTGTTCCTATATATCATTGCCCTTCACAAAGTGGAGACTTGAGGTCTATTACAAGTCCATTTATATCTGTGTATACAATTGAGTACAACTCAGGGATGTAAGCAAGGGGGGGGTTGGGGGCTTAAGCCCCACCCAGATTTTTCAGAAAATGAGATTAACTAGGCTCTTTTAGTTTATTTATTTTTGTAAACTGCATATGATGTGCATTGTAGTGGTTTGGTAAACAGTATTTAGCCATGGTTAACAGGTAAGCATGGTAACATCGCTTAGAGAACTTGCTTGACTCTTAGCCTAGTTGCTAGTAGCTAGTACATGTCTGTGAATCTCTAAGATCAAGTGGTTTAGCACTCCTTTAAAGCCAGGTAAATCATCAGCCTGAATTAGCCAGCAGCCAGACTGAACTGGTGAGCTAATAATATTTAGGTTTTTCGACCAGTGTATTCTAAAATATAGTTTTACTAGCTTGAAAGTGATGTTGAAGATGTTTCAGTACAGAATCTACTATCTTCAATCCTTAAATTTGAATATTACTCTAATTTGTTCTCTTGCACTTTGTGCAGGAGGAGGAGGCATACCCCCTCCCGAGTCTTTACCTTATTAGCCCCCCCCCCACCTAAAAAGTTGTCACACCCACACCATGCAACTATAGTTATGTTTACACACAGCAGATAATTATATGGTTTTATTAATATTGTAGATGGACTTTTCATATATTATAACCTGTATGGGATTGTTATTCTCCTTATCAAGTGGTAAGTCTATATATAGTTTATAGCTGAAGTAGATTATCTTATAAGTTATCCACCATTACATTGAGTATTCATAGTATAACTGCTACAGTATACAGCTATGATCAATTTGGCAGCCTGTAAAGTAAAAATGGACCAGCCAATATTCCTTGTACTTGAGTATGCTAACAAATATTTGACCCTATTCTAATATCTTGACTTCTTCATATATCCAAGGTTTCTTGCTTCTATTATAATGTTTATAACACTAGGTGATGCAATAATGTGATTGCATAATCAGCAGATTCCACCCATAATTATAAAGTAGCTCTGTAAACACAGAATTTTATGTATGAACACTTAGTTATCCTACTCACTTTGACTGAATTACTATGGTGACTTGCAATTTTTTTAATCACATGACCTTATTAACATGAATGGTCTTGGTCAGCTTGGGGCCTCTACTGCTTGTGTGTGGTTGTCTGGTGATTTCACAGCATGAATTATGAATCCAGTTAATTGTAGTCAGCAGGTTTTACCATAGTTAATTGGTGGAATAGCAGTAGTCTGTGATGGAATTTCTCACTTGTACTGGACCATGACTTAGTTGGCTCTTGGACTGGACTTTGTATAAAGACAAGTTATTTACACTGTGTCCTGAATATATGTTTCAACATGCTCACTGAACATGCCTATGTGTGGTGTGTCATATTTGGGCCAACAGAACTACCAAGTGTCAGGCTCTTGTTGTTAAAGAGTGTGTCAGTTATTTTGTATTAGCTATCATATTTCAATGTTGTCAGAAGCACTGCATGTTATAGTGTTATAGTCCCACATCCATTCATTAGGTTATCAATGGAGTGATCTTCCTCCAGATCTCAAAGAAGTTCAATTCTATATTTCTAAAGTCCATGCTGTATAAATAAGAGGAGCATGATACAGAAGATTATGCTATATTATGTGGTAATATAAGTATCCTTTTCCCATGTCACATAATGTTAGCCATACCACCTTTGTATCTCTTTATGCATTTCGTTTCTGAAATACCCTATATAAGGAGGTGTAGTATAATTCCCCCCTAGCATCACTGTGTATATGAGGTGGGACTTACATTGTTTATGACAATCGAATGGACAGGTGTGGTATTATTTTAAACTTTTAAACATTATTCAAAAGTTAAACATTATTCAAAAGTGGAAATTTAAAGTGTTGAATATCATTAGCTATACTCAGCAGTGGGGTAAAGGCTATGATTATATCAACTGGTA
Source organism: Diacarnus erythraeanus (assembly GCA_964016965.1). Taxonomy (NCBI): domain Eukaryota; kingdom Metazoa; phylum Porifera; class Demospongiae; order Poecilosclerida; family Podospongiidae; genus Diacarnus; species Diacarnus erythraeanus. Next base: position 1,054,722 of record OZ024681.1, read on the forward strand.
TCATGTTACCGTTGAATTATATATAGGCAAGTTATCAAACAGATTTTCCTAAGAGTTGCAACTCATTTTAAATTATCTTATAACCTATAACATGACCAACTTCTAAGAAGTGCTTACTACCTGTAACCAGAAACAGCAACATGTATTTGCAGGTCAAACTGAGCCACCTTCTAAAACAGTGTTCAGAAATTTATGGCCCTTTAAAAGTGTCTACATAGAGTTGTTAGGCATAATCAAAGGTGCATTATCATGAGAATAGTTATTCTTTAGCCAGTTTGATTTGAACCTTTCTTTACTGGGCTTTTGTCTGTAGTTGTCTATCCACTATTTGGTGGGCTGCTAGCTTAGACTATCAATAGATAACATGACCAGGCGTGGCTCAAAGAAGAGAGAGAAGTAAACAAAAGGTCAATGGAATGTTGGATCACAGTTTTAGTTTACTAATAGTTGACATGACAAAGTAATCTACTGTGATAGTGCATCTTTAACAGGTGGGGGAGGGTGAAGAATAGGGAAAAAAAACCCCAGAAGGCCTTTGTGAGAGAGGCTTAGCCCCCCTCCCAATTTACTTGTGAAATTGGTAAAACTTGTAGCTACAAATCTTAGTGTTAAGTCATATGGCTTCACGAGAACATGACCAGCAAAAAAAAAAAAAAAAAAAAAAAAAGCTACTCTGCTCTCAAGTTAGCAGACTAGAGTTAAACAGATACATTATAAACTTCCCTTATACCATGTATCCTTTTATTTAGCTCAGATTTCAAATATCTCCTAACACCGGAGCACAGAGTATATCTTGTGTCTTGTTCCCAACCATCTTCAATCCACTCCCCCCTCCCAATTTCTATGTATCTGAACCTCCCAGTGGAGGCTTCACTTCTTTTAGTGTCTCACCATTGTCCAATGATTGCCTATGATACTAATACTAACCATAATCATCTATATTGACTTTCTATAGCTCAAGTATTGTTTTCCATTACTGCGCCACTACGAGGTGATGAGGGAGATACATTGACGATAGTATGTGGACTTGTAATAAATGGAACCACGGAAAATCCCTCCCCTATTGTTATCAGGAGAAATGGTGTAGTTTTCACTGATGAAAGATTGTCATCGAATCTGAACAGCACACATAAAATCTACACACTTAATGAGTTAAATAGAGATGACCACCAATCAAGGGTACTGTGTGCCTATGCAGAACGTGTGTCTTCAAGCATCGAGATCACTGTGTATTGTGAGTTGTAATAGTAGAGCTCTGTATGAGAGGCATTGGGATACAATTATTAATATAGCGGGGTAAGAGATATAGGAGGACTTGAACCAAATTTCTGGGAGAAAACTCGTTAGAACTAGCCCCAGCAGGTTCCAGAGCCAGTGGTACAGCCATGCCATCTAAGGGAGTCTGGGTGCATGCACCCCTCCAGGAGTAATCCATGTACTTCCTTCAAAACACAGTCAAAAGAAATTTATTCATCAAAATTTCCAAATACTCTAAGTCTAAAAGTCCTCTAAAAAAGTGGTAGGACCAGCCGTAGTGGTGCCTCCAGCCATGTTCAGTAAAGATAATTTTCATGGTTCATGCCTCACATTTAAATGTCCTTTTTATTACACCAAACATGATAAGGTTAGAATTATAAAGGTAGCTATAGAGGGTACGTTATTATAATAATCTTTACTCTTATCTATAGATCCACCTGAGATTACTGGACCAGTGGATGGTGAACTGACTGTTGCAGAGATGGGATCAAGCAATTTTACCTTTAGTATTAGTGCAAATCCAACGGCTGAAATAAATGTTGAACCAATGAGAGATGTAGTAGTTGTGATGAATAATACTGTGAAATTTGTTAATGTAATGAGAGCTGACGAAGGTCTATACTCCATCAGGATTAGCAACAGACTAGGAAATGTATCAGTAAATTTGACTTTGATTGTGGAATGTAAGTAACTTTGGAAATATTAGTAACTATAGGTACTGTCTAGTGGATTAATTTCACCTTCATCTTTATAATGGGGATCTAGAAAAATATTTAATTTCACCCACACAGTTAGTCTATACGTATCTTTCCTAATATAAACCTCCTTAGTATGTTTTAGCTTTTTTCACTCAAAGTAAGGTTTGTTACTACAGGTAATCTCCTTTCAAATGGTGTGGAGGTGTTCAGAACACAATATCTGGCAGAAGTAGTCTTGCAATGTTAATTACTGGCCCAGGAAACTTTCTTTTATCCATTGGATACACCTTTTCACTGGCCTTATTGAACAGTTAGCAGTTTTACTATATTATTTATTGCACCATGACTATCATCTTTATCTGTAGTGTTGTTTTATGCATTTCTTTAGATGAACCATCTTCAACTGCAACAACATCTTCAGTTTCTTCAGGTATATAGTCAGTATTATCTCCGACATTGGTTTAGCACAACTCCCAATAATCAGCTTCACTCAGCCCAGTTCATTCTGTGATTGTGGTGGCTATAGAGTTCGTTGTGTTCAACCAAATAGTCACCATCAGTTGTGGTCTTGTTATTTATTAGAAGATGAAAATGTTTGCACCATGACTATATCTTTATCTATTGTGCTTATACATTTCTTTAGATGGACCATCTTCAACTGCAACAACATCTTCAGGTATATATTATACAGTCAGTATCATCTCCGCCATTGGTTTAGCACAACTCCCTTTATTCATTCTGTGACTCTGTGATGTATATAGCAGCTATAGAGTTTGAAGTTCGTTGTGTTCACTAGTGTTATTAAAAATGTTTGTACCATGACTATCATCTTTATCTGTTGACTTATGCATTTCTTTAGATGGATCATCTTCAACTGCAATGACATCTTTGGGTATGATAGTAACTAATGCCATTGGTTTAGCACAACCCCCTTTACATAATCCTCTCGGACTTCAGGTCACTCTGTGATTATGTGGTGTATATAGAAAGTTTTTACTTGTCTCAAATCAAATAGTCACCATCACTATTAGGACTGGACTCTATTATCCAGAGTCTAAATGTACCTCTATCCCTAGGCCTACTATATGACTAACAAAAGGTCATTGTGTGTGTGTGTGTGTGTGTGTGTGTGTGTGTGTGTGTGTGTGTGTGTGTGTGTGTGTGTGTGTGTGTGTGTGTGTGTGTGTGTGTGTGTGTGGAGCCTTTGATCTTTTCACTTGATTTATTGTATTGCTTTTGTGTTATCTTGTAAAGGATGAATGTAAAATGTTTGTACTATGACTATTATCTTTATCCATTGTCTTTATGCATTTCTTTGTAGAGGGACCTTCTTCAACTGCAACAACATCTTCAGTTTCCCCAGGTATTAACAAAATATCTCCTCCATTGGTTTAGCACAACCCCCTTTACATTATTATCTCTATGAGCTTCATCCAGCCAGTTCACTCTGTGATAATGTAGTGTATAGAGGCTGAAGTTCATTATTAATTAGTTGTGTCCAATTGTCACTGGAATAGAGTTGATTTTGCAGTGTGCAGTACATTATAAATATGAATAAAAACAGTCTGTGTGTTATCTATTAGTGCCATTAGCTAGTAGTGGTGGTAATCTTGTTATAAACACTTTTTTTCTTTTTAATAGTGTCGCTTTCACACCTCCTGACTGTCCTTCTGCCACTCTCTCTATATGAACTATAGCTAGTGTTAGACACAACTCTCTGTATCCCCTTCTATATACTATAGCTAGTGTTACATATTGTGATATCTTCTTTATGAATCACAACTAGATTAATTATAGTTCTATTGTGGAACTCTGGAACTCTACATGTATAATAGCCAGAAATATTTATTTGTACATTTGGCACTTTGAACTTGTTTGAATTGTCAAAATATTCATAACATACAGAATGATGGAGCAATTAGCTGTATATAACATGTATGGTGCATAAATTACACAGTAATCTTTAACAAGACCATGGCATGTCTAAATAGTTGTCAATAGCTAGATATTATGTTTTTATGCTATTCCATGATAACAGTTAGATGATATAATGATCATGATCATACTAATGCAATAGTAGAGGCATTCACAGTGGTACCATATCTGCAGTGTCAGTGGCTATGACTATATATCTAGCAATGCCAGGCATTCCTCCTGATGAAGGCATCTGCCAACAAATTCACAGAGAAGTTACAGGGTGGACCAGGAGCATCTGATCAGATAGAAAAAGTACATACATTTCATATGATTAATTGAGTAAGATGAGGAAGGATTCACAGCTAATGGTCAAAACCTCTTAGTTCACTTGTTACTGGTACTTATGTGGTAAAACAGTGAAAATACTTTCAGTTAAATTGAAGCAAAACTCTTTTCTCTACATGCAACTTACAAACTAACCACTTGAAGAGAAATGTTCAGCATTTTCATTCCTATGACAAAACTGGATTGAATTTCACCAGAAGGAAGTGTTACATCTGACCCCTCTACACTCATAATACATAATAAGCATCCAAACTCCCACATCATTAGCCCTACTTCCACTGAGTTCCAATCTGACACCAGTGTCATCATTTATGAGGTTATAACGGTCATCATCCACCACTTTATTTCCCAAGGGATCCTGCCATGTGATATTGGCTGATGGTGGGTTACTCATTAGGTTGGTCCCACAGAGCAAGGAGAGAGAGTCCCCTAACAAAACAGCTCGCTCTTCAGGCCCAAAATCCAAGTCTGGACCAACTAAAATACATTATTATAATATTATAGCAATATTTAATCTGAGGAAGACATCTAAGACCAGATTTCTAGTCAAAATGTCACTCATAACCAATAAAAATATCAATTATTCTGTGATCAGAGCACTAGATACTCATGGACTACATCAAGTGTAAATCCTCCCCTGCTGCTCCCCAGTTCTCTCTCAGGGTCATCAAGAGGGTAGTTAGTTTGTTGCTGAGAGAGAATATTCACCACTGTGTGACGCTCTCTGTTGTATTGTTGAGGGTTGGATAACCTAATACTCTTATAGAGTTGTTCATAATTGCAACTCCTTCCTTAAACCACTGGATGTGCAGGAGGTGCTTGCTCCAGATTCACCACCAGGTTACTCCCTTGGAGATGCCTCAGAGGATTGGTCAAGTTTCTTAATGATGGCTCTCTTAGTAAATATGACAGTCATATGACACATGCTGTTAATGTTCCTCCCACACTCTGTTCTAGTTATAATTTCCAAAGTCAAAATTAATATTGAATGCTTCAACTTGTTCTTTAATAATTATAAATTATGTGAATTTATTAAGCAATTAATTGGGCAGTGATAATTTTATCTAATTTTTGGCACTGCTGTACACTCTCAAGAAGAATTGTCCTACAATGAACATATTATTGATTGCAGTACCACATACTAAAGTAGCCCACCCCCCCATCAAAGCCAACAAGAAATTCGGGAAAAATCAGGCGGTCACAACAAGTTGGGAGGACTGGACAAATACCTAGATCACCTTCTATTAGAGTATTGCTAAGTACACTCTTAAGACCAGGCACTCCTCTGAAGTTTTTTACATTCCACTGAGTGAATGTCCGAGTGTCGTTATCAATATAGATATCATATTCAAAGGTTACATTTGCTTCACCTACTCGATGTGTGACCACAGATCCATTGGGGGGATAAAAGTTCTCTCCCACAACACAATACACTAGGACAAGGAATAATTACTTAATTAAGACAGGAGCCTATTTAGCTTGGGGGTGGGGGAGTGGGGGGCACTGCCCTCTTTCCCCTCTACCCTCCTCCAGTACAATAATACAGCAGTACAGTGTTAATAAACTCTGTTGTATCAAGGCAAGGGAGACCGCTCTACTCCATAGGCTCCAACTGTCCTGGAATGTCCAGGACAGTCCTGGATTTGCTGACATTGTCCTGTGTCCTGGATTCACCTACCATTTGTCCTGGATGCTGGAGTAGTAGAGTTAAGTACTACTATACTATACTACATATGTCTATAGACACTGACTGCAATAGCTATGAAAACTACTACTAGATCTGTATGGTTGTTGTTGTCTGTCCTATGACTAAATAGAGTGCATTGCAGTAGCTACAGTGCATGCATGCACAGTCAGCATCCTTGACAGGCTTGCTTTCAATACCATCATCAAATCTCAGATTGATTTTTGTTATGCTTAATGGGTGTGGTTTTTGATGGTGTGGTTTGGGCGGAGTTAGCTATGATTTGGGCGTGAGTGGTGGGTGTAGCCAGTGTCCTGGAACTGGTTTTAAAGTCTATGCTACTCCTACTAGTTAAAAGATACTGAAGACAGCTAGTAAGGGCCGTGAAGTGTGAAAATTAATATCTGATTTGCAGGTCTATTCATAACTCACCTCCTTCAAGTACTGACGTAGGGGCAGGGGGAGCATATGCCCCCCAATATAAATATATCCTGAAACAGAGTACATGCAATTTGTAGGTTGGTTGTCAGAAGGAACTCCCACAGCATAGATTCTTGCGGAGACTTGTACATACTATAGTCCTTATAATACCACATTAACATTGCACTCAGCTACTCAGACATCTCACTTGCAATATGCAAAGGGACCACACAGATCATTGAAATTAACACCTTATTGACTGTTAATATATAGGAAAAGCCACAAGCTAAATATTGAAGGCTGGAGTGCTCATTAATTTCAGCTAGTGCTGTGTAGGTACTGCAACAATGAGTGCTGAAATAAGACTGACAGCTGTGAGCGTCAGATGAATATCATGTATTTTTTTTTCTTCTGTGTCTTCTCCTAGTAAAGGTACCTAAACTAGCCCATTGATGTAGTCAAACTATAATTGTTTACTGTCCATGCAAGCCATTAACACTAGCCATTATCACTTAATGCTCTTTCAATTCTGGTGAGAGTGAAGGTGAAATGCTTGATCTAGCCAGCAATAGTAATGAAAATGAAGGTACTAGTACTGCTTCTAATGATCTAGTCAGTGAGAATGTTGGTAGCTGTACCGGTCTTTGTTGTACTGGTGGGGTAATTAACCAGCCAACCAATAGATATTGCATTATTAAAAAGTCAGAAAAGCTCTATGGATCTGGAAAAAGTCTTCAAAGGAGGCAGTTTGTGCCATCTTGGTACAATCTTTTTTCCTTGGATTCACTTTTGCTCTGAATCACTTCCAGTATACTGCTACTACTGTCAATGATCTTTTAAATTAAAAGTTTCTGTGTTGAGTTCAAAAACTGAACCTGCATTTATATCCACTGGATTCTGGAAAAAAGCAACTATATGGTTTAGGGAACATGAGCAGTCTCAAACTCACAGAGATGCTATAGCTGCCCTAATGTCAGCAAAGTCTATCTGGCCTAGTGAAACTTGATGACACTACAGCTAAGCTTATCCCTGAAATATTTCCTGATATCTCTGGGAATTCCTTTTGAAAATTGCAAAGGTCAAGGTTATGATGGGGCAAGAAACTTCCAGGGTCATGTTACTGGAGTTGCCAAATGATGATAATTATTCTGCTATTTCTTTTTAATGTACATGTTTTTTTGCAATCACTGTTGTCACAGCTATAGGTTATGTTCCGCCTTCCCCCACCCCCCCACCCCCAAATTTTTTTCCTTCTTACTCCACTGCGAACACAAGCGCTAAAGATACATCAGGCGCTGGCCTTAGGATCAGTGTCATCATAGCAATACAAAGCCACAGCATAATAATTTATTATTAGTCTACATAAAAGTGAGGGGCATTAGGAATGTCCACATTATGCTGGCATAATTTTGAGCATAATAGGTTTAAGTGAGCATTGGGAACTATGCTGGCATTTTTGGGGAGTTAATTAACCATACAGAGCAGCTGTAGAAGATATTGATCCTGATATTGACATTTTTCAGTGGTGGAAAAATCATGAGAAATTTAATTGGGCCTCTGCTTTTAAAGCTATCATACTTGGGCAGCCTAGCTCAGCAGAATTTACACACCAACCACTAGTATCATGTTGTTAAATCACATACCAACTGTGTTATTTTTAAAAGCATGGGAGCATAATGGGTAATTCTATGAGCATAATTCTTGGAATTGCTGGCATAGCATTATGAGCAAAAATTGTGAGCATAATGTGGACATCCCTAAGCGGCACCAGGGAAAGTCACGCCCTATTATAGAATTGCACATGCGCAGATTAACAGACACATTCCTGGCTATTTCCTGCAGTGGGAGTAGTGGTATCATTTGTTTCCAAGATGTTGTCTAGTTCCGAGATATGCTAGTTCTGAAAGAAAGCGGATAAGGTTCAATGAAAAAAGACTACCGAAGAATTTAATGCAGCAACACAAAATGCAAGTCCTGGGAGCAGTCACAATTCTCCTGTTCATTTGTATAAACATCAGACATGGTAAACAGAATATCAGTAGTCTAGCTTAGCTAGCTATTAAGCAATACATTTCTTGCGTACAGTTTCCTCCATGGTGTCAGTAAATGCTTCAAATGTCACCTTATTTGTGGAAGAGGCTGGTGCAATTAACTCCACCATCATCTACTGTGGAGTATTTGAGTCTAGAGATAATGGTTCATCTGAACAGGTCCTAACCATATGGACAATTCGAGGCTTTAGAAATAATCCTAACCAGATCTTAGTGTTGGAGAGTGAATTTTCAGATGTTTTATTAATAAGAGGAACACCACTTCCAAGTATAGCTATTCCAACACAGAGAGACCAAATTTTGATTACAAACTTCACTGAGGATTTCGATGGAGCAGTGTTAGGTTGTGGTACTGGAGATGTTTTTGAAGTTGCCATTTTCAACTTCAGAGTATATAGTAAGTCTGTAGCAGCACACTGATAAGAGAATTCAATCGGTGTTTACTTGTGCTAATTATAAATAAATTATTATTATTATTATTATTATTATTATTATTATTATTATTATTAATTCAGATGCATGGGTGCTCGCCATTTCAGCGGTGCCTCTTCCATTTATAAGCAGCTACATAGCTATCATATAGATTATTAGAAACCTAGCTGTTTATATTTTTAATTACTAATTAGGTTGGCATTGCCAATTTAAAATTTTTCAATGATGGGCAAAGTCATTAGTGAACATCAAGATCACCAAGTTTAATTCTTGCCAACCTGCAGAGATGATCATTTTGTTTTCCTGCTGATAATAACCCACTACATGGTATAACCTTTGAACCTTTCTTTTGATGAAACAGGGGTCACAATGATCAGACATTTTGAGTGGGTAGGTGGAGCCACTCTAGATATAATAAGATGGACTAGCAATTTTTTCAGTTATACCAGCTATGAAATTACCTGCTTCAATAGCTAGAAGTGGAAGGGTTCAATTACCCACACCATCTCAGCCTCACCTTTATTGGAATCTCATGCAGTTACACAGAGTAGCTCCTTGTTTATTCTTACATTGAGCAGACCCTCACTCCTCCTATGTATACCACACTCTCCATCCCAAAAAGGATGATTTCATCTCCGTAATCTTTACCCCTTCTTATTACTGTAGGACCACCTCAACTAATTAATGGAGTGGAAATGGCTATTGAAGAAACCAATGTTGAGATTAGCATTGACACGAGATTTGAAACTTTCCCATTTCCCGATTTTCAGTGGACAAAAGATGGCGTGGCTGTCAGTAATTCCTCAAGGATAATGTTTGGCTATCCTAGCATTCATTTTGAACCGATCTCTCGAGAAGATAGTGGGAACTATACTCTCAGAGCCACGAACTATCGTATTGATAATCCCAATGTGGAAGTAGGCACAGGACTAGGCAGAATTCAGTTGGATATATTATGTAAGTATCTGTTCGAGCTCTTCCCTTAGAAATAGAATCTTTCCCTAATTGTTATATTATATATACAGTGAAACCTCACATCCTCAGGAATGACTGTATAGAATATCTATGATGTTTCAGATTCAATTCAGAGAATACTGATAAAAAATTTATGAGAGTTGTATATAAAATAGAATGTGATTTGGAATGGGTTTGAGTTCCATTCTAATCTCATTTCAGAGACAACAATTATATTAAATTCCTTGCATATTTGTCTGTAACTTTATAGTTGGTCCTGAAATCACCAGAGGACCTCCTGTAGTAGGAGTTGCACTTGGAGAAGACGTCACATTAATTTGTGGTACTATGCTAAGGAGTAATCCTACAGCAACTGTCCAATGGATAGATAACAATGGAGTTATTATTGATCCAGATAACTCTAGGGTTATGCTGAAAGCTAACGCTGCCGAGGTTAGTTTGACTTTGAAGAATGCAGTTGAAGAAGATGCTGGGAATTGGAGCTGCATTATTAATGTGGAGCTTGTTGGTATGATCCAACACTTCATCACATTAGTAGTAGTAGGTGAGAAACAATTAGTGTTGTCTCTATCTGATATCATAAGTTATTTTTCACTTTTGTAAGAGAATACATATTGATTTCAATAAAATACCTATGCCAGATATAAGTGCAGATTTCACTTCAATGGCCAAACAAAATAGATAGCTAGATTTATTTATTACAAGACAGTTATTTTAGAATGCAGTGATTGCTTTGATGGCAATACTAACTGAGTTATTAATCTGTTGGCTCTGATGTTTATGGAACTGGATATTTTATTTCAGGTCCACCATCTGAACCACGGAGCATTACTGTAAATTCCACAGGTGCCACTTGGGCAGTTCTTTCATGGGAGGAGCCTCTCACTTTTGGATTTCCTTCCTCAGCTAGTATAGAATACTCAGTTACAGCCACACGTAATCGAGATGGAGGAACACTGACCACGTCACCTCCTGTAACTGACTTATCAATGAATGTAACAGGCCTCCTTCCTAGTACAGAGTACAGTTTTACAGTGACAGCATTTTCTGTTGTGGGAGACTCCAGAGCTAGCAGTGGACCCAGTGTTATGGCATTCACTACCACCAATATAACAGGTAAGAAATAAAATCTTTAAGGATTTCTGTTTGGATAGCCTAACAGTATATCTGTTGCTGGGATGAATGTGTGAAGATTGTGATGTCCTCTTCGACACATAATCAGAGCTAAAACATGTGTATAACAGGGGTGTAGACAACTTTGACAAAAAAAAATTGTAATTCTGCTCAAGGGGAAGGGTGCGTGCAGGAGGGGGATATGGCCCCTCCTGCATGAAGTGCAGAAGCAAAAATTTTCTTCAAAATCCAAAAGGTGTAAGAGAGCAAATTACAAATCATAATATGTACCACACAAGGATAGGCTAGGCTCTATTTCATTTGGATTCTGTACTGAAACATCTTCAATATCACTTTCAAGCTAGTAAAATATTTTAGAGTACACTGATCGAAAAACTTATTAGCTCACCAGTTCAGGCTGACTGCTGGCTAATTCAGGCGGATAGCTGGCCTTAAGATGATTCACCTGGCTTTAAAGGAGTGCTAAACCACTATCTTAGAGATTCACAGAAGCTAGCTACTAGCTAGCTACTAGCAATTGAATTAGGCTAAGAGTCAAGCAAGTTCTCTAAGCAACTGTAATGTTACCATGCTTACCTGTTAACCACTACTGTCATTGTTAAATGCAAACCATTACAATATGAGTTTACAGAAAAAAGTAAAAAATAAGCCAGAGCCTGAGCTTATTTATCATTATTATCTAGTTACATTTTCTGAAAAATCTGCCCCCCCCCCTGTCTACACCCCTGGAGTGTGGTTTAGAGTGTGGTTGTGGATGGAATCTAAGCTAAGCATCAAAATTCCCTTCAGTCTGACTTTAATTTTGATGACTTTAGTAGCAGATGTCATCAATAATATATCAAGAGCATCAATACTCCTTAGTGGTTGTGGTGGATGCTTAGCTTCCATCCACAACCACACTCTATATTTTTTATAGTAAGTTTACTAGAGTATGGTTTAGAGTGTGGTTGTTGATGGAAGCTAAGCATCAAAATCCCCTTCAGTCTGACTTTAATTTTGAGCAGATGTCATCAATATGTCAAGAGCATCAATACTCCTTAATGATTGTGGATGCTTAGCTTCCATCCACAACCAAAATATCCCTAGCCCTAGCCCATCAAAATTCCCTTCAGTCTGACTTTGTGATACAGGGGTGTAGACAACTTTTTAGGACTGGGGGGGGGCTAAATAAGGTAACGACAAAAAAATTGCAATTCGGCTCAAGGGGGAGGGTGCAGGAGGTAGATATGCCCACTCCACTCCTGCATGAAGTGCAGAAGCAAAAATTTTCTTCAAAATCCAAGAGGTGTAAGAGAACAAATTAGAGTAATTTTCAAATAATAGGCTAGGCTCTATTTCATTTGAAGATAGTAGATTCTGTATTGAAACGTCTTCAACATCACTTTCAAGCTAGGAAAAAGAATACACTGATCTAATATTATTAGCTCACTAGTTCAGGCTGACTGCTGGCTAATTCAGGCTAATGGCTGGTCTTAAATTCATTGGATGATTCACCTGGCTTTAAAGGAGTGCTAAACCACTATCTTAAAGATTCACAGACATGGTACTAGCTACTAGCAATTAGGTTAAGAGTCAAGCAAGTTCTCTAAGCAGTTGTTACAATGTTATCATGCTTACCTGTTAACCACTACTGTCATGGTTAAATACTGTTTACCAAACCACTACAATGCACATCATATGGAGTTTACAGAATAAAGTAAATAACTAAAAAATAAGCAGCAGAGCCTGAGCTTATTAGCTATCATTATTATTACCTAGTTACAAAAATCTGGGGGGGGGGGGGGGGGCTTAAGTCCCCCAAGCCCCCCCTTGTCTACACCCCTGTATAAATATTTTGGCTCAATTAGATTAAAGGTGACGGATAATTTGGTCACATATATTAATCAAATAAACCACAATTTTGTTACCATGAAACTCTGTGTATAGCTATATATATAAAAGAATATTAGCCATAACAATGCAATGAATCTCTACAGTGTGTTGTTAGGTAACAAAGTGAAAAGCCATCAGATAAATTTCCAAAAATAACCACTACTCATGATTTCATATCTTGTATGGAGAATAATTACAGGGTACTAGCTATGTGTACCCCTTAGGAGTCCGCTTACTGTGAAATAACAATCTATTATTAATAATTATTAGTTCCCGAGATTGAATGCCTGACCACTCCCTATTCTGACGATGGTATGATTAATGTAACTTGGCAGTTCATTCATACTGGAGGCCTCAACCTTACCCAGGTCTCCATAGACTACTCACTAAATAATGATTCTTCCCAATTCTTTGATGTAACCAATGGTCAGCTACCTGTAGACGGTGACAATAGTCTGACTAGTATAATTGTAAGAGACCTTCCGGCAGGGAACAGCTATATCTTCAAAGTATCATCTTCAAATGACATTGGAAATTCGAGCACCACATGTCCTCCAGTCACCCATGATGTTGGTAATAATATTACATAGGTGTAGGAATGAGGCTTTGATTGGGGGGACACTCATATGGAAAGGAATGGCTAAGTGTGTGTCAGCGAAAATTTTGAATGACCACACCCACTAGCCACACATTTTTAATACAATTTAATAACAACCAAAAATGCTTATTTTCACATATAAACTCCTCAGCAATACGTACCTAGGTCTAGCTAATACTGCTACATGCATCAAGAGAGACACCATAGGCCACAAATGTTGATACTAGGTATAGGGAGTCAATAAGGACTGCCTATTTATCAGCTAACTTTAAGTGGTTGCTTGAATAGGACCTTGATTTCTTCAAACAACCTGCAATCTATTTTGTCAGATTGGGGGGGGGGGGGGGGCACTGGAATAATATTTGTATTAGTGACCCAAAATATTGGGGGGGCACATGTTCCCAGTGCCCCCCCCCCCCCAGTTCCTACACCTATGTATTAGTCAATGTAGCAGTTTCATGGCTACATATATTGATATAATACACATAAAGGTATTAAAGTTTCTAGAGTGCTCATGCAAGCAGTGAACTAATGAATGTTTGATTTCATAAGAAAGGAAGGTCAAATAATTTTAGGAGGAAGCAAAAAGTAGGTGGGCAGGGAAGTGGACACACCTACTTTTATTATACTCTTATTCTCAAAAGGAGTAAGAAAGAGATAGAGGACTAATGCCTCAACAACAATCTTGTGTTTTCCAGACATGTCCCACCCCCCCCCCCCCCCCCCCACAGAAAAAAAAAAAAAAAAGAAAAGGTAAAAGGTAAAACCATGTGTCAACAGAACAGAAAGAAGGAAGCGATGGCTTCCAATGCCTCATGGTAGTTATAATTATTGTAGCTAATATCCAGCTCTTTGCTGTTTATACAGTTGACTCCATATGCATAATTTCTTGTAGTTTTTCACTTGCTTTTATGTTTCCTCTGATTAATCCATCTTTTTCCTCTACGTACTTTCAGGGATTCCTCAGGCACCAGTGGTTGTTCAATCCTCTTCTTCAGATGGAAAAGTAACTCTTGAGGTAATGACTAGAGAATCGGGTACTCAGCCGCCCAGTATCTTTCAATTTGATGTCAGAGCTCTAAGTGCAGATACAATGGAATCTAAAAGATTTGTTTTTGAAAATGACCAGTACATGGATGGATCAGTAATGCCTTTGGTCATAAATGGATTCATGAAATCTGAAGAAGGATCTGTGTACTATTTCAATGTCAGGTCTACAAACAGATTTGGAACATCAGAAGAATCTGAGCAGGTTTCAGTGACTATAGATTTTGACAGTGGACTTTCAGGTATCTGCTGTGTGTAGTAGTTAATTCACAATTTGTATGGTGTTTGTTATTTTTGTTTTGTATTTGTGTTATTTTTGTTTTTGTCTCTATGAGTTTCACCCAGCCAGTTCACTCTGTGACCATGTGGTGTAACTATAGAGTTTGAAGTTCATTGTGTTCACTTGTCTCAAATCAAATACAGTCACCATCAAATACTTATATTAACTTTAGGACTTGACTCTATTGTCCAGAGTCTAAATGTACCTCTATCCCTAGGCCTGCTGGCGCACTAACATAAGGTCATCATGTGTGTGTAGCCTTTGATCTTTTCACTTGATTGCTGTTATGTTATCTTGTAAACTATCAGAGGATGAATGTAAAATGTTTGTACTATGACTATTATCTTTATCCATTGTCTTTATGCATTTCTTTGTAGAGGAACCATCTTCAACTGAAACATCTTCAGTTTCCCCAGGTATAATAGTAACTAACTCCATTGGTTCCCTTACATTATCTCCATGAGCTTCACCCAGCCAGTTCACTCTGTGATAATGTGTATAGAGGCTAAAGTTCATTATTAATTAATTAGTTGTGTCCAATTTCACTGGAATAGATTTTGCAGTGTGTGTGCAGTACATTTATGGCTAGCTAAAATCAGATGAACGGTCTTCAAATACTGTCTGTGTGTTATTTATTAGTGCCATTAGCTAGCAGTGGTGGTAATCTTGTTATAAACATTTTTTTCTTTTAATAGTGTCGCTTTCACACCTCCTGACTGTCCTTCTACCACTCTTTCTATATCCTCTTCTATGAACTATAGCTAGTGTTAGACTCAACTCCTTGTATTCTACATTATAGCTAGTGTTACACATAATAGCCAGAAATATTTATTTGTACATTAGGCACTTTGAATTGTCAAAATATTCATAACATACAGAATGATGGAGAGATTAGCTGTATCTATATAACATGTATGGTGCATAAATTACATAGTAATCTTTAACAAGACCATGGCATGTCTAAATAGTTGTCTGTAGCTAACTTACAGTAATACTATAACATTATTCCATGATAACAGTTAGATGATATATCACTTATCATGATCACTATCGCAATAGGACATGGCTAGCTAATCACCAAGGAAGAATATCTTTCAAAAGCGATGGAAGCTTTGATGTGAAGTTACCACTAGTGGCAAGCCATATCTGGTTTTGCCAATTGGCACCAGAGCTTACATTGAGTAACTTATTACTGATAAAGTGCCCCAGTGGACAGAAGAGCTTAAAGCTGTTGGCCACTATAGTTACAAGTAATAGGAAAAAAATTTATCCTAAATAAAAATGGGTTGCCAGTAAAACATTTTCTTGCAGCCACACATCTCATAACAGCTTATTTTACGTACAATCTCTTCTTTATTATATAGCTAAGCCATTGTGCAAGAAATCTTTGGCAGTTAATGTAGGGATTTGTTAGCTGCAAGAAAATGTTTACTGGCAACCATTTTTATTTAGGATAAATTCACTTGTTTGCATTCCTTTTTTTTTTTTATTAGAGGAGGTAGCTAGCTTGTATAACTCTAGAGCAACAATGTGACTGTAGTATCATTACACAGTACAAACACAAAATCTCCACCACAGCTTCTTTAGCT
Source organism: Diacarnus erythraeanus (assembly GCA_964016965.1). Classification (NCBI taxonomy): domain Eukaryota; kingdom Metazoa; phylum Porifera; class Demospongiae; order Poecilosclerida; family Podospongiidae; genus Diacarnus; species Diacarnus erythraeanus. The sequence continues at coordinate 1,071,021 of OZ024681.1, forward strand.
ACACCCTCCCCATTATTAACAGTGGAGTAGGAATGGGGGGGGCCAGGGGGGCCATGGCCCCCCCAACTTTTCTGACAGAGGGGCCTGGCCCCCCCAACTTGGCTGACTAGGTAGCTTAATGCAGTGCTGTTAAAGCCAATTGCTTTAATTAGCAGCAACAAATTGATAACTTCATACTGGTACTAACTTGGTAATCGTTCAGAATCATCCTTAGAGCTAGACACAGGAGGGTAGTGAGAGAAAATTGCCTTTTCTAATCAGGGGGGTAGACAACTTTTTAGGACTGGGGGGGGGGGCTAATAAGATAAAGACAAAAGGGGGAGGGTGCGGGAGGGGGATTTGCCTCCTCCTGCAGAGGCAAAAAATTTGCTTCAAAATCCAAGAGGTGTAAGAGAACAAATTAGATCAAAATATGTACACAAGTATAGTCTAGGCTCTATTTCATAGTGGATTCTGCACTGAAACATCTTCAACATCACTTTAAGATAATACACTGATCAAATATTATTAGCTCAGTTCAGGCTGACTACTGGCTAATTCAGAATGATAGCTGGCATTGGATGATTCACCTGGCTTTAAAGGAGTGCTAAACCACTATCTTAGAAATTGACAGACATGGTACTTACTACTAGCTACTAGCAATTAAGCTAATAGTCAAGCAAGTTCTCTAAGCACTATGTTGCCATGCTTACCTGTTAACCACTACTGTCATGGTTGAATACTGTTTACCAAACCACTACAATGCACATCATATGCAGTTTACAAAAATAATAATAATAATAATAATTAAGTCAGAGCATGATATTATCTAGTTAATCTCATATTCTGAAAAATCTGGGGAGGCTTAAGCCCCCCAAGCCCCCCTATTGTCTACACCCCTGTTCTTAGATGCCATTTTGACTAGCTATATATACCAATCCTACCATGTGCTCAGCTGTACACTGGGCAGGGCAAGTCTTGCATGCTCAGTTTATAGCTTGATTAAAGCAGAATTGTTTACTATAGTCATGATTTATTAAGCTTAGACTTGAGTACTGACTGAGATTGATAAAGGAACCAGTAGTACTGCAGATGATAATGAATCAGAAACTCAAATTAGCCTTTACTTCTATTGAGTGTTTTTATTGTAAAGAATATTTTCAGGCAATTGATTTGGTGAAAGCTGCTCTGGAAAAGCGATTTATCCAAAAAAATTTTCTTATTGCTCAAAAGATTGAAAAATGCTTATAGAAAGTGCTAATGGAAGAGTGCTGATGATTCAGCAATTATAATATTATTATAGCAAAGATATCAATTTCCAAAAATAGATTTGCAAATGCTTCTAAATCTACTCCATTGAATGGCATTCCTAAACGGCAGGTAACTCTGATTTCTACTATTTGTGATGTGTTTAATGAAACTTCAACTTTGAAAATGCTGTTATCTGAAGTGCACAAGGTACTGAAAATCTACCTAACTATTCCTATAGCTAATGCTGAAAAATGCTTTTCTGCTCTCAAGAGGATAAAGACTTACCTTCAAAATTTAATGACAGAAGAGCGCCTTAACTGCATTGTTCACAGAGGGAAAAAATGACCAACATAATTTAGAAGCCATAGCTAAAGAATTCATTAATGGCAGAAGAAAGTTTTATTTTGGCAATTTTTAGTTAGCATCATCAATTGTTTATGACCTACTTGCTTAGCTTTATACTAGGTGTGAGTACTCCAGTCTGGCCCCCCCAACATTTTTTTCATTCCTACTCCACTGAATAACCACCAGTGCAGCATCAACGGCTTAACCACTAACAGCGGCGCCGCGTGGGAGTGATGGCAAGATAGCTCGAGTCTATTTGCCACTGGACACTCTACTAACTCTGCTGGAAGACATAGTTGAAGGTACAATTTAGCTAGTATTACTCAATCACTAGATATAGTTTTAGTTTAGTCGTTGCTGCACGGCGTAGGTCATCTAAGATAAAGTCTAGCTAGCTACATAGCTAATAATTGGTAGCTACATGTCACAGAGATCTGTTCCTATATGTCATAAAGTTGAGTCTTCAGGGCTATTACAAGTCCAGCTTTACATCTGTGTATACAAACAACATCACTGAGTACAACTATAGTTATGTTTACACATAGCAGATAATTATGTGGTTTTATGTAGATGGACTTTTGGACATGTATAATCTGTGTGGGATTGTTGTTCTCCTTATCAAGTGGTAAGTCTATATATAGTTTATAGCTGAAGTAGATTACCTTATAAGTTATCCATCATTACATTGGATATTCATAGTATAACTGCTATAGTATACAGCTATGATCAATTTGGCAGCCTGTAAAGTAAAAATGGACCAGCCAATATTCCTTGTACTTGAGTATGCTAACAGGTTACCAAAGAATTTGACCCTCTTTAATATCTTGGCTTCTTCATATATATCCAAGGTTTTTCACTTCTATTATAATGTTATAACACTAGGTGATGCAATAGTGTGATTGTAAAATCAGCAGATTCCATCCATAATTATAAAGTAGCTCTGTAAACACAGAATTTTATGTATGCTGGTTTAGTTATCCTACTCACTTTGAGGATTATGACTGAATTACTATGGTGACTTACAATCACATGACCTCATTAACATGAATGGTGGCCTCTTCGCCTAATTCATTATTATTATGTTATAGCTTTGTATACTGCTTGTGTGTGGTCAGCTGGTGGTTTCACAGTGTGAATTAGAATCCAGTTAATTGTACAAAGTTAGTCTACAGGTTTCACTATAGTTAATAGTCCTTTTCACGTAAGGTACTGAGGAATTTAATCTTGGGTCACATCGCATCCGGGATACGTTCTTTGCAACCGCAGTGGATTTTGCTATTAAGAATTCTATCATTTCTATCTGTCATATATAGTGCTGCAGTACAATCACTGTTCCTTTTATAAGAATTTTGATGAAAAATTGAAACCTTTCACTATTGACTGATGCAAGTCCGGTGGGCTAATCCTTTTCCAGCACTGAGAAAGAAAACGGTGAGAAAGATGCCTAGATACTAGTTAGGAGAGTAGAAAGGTGGTGCTGAGAGACATTTTCTGGCAATCTACTGGCTAGCTGGTAGTCTATTCTAGCCTAGTTACTAGCTGGCAGTCTATTCTAACCTAGCTAGCTATTCTACTAGTTCATCCAGCTAGGTGTCTTTCAGGTAAAGCATACATAACACTTAAACATCTGTTCATCAACCATGAATACCTAGAGAAGGAGAGAGAGTGAACTAGTTATTACGTAGAATAGCTAGCAAGGCTAGAATAGACTACCAACTAGCCAGTAGATTGCCAGCAAATGTCTCTCAGCACCACCTTTCTACTCTCCTAACTAGTATCTAGGCATCTTTCTCACCGTTTTCTTTCTCAGCGCTGGAAAAAGCTTTCTCAGTGCTGGAAAAAGATTAGCCCACCTGACTTGCACCAGTCAATAGTGAAAGGTTTCAATTTTTTCATCAAAATTCTTATAAAAAGAATAGTGATTGTACTGCAGTGCTATGACAGATAGAAATGATAGAATTTTCAATAGAGTTCTATGGCAAAATCCACTGCGGTTGCAAAGAATGTACCCCGGATGTGATGTCACGCAAGAATAAATTCCTCGGTACCTTACATGAAAAGGACTATTGGTGGAATAGAAGTATTCTTGTGATGGAATTTACTGGACCATGACTTTGAGATTACTAAAATGACCATCCCATTGTAGTTGGCTGACTGGCTTTTGGACTGGACTTTACACTGTGTCCTGAGTATATGTTTCAACATGCTTACATGTACATGCTTATGTGGTGTATCATATTTGGGCCAACAGAACTGCCAAGTGTCAGTTATTTTTTTATTAGCTCTCGTATTTCAATGTTGTCAGAAGCACTGCATGTTATAGTCCCACATCAAAGATGTCATTTATTAGGTTACAATACCTTATCAATGGTGTGATCTCTACTTCCAGTGATTATCTCAAAGAAGTTTCAATATAAAGGACAATTCAATGAAGTTCTAAAGTCCATGCTGTATAAATAAGAGGAGCATGATACAGAAGATTATGCTATATTATTACCACTATAAGTATCCTTTTCCCATGTCACATGATGTCAGCAATACCACCTTTGTACCTCTTTATATGTACATGGCATTGTGTTTCTGAGATACCTGATACAAGGAGGTGTGTGATATAATTAGTATTATTTTCAAACTATCATGTTTTCTCACTGTGTATGGGGTGGGATTCACATTGTTTATTCTAAGGGACAGGTATTTTAAACTTTTAAACATTATCATGTAGTGCATTTGAAAATTTAAAAGGTTTCTCTATGAATATCATTATAATTATTACTCAACAGTAGGGTAAAGGCTATGATAATATCAATAGTATTGTGTTACTAGGCAAGTTGTCTAAATATGAAACAGTAGATACATGACTTTCCTAAGAGTTGCAACTCATTTTAAATTATCTTATAACCTATAACATGTAATAAGTGCTTACTACCTGTAACCAGAAAAAGCAACATGATATTATATTTGCAGGTCAAACTGAGCCACCTTCTAAAACAGTGTTCAGAAAAAATTATGGGTGTCTACATAGAGTTATTATTATGGATGGCATGCTTTGGTTTAATTAGAGGTGCACTATCATGAGAATAGTTATTCTTTAGCCAGTTTGATTTAAACCTTCGTTTACTGCTGTAGTTGCCTATCCACTATTTGGTGGGCTGCTAGCTTAGACTATCAATAGAAAACATGACCAGACATGAGCTGAAAAGCTCAAAGAAGAGAGAGAAGTAAACAAAAGGTCAATGGAGAGTGTACACAAAAGTGGTTTTAGTTCATTTGACATGACAAAGTAATCTACTGTGATATTGCATCTTTAACACTTTAATAAGTGAAAAATATAGGGGGGTGGGGGGGGGGGGGGGGGGGGGGGACAGAAGACCTGCATGAGGAGGCTTAGCTCCATCCCCCTCTCCAATTTACTTGTTAAATTGATAAAACTTGTAGCTACAAATCTGTGCTAAGTCATATGGCTTTGCAAGAACATGACCAGCTAAAAAAACAAGCTACTTTGCTCTTAAGTTGGCAGACTAGAGTTGGACAGACAAAATTTTCCTGAACAAAATATTTTTAAGTTGATATAATAGCTATGGAACCAAATTTCCTGGGGGGGGGGGGGGGGGGGGGGGGGGAGTATCTCTCAAGATCCCCTCAAAGAGAGATCACTCTGTGTCTTGTTCCCAACCATCTTCAGTCCACTTCCCTCTCCCAATTTCTATGTATCTGAACCTCCCAATGGACACTTCACTTCTTTAAGTGTGTCATCCAGCTCACCATTGTCCATTCATTGCCTATGATACTAATACTAACCATAATCATCTCTATACTGACTTTCTATAGCTCAAGTACCTGAAGTATCTGTTTCCATTACTACGCCACTACAAGGCGATGAGGGAGATACATTGATGATAGTATGTGGAGCTATATCAGATGGAGACACACAAAATCCTTCCCCTATAGCTATCAGGAGAAATAGTGTAGTTTTCTCTGATGACAGATTGTCATCATATCTAAACAACACACATAAAATATACACACTGAATAGGCTAAATAGGAGTGATGATGGATCAATGGTACAGTGTACCTTCAGAGAACATGAGTCTTCAAGTGTCAAAATCATTGTGTATTGTGAGTTATGATAGTAGAGCTCTGTATGGAAGGCACTGGGACACAATTAATGTAGCCTATATATAGGGGCAATAGATATAATATAGGAGGACTTGAATGAGTTTCTGGGAGCAAACTTGTTAGAGCTAGCCCCCAGCAGGGCTGGAGCCAGCTCTTCTAGGGTGGTACAGCCATGCCATCTAAGGGAGTCTGAGGGCATGCACACTCCAGGATCTTGGTGTAAATTATATGCAATACCATGTACTTATGCTCTTTCAAAGCACAGCCAAAAGAATTTATTCATAAGTCTAAAAATCCTCTAAAAACAGTGGTACGGACATGGCCATATTAGCTGTAGTGGTGCCTCTGGCCATGTCCAGGTAATTTTCATGGTTCATGCCTCACATTTAAGTATCCTTTTTATTACACCAAACATGATAAGGTTAGAATTATAAAGGTAGCTATAGAGGGTATATACATTATTATGATAATCTTTACCCTTATCTATAGATCAACCCGAGATTATAAGTGGATTTATGGGTGGTGAACTGACTGTTGCAGAGATGGGATCAAGCAATCTTACCTTTGATATTAGTGCAAATCCAACTGCTGAAATTAATGTTGAACCAATGAGAGATATAGTAGTTGTGATGAATAATACTGTGAAATTTGTTTATTTAATGAGAGCTGACGCAGGTCCATATTCCATCAGGATTAGCAACAGACTAGGAAGTGTATTAGTAAATTTGACTTTGATTGTGGAATGTAAGTAACTTTGGAAATATTATTAGTAACTATAGGTACTGTCTAGTGGATTAATTTCACCTTCATCTTTATAATGGGGATCTAGAAAAATATTCAATTTCACCCACACAGTTAGTCTATACGTATCCTTCCTAATGTAAACCTCCGTTTTAGCTTTTTTTCACTTCAAGTAAGGTTTGTTGCTACAGGTAATCTCCTTTCAAATGGTGTGGAGGTGTTCAGAACACAATATCTGGCAGAAGTAGTCTTGCAATGTTAATTACTGGCCCAGGAAACTTTCTTTTATCCATTGGATACACCTTTTCACTGCCCTTATTGAACAGTTAGCAGTTTTACTATATTATTTATTGCACCATGACTATCATCTTTATCTGTAGTGTTGTTTTATGCATTTCTTTAGATGAACCATCTTCAACTGCGACATCTTCAGTTTCTTCAGGTATATTATTATACAGTCAGTATTATCTCCACCATTGGTTTAGCACAACTCCCAATAATCAACTTCACCCAGCCAGTTCACTCTGTGATTGTGGTGGCTATAGAGTTTGATGTTCAACCAAATAGTCACCATCAGTTATTGTCTTGTTATTTATTAGAAGATGAAAATATTTGCACCTTGACTATCATCTTTATCTATTGTGCTTATACATTTCCTTAGATGGACCATCTTCAACTGCAACAACATCTTCAGGTATATATTATACAGTCAGTATCATCTCCGCCATTGGTTTAGCACAACTCCCTTTACATTATTATCAGCTTTACCCAGCCAGTTCACTCTGTAATTATGTGGTGTATATAGCAGCTATAAAAGAGTGTGAAGTTCGTTGTGTTCATTTGTTTCAAACCAAATAGTCACCATCAGTGTTATTTATTAGAAGATGAAAATGTTTGCACCATGACTGCACCATGACTCTCATCTTTATCTGTTGACTTGTGCATTTCTTTAGATGGATCATCTTCAATTGCTATGACATCTTTGGGTATGATAGTAACTAACACCATTGGTTTAGCACAACCACCTTTACATCATAGTCTCTACAAATTTCAGTTCACTCTGTGATTATGTGGTGTATATAGAAAGTTTTTACTTGTCTCAAATCAAATACAGTCACCATCATTAACTTTAGGACTGGACTCTATTTTCCAGAGTCTAAATGTATTTCTATCCCTAGGTGTGTGTGTGTGTGTGTGTGTGTGTGTGTGTGTGTGTGTGTGTGTGTGTGTGTGTGTGTGTGTGTGTGTGTGTGTGTGTGTGTGTGTGTGTGTGTGTGTGTGTGTGTGTGTGTGTGTGTGTGTGTGTGTGTGTGTGTGTGTGTGTGTGTGTGTGTGTGTGTGTGTGTGTGTGTGTGTGTGTGTGTGTGTGTGTGTGTGTGTGTGTGTACTAGCCTTTGATCTTTTCACTTGATTTATTGTATTGTTGTTGTGTTATCTTGTAAACATCAAAGGATGAAATGTACTATGACTATTATCTTTATCCAATGTCTTTATGCATTTCTTTGTAGAAGGACCATCTTCAACTGCAATATCTTCAGTTTCCCCAGGTATTAACAAAGTATCTCCTCCATTGGTTTAGCACAACCCCCTTTACATTATTATCCCTATGAGCTTCACCCAGCCAGTTCACTCTGTGATAATGTGGTGTATAGAGACTGAAGTTCATAGTTGTGTCAGAATGTCACTGGTGACTGAAATAGCATTGATTTTGCAGTGTGCAGTACATTATGAATATGAATAAAAACAGTCTGTGTGTTATCTATTAGTGCCATTAGCTAGTAGTGGTGGTAATCTTGTTATAAACACTTTTTTCTTTTTAATAGTGTCGCTTTCACACCTCCTGACTGTCCTTCTGCCACTCTCTCTATATCCTCTTCTATGAACTATAGCTAGTGTTAGACACAACTCTCTGTATCCTCTTCTATATACTATAGCTAGTGTTACACATAAATATTTATTTGTAAATTTGGTACTTTGAACTTGTCAAAATATTCATAACATACAGAATGATGGATGTATGGTGCATAAATTACACAGTAATCTTTAACAAGACCATGGCATGTCTAAATAGTTGTCTGTAGCTAACTTACAGTAATACTTGTTATTATAACATTATTCCATGATAACAGTTAGATGATATCACGATCATTATCATACTAATGCAATAGGACATGGCTAGCTAATCACCAAGGAAGAATATCTTTCAAAGGCAATGGAAGCTTTGATGTGAAGTTACCACTAGTGGCAAGCCATATCTGGTTTTGCCAATTGGCACCAGAGCTTACATTGAGTAACTTATTACTGATAAAGTGCCCCAGTGGACAGAAGAGCTTAAAGCTGTTGGCCACTATAGTTACAAGTAATAGGGAAAAAAATTATCCTAAATAAAAATGGGTTGCCAGTAAAACATTTTCTTGCAGCCACACATCTCATAACAGCTTACTTTACGTACAATCTCTTCTTAGCTTTATATAGCTAAGCCATTGTGCAAGAAATCTTTGGCAGTTAATGTAGGGATTTGTTGGCTGCAAGAAAATGTTTACTGGCAACCATTTTTATTTAGGATAAATTCACTTGTTTGCATTCCTTTTTTTTTTATTAGAGGAGGTAGCTAGCTTGTATAACTCTAGAGCAACAATGTGACTGTAGTTTCATTACACAGTACAAACACAAAATCTCCACCACAGCTTCTTTGGCTACACCCTCTTTGGCTACACCCTCCCCATTATTAAGGTTCAAGTTTTCAATGTTCTGTATGTAAAAGTATGCATAGTTCTGAGTTATGAAGTGCCCCCACACAGGTGTTTGTGTAGTTACATTTTTGCCAACATGTTATTTTAGCTAAATAGTTTAAGTTGCATTCCCATTAGCATCAGAGTGCACTCTGACCCCAGGCTATGGGACGAGGACCAAAGAATGCATGGTAGCCTAACCCTTGAGAATAGTGAACAATTTCACCTTCCACCATCAGGCTCCACCATGCAACATGTACTTGGTGCCAATGGTGGGGGCTGGGAAGCATTCATAACTACCAGTGGCTTAAGGTCTTTGTTGTGCTGTGAATATTAGCAATAACCACCAGTGCAGCATCAACGGCTTAACCACTAGTGCAGCGCATCTAGGTTGTTGTGGAGAAGCCAGGCTGAACTACCAGTGCAGCATCAATAATTGAACAACCAATGTAGCATCTAGCTAGCTGGAAGAAAAAGAAGAGGAGAATCCCTTTCCAGGCTGCAACAGTGCAACACAACAGTTATAGCTAGCTAGAGTAAAACACAACACTAACCATAGGCATTGTTAACTCACTTCCAGAACTTCATGTGGCACAATTGGTGCAGTAAAATGTGCTCTGAACACTACTGAGCTGTCCAGGGGAGTCGAAGCAGAACAGTCAACATAGCATGTCTCCAACACTAGACACGCACAGGAGTCTCAAGATCACACGACCCTTTACCAACAACAATGGCATAAGTAAGTAGCTCTAGGTACAACAGAAAACAAACAGCAAAAGATCACTTTAGAAGCTCCGTTCTATCTATTGGTACCAAACTTACTGAACCCACTATAGCCAGTTCTTCAGTATGCTTATGATGTGATGAACAACCAGAACAAAAGTAGTTTTTTTGGTTTCTGTTTTCTGGGCTTCTGTAGAGAGTTAAGAGCTGTGCTTTGGCACACTACATATTGGTAAGGCTTTCTATCCTGCGGAGGGATTTTAGAAGATTCTAGCCAGATTTGGCAGAGTTATTGTAGTTTGTACTACTGTATGACCCTTGTCCTGTCAACCCTACATAGGGAGTGCTAATGCACTTCCTGCCAAATAGATCAAAATGCCATATGCTTCACATTCGACCTCACACTCAGCCTTCAGTCACAGGCTTACTTCAAGACAGCAGTCTCACTTGGTTAGGATGACTCCAGGTATTAACTACTTTCTGGGGCTATTGGGCAGGATGCTTAACCGACCAATAGATTACCATCTAATGATGATAAAAGAAACCTCCTTGCTCTGCCGACCAGACATGCTCTGACCAACCCAACAGTAGATTCTGCTCTTTAGACCTTTGAATTCTCTGTCACATGTTTTGTCACAAAAACAAAACAAAACAAAAATGGTTGTCCTTGCAGCTGACCAAGGAATAGGCCTTGGCCTTTTATGCTCAAAAATTGAGTCACTATGCTATTCTTTTATGCTAGCTAATTAAAGTTACACTGCTTCCTATTGTACCTGAATATGCTCTTGTTTGTAGTCAATATGCTCACTGACACTGTACTGATGATGTCCTATATACCACATGCATTAAACTTTAAACTACTACATGCTGAGTCAGAGTCAGAAGTACTTGAAGTCAGTGCGGCTTCCGAACGGGGTTTTTTTTTTTTATAATTATTGAAGAATCACTTTAGTGTTGGACAAAATAGCTCACTTGGAAGATTATGTTGAGAGTTGAATTCAACCACAATACTTATTGGAAGTCAATAAAAATAAAGTCATAATATGCTCAATTTTGCTCTTATCTAGTAACCTATAGTGAATATGCTCAAAATTATGCCGGTGTCATGCATATTCGATCCCCCCGCGAAAATGATCCTCCCGGATCGGAATCGCTAGCAGAATTTATCCTACCCCCGCAGATTCTATCCGGCGGGAGAGCATGAGCGAAAAAGCGTGGACACTACCATCTAGATGCAGTGAAGATGCAGTGAAGATGCAGTGAAGATGCAGTGAAGATGGAGATCCCTTATTACATTTTTGTACTCTGTGGTGTTCAGAGATAGCACGAAGTTAGTTTGATAACTCTATTAATAACAACAACAACTAGAAGGACAACTGCTTAGTGTCTCTATGGATTAGATTCAGTAACCACAAAATAGTATGTAATACATAATCATGTAGATCATTTGAAGTCTATAGATAAAACAAGCCATGATGAGCAGGAAGATATACCATATGCTCAGGATTTAGTAGCAAGTCCTAGAAATGAATTCCCAATATTAGTGTGAGTGCTCCAGTTCCTGTTAGCTACATGTGAAGATACTGCTGAGCCCATACAGCCTACTATTGACAGGGGTGTAGACAGGGGGGGGGGGGGGGGGGGGGGGCTTGGGGGGCTTAAGCCCCCCAGATTTTTGAGATTAACTATAGTTAATAAGATCAGGCTCTGGCTTTTTTTTTTTTTTTTTTTTTTTGCTTTTTTTTTATAAACTGCATATTTTATATAATGTGCATTGTAGTGGTTTGGTAAACAGTATTTAATTATGACAGTAGTGGTTAACAGGTAAGCATGGTAACATTGTAACAGTTGCTTAGAGAACTTGAGCTTGACTCTTAGCCTAATTGCTAGTAGCTAGTACCATGTCTGTGAATCTCTAAGATATTAGTTTAGCACTCCTTTAAAGCCAGGTTAATTAAAATAAGGCCAGCTATCAGCCTAGCCAGCAGTCAGCCTGAACTGGTGAGTTAAGTTTTTCAATCGGTGTATTCTAAAATATAGTTTTACTGGCTTGAAAGCAATGTTGAGGATCATGATGTTTCAATGCAGAATCCACTACTATCTTTAAATGAAATAGAGCCTAACCTATCCTTGTGTACATATTAAAATATTATTTGAATATTACTCTAATTTGCTCTCTTACACCTCTTGGATTTTGAAAAAAAATTTTGCTTCTGCACGACTCCCGCACCCTCCCCCTTGAGCTAAATTGCAGTTCTTTTGTCTTTACCTTTAGCCCCCCCCCCCCAGTCCTAAAAAGTTGTCTACACCCCTGATTGAGAATTCGATCAGTTTCTGCTGATCTTACCTCTAATGAACTTCCCACATGATTCATCCTCTACACTGCCTCCTATAAAACTTACCCTAAAAGGAGTAATCATGGCCCACCTTTAAGGTACTCTCATAACTCTGTATGTAACTTATCATCTTAAGTATGGAGAAGTGTAGTATATTAATCATCATTACAGCATAATAATTATTATTATGTGAGCATGCTCATCTCGGTCATTGTGATTGTGTTAGCGTCCCTGCGCTATAGACCTCACTGACGCTATAGACCTCACTGACTCGTGTGTTCTGATTTGTTCTTGGTCTTATCTCTGTGTGTTATATTAAGATGTATATTGACTTTGGCTTACCTTGGCAAGTGGGTAGACATCTCACAGTTCTGCTAGCTGATATATACATTCCAGGAGATATATAACAGATTCATGCATTTTTAAGGGATCAGTCCTGCTAGCAGATATATTCCAGAAGATGTTTCACTATAACAGATTCATGCATTTAAGGGATCAGTTCTGCTAGCAGATCCATCCCAGGAGATGCTTCACTATAATCCATATACATTTAAGGGATCAGTCCTGCTAGCAGATACATTCCAGGAGATGTTTCACTATAACAGATTCATACATTTAAGAGGGATCAATTCTGCTAGCAGATACATTCCAGGAGATGCTTCACTATAACAGATTCATGCATTTTAGGGGGATCAATTCTACTAGCAGATACATTCCAGGAGATGCTTCACTATAACAGATTCATGCATTTAAGAGGGATCAATTCTACTAGCAGATACATTCCAGGAGATGCTTCACTATAACAGATTCGTGCATTTTAGGGGGATCAATTCTACTAGCAGATACATTCCAGGAGATGCTTCACTATAACAGACTCATTCATTTAAGGGATCAGTCCTGCTAACAGATACATTAATATGCTATAGTTCTACTTGTCAAGGATCCATTTGCTACCCCGGATCATATTAGCGGAGTAGGAATAAATCTGCTAGCGAATTCAAACCGGGGTTGATAGATAATGCTAGCGTATTTATTTCTACGGATTGATTATGCTAGCGGATATGATCCATCCGGATCGAAATTCACCGGATCGATTTTTTTGTGACACTGGCGTAAAAGGCCAAGGAAAGTTTACATATCGACTATCGAGTGAATTTACACGTGACTAAACAGTGGCGCCACTCCCTTAGTGGGAGTGGTAGCGAGAGAGCTTAAACAAAATGACCGAATCTATTTGCCACTTGACGCTCTACTAACTCTGCTGGAAGACATAGTTGAAGGTACAATTTAGCTAGTATTACTCAATCACTAGATATAGTTTTAGTTTAGTCATTGCTGCACGGCGTAGGTCATCTAAGATAAAGTCTAGCTAGCTACATAGCTAATAATTGTAACTACATGTCACAGAGATCTGTTCCTATATGTTATTGCCCTTCATAAAGTTGAGTCTTCAGGGCTATTACAAGTCCAGCTTTACATCTGTGTATACAAACAACATCACTGAGTACAACTATAGTTATGTTTACACACAGCAGATAATTATGTGTTTTTTATGTAGATGGACTTTAGGACATGTATAACCTGTGTGGGATTGTTGTTCTCCTTATCAAGTGGTAAGTCTATATATAGTTTATAGCTGAAGTAGATTACCTTATAAGTTATCCATCATTACATTGGATATTCATAGTATAACTGCTATAGTATACAGCTATGATCAATTTGGCAGCCTGTAAAGTAAAAATGGACCAGCCAATATTCCTTGTACTTGAGTATGCTAACAGGTAACCAAAGAATTTGACCCTCTTTAATATCTTGGCTTCTTCATATATCCAAGGTTTCTTGCTTCTATTATAATGTTATAACACTAGGTGATGCAATAGTGTGATTGTAAAATCAGCAGATTCCATCCATAATTATAAAGTAGCTCTGTAAACACAGAATTTTATGTATGCTGGTTTAGTTATCCTACTCACTTTGAGGATTATGACTGAATTACTATGGTGACTTACAATCACATGACCTCGTTAACATAAATGGTGGCCTCTTCACCTAATTCATTATTATTATGTTATAGCTTTGTATACTGCTTGTGTGTGGTGGGCTGGTGGTTCCACAGTATATATGAATTACCAATCCAGTTAATTGTACAAAGTTAGTCAACAGGTTTCACCATAGTTAATTGGTAGAATAGAAGTATTCTTGTGATGGAATTTCTCACTTGTATTGGACCATGACTTTGAGATTACTAAAATGACCATCCCATTGTAGTTGGCCGACTGGCTTTTGGACTGGACTTTACACTGTGTCCTGAGTATATGTTTCAACATGCTTACATGTACATGCTTATGTCGGGCCAACAGAACTGCCAAGTGTCAGGCTCTTGTTGTTAAAAAGTGCGTCAGTTATTTTTATTAGCTCTCATATTTCAATGTTGTCAGAAGCACTGCATGTTATAGTCCCACATCAAAGATGTCATTTATTAGGTTACAATACCTTATCAATGGCGTGATCTCTACTTCCAGTGATTATCTCAAAGAAGTTTCAATATAAAGGACAATTCAATGAAGTTCTAAAGTCCATGCTGTATAAATAAGAGGAGCATGATACAGAAGATTATGCTATATTATGTGGTAATATAAGTATCCTTTTCCCATGTCACACGATGTTAGCCATACCACCTTTGTACCTCTTTATATGTACATGGCATTGTGTTTCTGAGATACCTGATACAAGGAGGTGTGTGATATAATTAGTATATTTTCAAACTATCATGTTTTCTCACTGTGTATGGGGTGGGATTCACATTGTTTATTCTAAGGGACAGGTATTTTAAACTTTTAAACATTATCCAAATGTAGTGCATTTGAAAATTTAAAAGGTTCTCTATGAATATCATTATAATTACTGTTACTCAACAGTAGGGTAAAGGCTATGATAATATCAATAGTATTTTGTTACTAGGCAAGTTGTCTAAATATGAAACAGTAGATTCATGACTTTCCTAAGAGTTGCAACTCATTTTAAATTATCTTATAACCTATAACATGTAATAAGTGCTTATACTACCTGTAACCAGAAAAGGCAACATGTATTTGCAGGTCACACTGTGTCACTGAGTTCAGAAAAATTTATGGGTGTCTACATAGAGTGGTTATCATGGATGGCATACTTTGGTTTAATCAAAGGTGCACTATCCTAGGAATAGTAAACTTACTTTATTCTTTAACCAGTTTGCCTTCATTTACTGGGCTTTTGTCTGCAGTTGCTTATCCACTATTTGGTGGGCTGCTAGCTTAGACTATCAATAGAAAACATGACCAGATATGGCTCCAAGAAGAGAGAGAAGTAAACAAAAGGTCAATGGAGAGTGTACACAAATGTTGTGGTTTTAGTTTTTATTTGACATGGCAAAATAATCTACTGTGATAGTGCATCTTTAACGGGGGTGAAAAATATAGAGGGGGGGGAACAGAAGGCCTGCACGAGGGAGGCTTAGCTCTCCATTAAATAATTGGTAAAACTTGTAGCTACAAATCTTAGTGTTAAGTCATATGGCTTCATAAGAACATGACCAGCTAAAAAAACGAGCTACTTTGCTCTCGAGTTGGCAGACCAGACAAAATTTTATATTTTTTAAGTTGATGTAATAGCAATGGAACCTGCTGTTTCCTTGTTTGTATTACATTATAAACTTCCCTTACCTAGCTCTCAGATTTCCATAAAGAAAAATATCTCCTAACAAAATTTCCTGGGGAGGGGAGGGAGTATCCCTCCAGATCCCCTCAAAGAGAGAGCACAGGATATATCCTGTGTCTCGTTCCCAACCATCTTCAGTCCACTTCCCTCTCCCAATTTCTATGTATCTGAACCTCCCAATGGACACTTCACTTCTTTTAGCGTGTCATCCAGCTCACCATTGTCCATTCATTGCCTATGATACTAATACTAACCATAATCATCTCTATACTGACTTTCTATAGCTCAAGTATCTGAAGTATCTGTTTCCATTACTACGCCACTACAAGGTGATGAGGGAGATACATTGATGATAGTATGTGGAGTTATATCAGATGGAGACCGACAAAATCCTTCCCCTATTGCTATCAGGAGAAATAGTGTAGTTTTCTCTGATGACAGATTGTCATCATATCTAAACGGCACACATAAAATATACACACTGAATAGGCTAAATAGGAGTGATGAGGGATCAATGGTGCAGTGTGCCTTCGCAGACGCTCTGTCTTCAAGTGTCGAAATCATTGTGTATTGTAAGTTGTGATAGTAGAGCTCTGTATGGAAGGCACTGGGACACAATTAATGTAGCCTATTATTATGTGGGGGTAAGAGATTTATAGGACTTGAACCAAGTTTCTGGGAGCAAACTTGTTAGAACTAGCCTGAGGTGGAGCCAGCTCTTCTAGGATAGTACAGCCATGCCATCTGGGGGCATACCCCCTCCAGGATCTTGGTGTAATCTATACAATACCATGTACTTCAAAACACATCTAAATTTATTCACCAAATACTAAAAATCCTCTAAAAAAGTGGTACAGCCATGGCCATACCAGCCATTGTGGTGCCTCCCTCCGGCCATGCCCAGTAAAGGTAATTTTCATGGTTCATGCCTCACAAAATAGGTAGCTATAGAGGGTACATTATTATGATAATATTTATCCTTATTTATAGATCCACCTGAGGTTATATCCATTACTGGATTAGTGGATGGTGGACTGACTGTTGCAGAGACTGGCTCAAGCAATCTTACCTTTGATATTAGTGCAAATCCAACAGCTGAAATTAATGTTGAACAAAGGAGAGATATAGTAGTTGTGATGAATAATGCTGTGAAATTTGTTAATGTAATGAGAGCTGACGCAGGTCTATACTCCATCAGGATTAGCAACAGACTAGGAAATGTATCAGCAAATTTGACTTTGATTGTGGAATGTAAGTAACTTTGGAAATATTAGTAACTATAGGTACTGTCTAGTGGATTAATTTCACCTTCATCTTTATAATGGGGATCTAGAAAAATATTTAATTTCACCCACACAGTTAGTCTATACGTATCCTCTATTAACCTCCTTAGTATAATATTATATGTTTTAGCTTTTTTCACTCCTAGTAAGGTTTGTTGCTACAGATAATCTCCTTTCAAGTGGTGTGTGGGTGTTCAGAACACAATATCTGGCAGAAGGAGTTAGGGATTCAATAGAGTAGTCTTGCAATTTTAATTACTGGCCCAGAAAACTATTTTTTTATCCATTGCTACTGGGTGGATACACCTTTTCACTGCCCTTATGGAACAGTTTGTTATACTAGCTGTTTTACTAAATACTCAATGTTTATAATCTATACAAATTAGAGTAGAGATTTTTGCTGTAACACATTATAACTCCTCTTCTATGGGATTGCAGTTATCTAGACTATTATGGTTGAATTCACTGTATTCAATTTTGTCCAGATCCTGCCACGTTTGTTGCTGACGTTTCAGCAGAGTTCAGTTGTAACTATTCTTCCTCGTCTTCCATTGTTATGTGTGCTGCCAGACCAGGAGCGAGTGGTTCTCTTAACTGTGACTTTGAGTCTGTTCCTGAGGCCACACTGACAGTTTCACTACCTGAAAATAGTGCAGCCACTCAAAATGGGCACTCTATTAACATCAATGGAAATAGCCCAAATAATGCTGGGATCTATACCTGTAATGCCACTAATCTCATTGGAGGAAATTCTATATCTGTAACAAGAACTATAGAGTTATTAGTAGGAGGTATGTTAACAATGACGGGCAGAGTGTATATGTGAGTCACTCTGCCAATAATTCTAGAAATCTTTATTATAACAATTATGATTTTATAGTTGATCCAGAGATTGAAGGTATAACTCCAATGGTAAATGAATCAGTGATTCTAGCATGGGAACACACAAATTCCGACAGAAGTATTCCAATCATTCATTTCACAGTTGAAGTGAGACCACTTGAAGGAACAAGTATTATCCACGAAACAGTACCAGGAGATCAGTTTCGACTTAACCTGGATATAAATAGGTTTGAACCTCGAACCTCCTACGTAGCTACCATCACTGCTAATAGTCTGTTTGGGCCAAGTTCTCCAAGAGATGTCAGCTTTATGACTGGCGGTATGTCACTCTTATTCTTGGTTATCTAAGTGTACTTCTATCCCCTAGGCTTGCTGGTGTAATTAATATGACCAACAAATCATCATGCACACAGTCTGTGAAGTCTTCTTTCTAATTAATTTGTTATTGTTGATTGTTGTTATTGTATTGTTGTTGTGTTGTTGTTGTCTTCTTAGAATTGTTTGCACTATGACTATCATCTTTAATTGTGCTTATGCATTTCTTTAGATGGACCATCTTCAACTGCAACAACATCTTCAGTTTTCCCAGGTATATTATACAGTCAGTTGACAGTATTAGCTAATGAAATATGGTTTAGCACAATCCCATTCCATCATTCTCTCTTAGCCAGTTTGTTCTAGTGGTATTTGAACATGAAAACATACTGGCTGTGAGCTATTAGAGTGTCATTTAGCCATTAGTGGTGGTAGTCTTTGTTATTAATATTATTCGTACTTACTTTTATAGTGGCACTTTCATCTCTCCTGAGTGTTACTCTACCACTCTGTACCCTCCTCCTATTCATACTACAGTGTTAAGACTATATAGCTTGTTCCAATTTTTAAGAAGGTGACAGTTAAAATTAGTTTGTTCTGTATACATATAATCTCTATATTTTTTATTCTTAATTAAATTTTTATGTTACAATAATAACATTATGATAACATTGGATGATGGATGCTATTACTATGTCATGAGACTTGGTTACGTATTGATCATCGATACTCTGTGGAGTTCTGGAGTAATTAAAAATATCTATATTACACTACTGTCGATGTCATCATCTGACTTGTCGTCATCTAAGAGCCGTTCTCTTGAATTAACGGTCATACTGTGCATTGAGGCACCTTTATCGCCCATACTGTATGTTGCATCACCATTCCCTGAGACACCATTTTCATCCTCAGGAGTTGCTTTGTTGGGCATGGTTCCAGATTCGTCCATCAAATCTGGTACTGAATTTGATTTTGGTGGCAAAGCATATTCTGGAGAACTCATTTTTGTAGTGTCTATTAAGCTGTATCGTGTATTGAGCTCTTCTGTACTACCATAAAGAGGATTATCAGATTGCTTTGTTTGTGAAATAGGAAGTGTAACAGTTACAGTTGAATGTTGCTTATCATCAGGATTAGCCAGACTGTCGTAGATGCTATGATCAGAATTATCTCTGTGGATAGTAGTAGGCTCGTATCGGGGAGTTTGAGGTGATTCCTTTGGCTCTTGCTTTAGTCCTGGTGATTCTTCATCAGGAAAATAAGGAGTGTGAACTGTGAACTCATGTATGTCTTCAGGTGGATCTTTAAATTTCTTAGTTTTCCCCCCTATCATTGTCAAGAGCAGTTAATAGCGTTTAGGGTAATAAATGATAGCAATGCAAACAGGCTTTACATAGCTATGTATTACGTAATGGATCTAGTAGTCAGATAGAGCTAACCCTTCTGTACATGCAGCCTATTTCATGTACAAGATGACCACTGAAACCTTGTGGAATAATATTGCATGTAATGCTAAAGTTACTCAAAATAGTTATACTTAGAGGGAATGAACGTTGAACAGCAAGTGCATAAAATCGACTCACCTTTCTGTTTCTGCTTAAGACAGAATATAACAATTAAGATCACCAGTATAATGAATAGAGCAGTCACCACAACTGCAGCCACAATAATTCCTGCTATAGCAGCTCCTGCAAAGAAGGAAGTTCTAATTAGCATGTAGCCAATGATCATATAAATGATGACACAACTCTATACCATAGTTCCTCATTATCAACTGAAGAATGCACTAAGTAACCACAGATTACTTACAAATTGTGAATTAACTACTACACACAGCAGATACCTGAAAGTCCACTGTCAAAATCTATAGTCACTGAAACCTGCTCAGATTCTTCTGATGTTCCAAATCTGTTTTTAGAGCTGACATTGAAATGGTACACAGATCCTTCTTCAGATTTCATGAATCCATTTATGACCAAAGGCATTACTGATCCATCCATGTACTGGTCATTTTCAAAAACAAATCTTTTAGATTCCATTGTATCTGCACTTAGAGCTCTGACATCAAATTGAAAGATACTGGGCGGCTGAGTACCCGATTCTCTAGTCATTACCTCAAGAGTTACTTTTCCATCTGAAGAAGAGGATTGAACAACCACTGGTGCCTGAGGAATCCCTGAAAGTACGTAGAGGAAAAAGATGGATTAATCAGAGGAAACATAAAAGCAAGTGAAAGACTACAAGAAATTATGCATATGGAGTCAACTGTATAAATAGCAAAGAGCTGGATATTAGCTACAATAATTATAACTACCATGAGGCATTGGAAGCCATTGCTTCCTTCTTTCTGTTCTGTTGACACATGGTTTTACCTTTTACCTTTTCTTTTTTTTTTTTTTTCTGTGGGGGGGGGACATGTCTGGAAAACACAAGATTGTTGTTGAGGCATTAGTCCTCTATCTCTTTCTTACTCCTTTTGAGAATAAGAGTATAATAAAAGTAGGTGTGTCCACTTCCCTGCCCACCTACTTTCTTATGAAACCAAACATTCATTAGTTCACTGCTTGCATGAGCACTCTAGAAACTTTAATACCTTATGTGTATTATATTATTACATGTAGCCATGAAACTGCTACATTGATTAAACTAACCATGTTATCAGCTATGGTATTTGAGAGCAAATTGACAACCATTACACAGCCATCTAAATACTCAGACATCACCAAAGTAGTACTAATGTTATTATTATATTACCAATATCATGGGTGACTGGAGGACATGTGGTGCTCGAATTTCCAATGTCATTTGAAGATGATACTTTGAAGATATAGTTGTTCCCTGCCGGAAGGTCTCTTACAATTATACTAGTCAGACTATTGTCACCGTCTACAGGTAGCTGACCATTGGTTACATCAAAGAATTGGGAAGAATCATCATTTAGTGAGTAGTCTATGGAGACCTGGGTAAGGTTGAGGCCTCCAGTATGAATGAACTGCCAAGTTACATTAATCATACCATCGTCAGAATAGGGAGTGGTCAGGCATTCAATCTCGGGAACTAATAATTAATAATAGATTGTTATTTCACAGTAAGCGGACTCCTAAGGGGTACACATAGCTAGTACCCTGTAATTATCCTCCATACAAGATATGAAATCATGAGTAGTGGTTATTTTTGGAAATTTATCTGATGGCTTTTCACTTTGTTACCTAACAACACACTGTAGAGATTCATTGCATTGTTATGGCTAATATTCTTTTATATATATATATAGCTATACACAGAGTTTCGTGGTAACAAAATTGTGGTTTATTTGATTATATGTGACCAACTTATCCGTCACCTTTAATCTAATAGAGCCAAAATATTTACATGTTTTGGCTCTGATTATGAGTCGAAGAGGACATCACAATCTTCACACATTCATCCCAGCAACAGATATACTGTTAGGCTATCCAAACAGAAATCCTTAAAGATTTTATTTCTTGCCTGTTATATTAGTGGTAGTGAATGCCATAACACTGGGTCCACTGCTAGCTCTGGAGTCTCCCACAACAGAAAATGCTGCCACTGTAAAACTGTACTCTGTACTAGGAAGGAGGCCTGTTACATTCATTGATAACTCAGTTACAGGAGGTGTGGTCAGTATTCCTCCATCTCGATTACGTGTGGCTGTAACTGAGTATTCTATACCAGCTGAGGAAGGAAATCCAAAAGTGAGAGGCTCCTCCCATGAAAGAACTGCCCAAGTGGCACCTGTGGAATTTACAGTAATGCTCCGTGGTTCAGATGGTGGACCTGAAATAAAATATCCAGTTCCATAAACATCAGAGCCAACAGATTAATAACTCAGTTAGTATTGCCATCAAAGCAATCACTGCATTCTAAAATAACTGTCTTGTAATAAATATATCTATTTGTTTGGCCATTAAAGTGAAATCTGCACTGTTACACTTAGATCTGGCATAGGTATTATTGAAATCAATATGTACAAAAGTGAAAAATAGTTGTTACTACTTATGATATCAGATAGAGACCACACTTGTTTCTCACCTACTACTACTAATGTGATGAAGTGTTGGATCATACCAACAAGCTCCACATTAATAATGCAGCTCCAATTCCCAGCATCTTCCTCAACTGCATTCCTCAAAGTCAAACTAACCTCAGCAGCGTTAACTTTCAGCATAACCCTAGAGTTATCTGGATCAATAATAACTCCATTGTTATCTATCCATTGGACAGTTGCTGTAGGATTACTCCTTAGCATAGTACCACAAATTAACGTGACGTCTTCTCCAAGTGCGACTCCTACTACAGGAGGTCCTCTGGTGATATCAGGACCAACTATAAAGTTACAGACAAATATGCAAGGAATTAAAATTGTTGTCTCTGAAAAGAGACTGGAATGGAACTCAAACCCATTCCAAATCACATTCTATTTTTTATTAATTTGTAAATTTACAACTCTCATAAATTTTTGTATATTATCAGTATTCTCTGAACTGAATCTGAAACATCATAGATATTATTCCTGAGGATGTGAGGTTTTATAATAATGTTTGCAGTATAGAGAAAGATTCTGTTTCTAAAGGGTGAGCAAGAACAGATGCTTACATAATATATCCAACTGAATTCTGCCTAGTCCTGTGCCTACTTCCACATTGGGATTATCAATACGATAGTTCGTGGCTCTGAGAGTATAGTTCCCACTATCTTCTCGAGAGATCGGTTCAAAATGAATGCTAGGATAGCCAAACATTATCCTTGAGGAATTACTGACAGCCACGCCATCTTTTGTCCACTGAAAATCTCTGGGAAATGGGAAAGCTTCAAATCTCGTGTCAATTCTAATCAAGACATTGGTTTCTTCAATAGCCATTCTCACTCCATCAATTAGTTGAGGTGGTCCTGCAGTAACAGGTAATTTTAAGAAGGGGTAAAGAGCACGGAGATGAAATCATCCTTTTTGGGATGGAGAGTGTGGTATACATAGGAGAAGTGAGGGTCTGCTCAATGTTAGAATACTCTGTGTAACTGCATGAGATTCCAAGGATTAAACTTGGTGATCTTGATGTTCACTAATGACCTGAGGCTTGAAAAATTTTAAATTGGCAATGCCAACCAAATTAGTAATTAAAAATATAAACAGCTAGGTTTCTAATAATTTATATGATAGCTATGTAGCTGCTTATAAATGGAAGAGGCACCGCTGAAATGGCGAGCACCCATGCATCTGAATTAATAATAATAATTTATAATATTAGCACAAGTAAACACCGATTGAATTCTCTCATCAGTGTGCTGCTACAGACTTACTATATACTCTGAAGTTGAAAGTAACAACTTCAGAAACATCTCCAATGCCACAGCCTAACACTGCTCTATCGAAATCCTCAGTGAAGTTTGTAATCAAAATTTGGTCTCTCTGTGTTGGAATGGCTATACTTGGAAGTGGTGTTCCTCCTATTAACAAAACATCTGAAAATTCATTCTGCAACACTAAGACCTTGTTAGAATTATTTCTAAAGCCTCGAAGTGTCCATGTGGTTAGGACCTGTTCAGATGAACCATTATCTCTAGACTCAAATACTCCACAGTAGATGATGGTGGAGTTAATTGCACCAGCCTCTTCCACAAATAAGGTGACATTTGAAGCATTTACTGACACCATGGAGGAAACTGTACGCAAGAAATGTATTGCTTAATAGCTAGCTAAGCTAGACTATTGATATTCTGTTTACCATGTTTGATGTTTATACAAATGAACAGGAGAATTGTGACTGCTCCCAGGACTTGCATTTTGTGTTGCTGCATTAAATTCTTCGGTAGTCTTTTTTCATTGAACCTTATCCGCTTCTTTCAGAACTAGCATATCTCGGAACTAGACAACATCTTGGAAACAAATGATAGCACTACTCCCACTGCAGGAAATATCCAGGAATGTGTGTGTCTGTTAATCTGCGCATGTGCAATTCTATACTTAATAGGGCGTGACTTTTCCTGTTGCCGCTCACTTTTATGTAGAGACTAATATAAATTATGGCTGTGGCTTTGTATGTTATTTTGTTAATGACACGAATCCTAAGAGTTCCTAAGGCCTGATGTTGTCTTTAGCGCTTGTGTTCGTGTCAGTACTTGAAGGAGGTGAGTTATGAATCTTATAAATAGACCTGCAAATCAGATATTAATATTCACACGTCACGGCCCTGCACTGTTTTAGTGCAGATAACTATTATAAGAGCTGGATTGCTAGCTCTGTGTAAGCTACTATCTGTCTTCAGTATCTTGTTAAATTTTAGTTGAGGAGTAGAGCGGTATCCCTTCATACAACAGAGTCTATTAACACTGTACTGCTGTATTATT
Organism: Diacarnus erythraeanus; assembly: GCA_964016965.1. Taxonomy (NCBI): domain Eukaryota; kingdom Metazoa; phylum Porifera; class Demospongiae; order Poecilosclerida; family Podospongiidae; genus Diacarnus; species Diacarnus erythraeanus. The sequence continues at coordinate 1,095,747 of OZ024681.1, forward strand.
ATACAGGAGGAGGGGAGAGGGAAAAGAGGGCAGTGCCCCCACTCCCCCCCCCCCAAGCTAAATAGGCTCCCGTCTTAATTAATAAGTAATTATTCCTTGTCCTAGTGTATTGTGTTTCGGGAGGGAACTTTCATCCCCGCAATGGATCTGTGGTCACACATCGAGTAGGTGAAGCAAATGTAACATTCGAATGTGATATCTATGATGATAATGGCAATCGGACATTCACTCAGTGGAATATAGAAAACTTCAGAGGAGAGCCTGGTCTTAAGAGTGTACCATTAACTTTTAACGATACTCTACTGGAAGGTGATGTAGGTATTTGCCCAGTCCTCACAACTTGTCGTGACCGCCTGATTTTTCCCGAATTTCTTGCTGATTTTGATGGGGCTACTTTAGTATGTGGTACTGCAATCAATGATATGTTCACTGTAGGACAATTCTTCTTGAGAGTGTACAGTAAGTGTAATTCTACAGTTCCTGAATGAATGGGTGTCATGTGACTGTCATATTTTCTAGGAGAGCCATCATTACAAAACTTGACCAATCCTCTGAGATATGTCCAAGGGAGTAACCTCGTGGTGAATCTGGAGCAAGCACCTCCTGCACATCCATTTCCTACCTCTTTCCAGTGGTTTAAGGAAGGAGTTGCAATTATGAACGACTCTATAAGGGTATTAGGTTATCCCACCCTCAACATTACAACAGTTAGAACATCAGACAGTGGTGAATATTCTCTCTTGGCAACAAACTACCTTCTTGATGACCCTGAGAGAGAACTGGGGAGTGGCAGGGGAGGATTTACACTTAATGTTGTTTGTGAGTATCTAGTGTTCTATTTTTATTGGTTATGAGAGATATTTTGACTAGAAATCTAGTTCCTCAGCTAAAATATTGCTATATTATTATAACAATATGTATTTTAGTTGGTCCAGATTTGGATTTTGGGCCTGAAGAGCGAGCTGTTTTGTTAGGGGACTCTCTCTCCTTGCTCTGTGGGACCAACCTTATGAGTAACCCACCATCAGCCAATATCACATGGCTGGATCCCTTGGGAAATAAAGTGGTGGATGATGACCGTTATAACCTCATAAATGATGACACTGGTGTCAGATTGGAACTCAATGGAAGTAGGGCTAATGATGTGGGAGTTTGGATGTGTATTGTGAGTGTAGAGGGGTCAGATGTAACACTTCCTTCTGGTGAAACTCGATCCAGTTTTGTCGTAGGAATGAAAATGCTGAACATTTCTCTGCAAGTAGTTGGTAAGTTGCATGTAGAGAAAAGAGTTTTGCTTCAATTTTTAATCAAACTGAAAGTATTTTCACTGTTTTACCACACAAGTACCAGTAACAAGTGAACTAAGAGGTTTTGACCATTAGCTGTGAATCCTTCCTCATCTTACTCAATTAATCGTATGTACCTTTTCTATCTGATCAGATGCTCCTGGTTCACCCCGTAACTTCTCTGTGGATGAAACTGGTGGCACATGGGCCAATGTTTGTTGGCAGAAGCCTTCATCAGAAGGAATGCCTGGCATTGCTAGATATATAGTCATAGCCACTGACACTGCAGATGGTACAACTGTGAATGCCTCTACTGAAGACAGTGCCACAAGACTGAATGTGACAAACCTTCTTCCTAATACCCAATACCAGTTTGTGGTTCGGGCAGTGGCCGAGGTGTTGAATGTGACTGATATAGGCCCAGTTAGTAATTCTGCAAGCGGTACCACAACCTTTACTGGTAAGTTTACAATGATAGTTCCCTCCTCCCATCCTGTTTGTGGGAGTGTGTGTGTGTGTGTGTGTTGATTTTGTGTGGAAGTGTGTGAGTACAAGTATGGGCATACATGCATGTCTGTGCGTGCATGCATGGTGTGTGAAATTCTTTTCATTATTGGGCAGTAGCTACTAAGATTTGAGGCACTTGACCTCTGACTCTACATACTACATAACATCTGTTGGTTAGCCTCTGAGTCACTCTACCACTTTTTACTCTTGTTTAGCCAGTGAATGATGTAATATGTTTATATCCATCTCTCTTCTCTGTTTCTGTACTTTAGTACCCAGTCTAGTCTGCAATAAACCCAAGTCAATCAACGGAAGCATCTTCGTATCATGGACCTTTGTTCACACTGGAGGCCAAAGCCTCAATGAAATCAACATAACTTACCAGTTTGAACAGAATAATGTCAACCAGAGGAGGATGGGACCCAGTGTCACCATCAATGATACAATGGCAGTCATTCCAGAGCTAGTAGCAGGCTACACATATGTTCCCATAGTAACTGCATCTAACAATATTGGAGCTACAACAGTTGAGTGTCCTGCTATTGAGCACAAGATTGGTAAGGGATAATAAATAGAACTTCTATTCCCATGATGATGATAAACAGTGTAGTAATAACAGAATGCTATTAGCTATAATAATTTCCATGGCTAGCTGTTAGACTTTCTATTGAGTAAAGTTATTGCAAAGTAGAACTTATATTCCCATGATGAGGAATATACAGTGGATGCTATTAGTTTCTATGGCTAGCTGTATATTATAATAATTTCTGTGGGTATAAATTTTGTGGATTATTTATAATAGTGACAGTGTATGCACTATTTCTGTGGATGGATTATTTTTGTGTGTTTCCTCTCTATAGCCCTCACAAAGTGACTTTTTTAACATGGTGTCCCACTGGGTGAACCACAGATAGAGCTTACATGTATTCACAATAACCATAATTAATGTTCCTGACCTCACAATGCCTTGAAATAACATTCTAATATTCCAGGAATTCCTCAACCCCCCCAAATACTCCCTGTGAAAGAGTTAGAAGGATTAAAAGTTCGTCTCAGTGTTCGGACTCTCTTTTCTGGAGTGGAAAGAGGAGATACAGTTTTCTTCTTCTTCACTCAGACAAATATCAATTCACGGGAGAATATTACTTTTAGAAAGGAGGACATTGATTATACAGATGGAAAAATAATAACTATTGACAGAGAAGGATTTATGGTTGGTGAGAACTACAGTTTCACTGCTCAGGCTGGGAACCGGTTTGGAAATTCTACTCCTGTTCCTTCAAACTCTATTATCACTATTATAGGTCAGTTCTTTCCATCAATCATTCTGACTGACAAGAATATGAAAAATGATCTTTTGAACTACATCATGTTGTAATGGTAGAACAGAACCTCTCACATAGGTGTCTTGAAATTGGGACTATCTCTAATTCAATCCTCTGACCAGGACACTTGTATTTGATCCAAAAATGTTCCAAATCTGGGGTTTTTATCACTATAACTATTTTCAAGATAAATACACATGCCACATTAGTGTCTGTGAAAAAGTTTCAAGTTCAAAATTTTCTCTTTCTCTCAGGTATCTTTCCAAGCACAACTAGTCCAACTCCTGCTGAGACATCAGGAGGTAAGAATACACAGCAAACCATGCAAAATTACGACACTATTCTTCTCTCAATTGCCAGAAAACATTGGAACCATTATTGGAATCATTGTTGGTGTACTCATGGTGATACTTCTGGGAATTAGCATCCTTCTTGTCATCTTATTTCTCTTCTTCAAGTATAAACGTAAGTTCACTGCATATAATAATATCAGATAACATCTTTTCTGAGGTATAGTTCAGGTTCTCTAATTTTGTAGTTGCTATTACAGGAATTGACATTTACGGTGAAACCTCTATTCCAGATACCTTGGGAGTATCCAGATTAGAGGGATAGCCTCGTGAAGTTCTATTAATGATAATACACAAGCTGTTATTGACATGTTTAAGTATCCAGATTAAAGGGATGGCCTCATTTCAGGGGGTAAAGTTATAATACACAAGCTGTTATTGACAAGTGTCCTTATTTAATATAGTGGTGTCCTCATTTCAGGGAGGTTCTAGCATTTAATGCACAGGAAAAAGACGTTTGAAGCCTTTCAGACAGATTTCAAAATTAATGTAGTTGTGATTAACTTAACCAATCTCTCTACTTGGAAATTCTCATAAGAAAAGAATGTGATCAAAATGTCATTAATACTTCTTGTGTTAGCTACCTTTTGTGGTGGTAGAATAATCTAGCTCTCTGTGGGGTAGGAGGCCATGATGTATTTACCTGATATGGATGCTTGGAATACCAGATTAATTTCCCATCATTGAGGATATTTTAAGTCTCTCTAGTGTAAGGTTACACTTTCTGTGTGTGTGCTTTCTCTTAGAAAGGCACACAGTGTGGGTGGGTATACCTGTTGGTATGTATACCTATGCATGGTTATGTATACCTGTGGGTATGTATACCTGTGGGTAAGCATGCCTGTTGAAATCATGAGTGCCTGTTTGTGGTGTTGTGTTTCTCATGCCAATAATTATGTACTATTATTATCATAAGTAAAATCACTTTGACCAAATTATTATACGCCATAGTTATTGATGTTTAGTCATATTTGGTGAAAGTGTATATACTGTTGACAAAGTGGCTACTAAGTATGCATTAATTTGATTTCTTTATTGCATGTAACAATTATTACTATTTGGCCATGTTAGATGACTAACTGCTGACAAAGTGGCTACTTAAACATGCATCAATGCAGTCATTAACTATTGCATGTTAATAATAATATTATTGTTTGGCCATGTTTGGTGCTGACAAAGTAACAACTTATGCATGCTTTTTGATAGTATAGCTATGCAGTTTCTTTAAAAGCAAGCACAGTATCTATTATTCATCATAGTAATAATAATGTGTGGTGAAAGCGTATTAGTGACACAGTACTTAAGCTTTAATGCTGGCTAATTACTCTATTAAGGTAAGAAGTTACTTTAACTCCACCTCTCCTCCACCCCCACATCCACTCCCACCCCCACCTCCACTCCCACCTCCACTTCCACCCCACCCCAATTATGGTGAGATATAGACATGCACATGCATTCATTTAATTATTGCAGCATGTTTTCACTCCAGTATGAATGTAGCTAAAGTGTATAATATGCTTTCATTCCATAATAATAGTTTAGTCTAAGCACTTCCTACTCAAAATCTTGGTGCCAAGATTGGTGTCACCCATTCTCTGTGTCCTAAAATGCTACCATAGCTACCTGGTGGTGGCAAGTCTAGCATTAATCATGTAGTATTTTTTAATCTTTTTTTTTTCTGGTTAGGTTCTGGACAGTCCTATAAACCGGCAAATAAAGAAAAGTAAGTTGAACTAAAAGTTTATGTGAGGCCCACCCTATAATTGGGGGGGAGGTAGGGGGACGGGAAGTGAGGCCCACCCTATAATTGGGGGAGGTAGGAGGGAGGGGGAAGTTCCTTCCCCCACATTGTTTCCAACACACCCCACATAACTAGTAGAAATGCTTATGCAGTGAGGGAGGGAAGAGTTTGTCAGCTTCCACTCCTAGAGTCATTATCTATCCCATCCCACCCCCATGTTCATTACTAGAAAGAATGCATAGCATTGTGTGGGTGAATTATGTTTGGAAAGGATCATCATGGACAAAAGTCATTAACTGACCAACCCATGTATATAATTATTTATTTACAATCTTTGTGGGGTCTAGTCTCCAATTTATGTATGATTTCTCATAATAATATATTATTTTGTAACAGAAATGGTTCACCACCAGGTGTGAAAGTAGAGGAGATAGCAGAGTCAGAGCCAACCATTGACATTGGTCAGGATCTTAGCAGTATAGCTACCACCCAAAATACAGCCACCCAAGACACAGCTACAACCCAAAATACAGCCACAACCACGGTGAGCTGAAAGGCTTAATATTATGTTTAATGTCATGCCTTGATTTCATGGATTAAGCATTGTTTGGGATACTTCTAGGAGATAAGTGCAGTTGTCTTCTAGCAATAATTTATCATTGGCATGCTTGTAGTACAGTTTCTTTTTTGCAAAAGTACATGACATGTGTCTGTGAGGATAGCCTTCTAGTAATTTTACTTTATATTATTAGTAATCTTACTAGTAATCTTTTCTATAGTATGGTATTATTATAATATAATTTTATAACAAATATTAGGAGCTGCACTATGCTGAATTAGATACATTCAGTTCTCCTAATAGTATTATACTGAAAAAACCACCAACTCAACCGGTAAGTATATTAGCTATGAATATGATTCTTTTCCCTATGCTACTAACCTTCTAATTCAATAATAGGAAGCTAGCCATACCCTTAACTAAATGGACAAATTATGTGAAGTCAGATACTTTTCCTTTTTTTAAGGTGGAATATGCAACAATTGATAGTTTTAAGAAGGCTCCAGAAGCTACCTCACAGTCAAAAACAGCAGATGGTGATGATAAAGTTGGTACTTCAACAACTGTTGTTTAGAGCCACATTTACTAACTCTATGTTTTGCACTCTCCTTAGTGATTTTTATTTCTTTACTGCTACTTCTGAAATCATTACTTTTCTCAATTCCAGCTAATAATTGTGAAATATAATCATTATTATTTAATTGATTTTTATTTTGATGTCAAATACACATCTTCTCACATGGCATGATAACCTACCATCTCTGACTTTAAATAGAGAGTGCAATGGATATTAGATATTAGGAGCTACTATCAAAGTGTTTTGGTAAACTACAGCATTTTTCTGATTCTCTTTAAGAAAAAAACGTTCCCCTCTCCCAAAATATTGCCGATTTGATCTTATCCTGGCCCGCCTCGGTTTGGCAAGGGTCATCACAGACAAAAGCTCCCTGTGGTGGTGGGGGTGGTATAGGTTACAGGCAAGGAGTTGAAGCTATTTATTGGCAGTGTTAATGAGCTCATTAACACTTGTGGTTTACACCCACATTTTAACAGGTATAATTATACACACAGGAGTAGTAGTGGCCCGTGGGGGGATAGGGACAAGCACTTTAATTATGGCCTATCATGCTATTCTCAAGTGCTATATATTCTATTATGCTTTTGCACCAGCTCTTACATTATGCTAAAAAAATTCATTTTACATAACCAAAAGCAAACCATGACAGTCAGGATTGAACTCTGTTGAATTGCAACATGAGTGATGCCTCTAGTTCTCAAGAGAATTCATCTGTTGTTCATTGATAGTGACATCAGAATAATTATCAGCACTAGAGCTAGCACTGGAGCTAGAACTACCCTCAGAATCAGCCATAATAGGTTATAGACTACTAGCATACACAAAGTTCCACTAACAACCTCAAACTCATGTGCTACAGACTAGGGGTTGCCCAATTATGCTAATTTTTTTGCCTATTATTCTATTCTCCTATGCCACAAAGTTTGCCCATTATTCTCACGGTTTCCACCTATTATTCTTAAAATTCTGCCTATTATTCTTTATCTATCAGTCTTATCATAGGCTATAATTAGAAAGAAAATCATCATGTGAACATTAGAGTTATATTGAGTTTTCAATATAGTCTTCTAAAGATCTACACTGTTGTTCTTTAAATGAGTGAAAAAACACGTTCTGCAGCTGCAGAAGGTTGTATAGATTTACAAACGCCAGACCAGAATGGAAATGGTCCCTTCACCATTTTGTCTTTGAAACTGTACTTGAAACATCCTCAGCCTTGGATAAGTAAGTAGGCAACTCTGCTTTTAAGTTAATAATAGTACCATTATTTGAGAAAAGAAAAGCTTTAAGGTTGTCAATATCAGAACTATCAAGTTTCATTTCATTAACTTTTGATGGGTCAAAGTAGCAGGCTGCTTGAATCAGAAAGAAACTTGTCACGTTGTGTTACATGACTTGTTTGCAAATGTGTGATACTACTCAGAACTCACATCACATGTACAGTAGTAACAGTACTCAGTAAATTTTGTAGACCCCACCCACTATCTCCACCCACTTCCTCCTGAAATTTACCTATTATTCTGACATTATTCTCCTGTGCTAGGGCATGCCTATTATTCCCAAAATTATGCTAGCATTATTTGGGCAATCCCTACTACAGACTAGAATGCTGCCAGGCTATAGCATCTGGTCCAGGACCGGAGACTCCAGACAGGATCAGACTAGGTGACTAGGTGCTCTAGCCTGCTAGGTAGGTCTAATATTGGACTACTGTTTACTTTAAGGGTCACCTATTATGCCAGCACTCTGCCCAATGCTTTGATAGGCCTATTATGCTCAAAGCAATGCTAGCATAACGTGCTTGTCCCTAGGGGGGGATATATATGAATAGACTCTATGAGAGAGATCATTTTGGTGCTTAAACCAAGCTAGTTTCTAGGAACTAAGCATTAGCCTTTTATGAAGATAAGTCATTATTTTTGTGGCAGAAATATTTCCCTAATATTGCCAAATGTAAACTAAAGATAGTAGCTATTATACTGAATGTACTACATTAACCAATTACCAAAACTCAGTCATTTTAATAACGTCTATATTTTACCCAAAACAAAATGATTAGTTGAATCAACAATAGCGTTCTCACAGTTAGTAAACAGTAGCATATAGAGGGGAACTACAGGTGAATGGAAGTTATCATAACTAATGACTTGTCATGGAATAATCTTTTGGTAACATGTGAAAGCTGTACCTATTTCAATCTGTATAGTTTGATAAAAAGAACCTCCAAAAGAACCTCTGTTATCTTAGTGTAAATTAACCTCTGAGATAAGGACAGCTTCCAGTAGACCTGATCCCAATGTGTTCTTTATTCAGAGAATCCATTGTACGTACAGGGGACAGTAGATCTCAATGTGTCCTTTATTCGTGTACCACAGGGAGCTGATCCCTGTTTATTCAGAGGTTTAATGTAACACATATTTCAAATCAGTAGGAAATTAACACTCCTGATAAAAATGAACTTGCACTACCAATATTGGACATAACTAAGTAATTGAAAATGCACAAAAGTCTGTTTGTCTGTGTCATTGAGAATTCAAAATACCCTCATACACTATGCTGGAATTTTTAATGTCTAACCCTTCTCCATCACTGAGATCCTCTGTAGACATGAGACTGCTACTTCTATACACAACGCCAGAGGCACTGTTTTTCTTGATGAAATACTTCCTGCACAAATAAAACTTCCTCAAGTTGCTCGGTCGGAGAAGATAAAGGATAGGAACTAGCATTCCTCCAATTCCAAGTACAGTTGAGTGGACAAGCCAGATGTCGTATGTTGGTGGGGTGGTATTAGTGATCTGAACAATGTAATATATATGATGAATAACCTTGAATATAAAGATAATAGCGTAGACAAATGGGTAGACCATAAGAGCTGCTGCTTCTGTCAATCCTCTCTGATAAACTGATGTCCACTTCCATTTGATATCTGTTTTGTGAGCTCTTTTGCATAGAGTTATCACTATACATATAAAAGATGTCAAAATTAAGGTAAAAGTCAACAGAATGGGCACGTACTCCACTGCTAACATTAACCCAAGCCCCTCCCATATATTGTCGCAGTGCTCATTTGTAAGTTTTATCCAGCACAAAAGACCAGAGAGGCCATATTTATTCCACCCAAAAGGAAGACAGTCCAGTAGAAGTGGAACCACTATAATCGTAATCACACCAACTGCTTCATGGTTCAGTTTGTTTGCATTACATTTGAAGGTCACCAATAGCAACAGATAGAATGACATCCAGCAAATGATTAGAACTTTAACAGATTCAACCACCTGTGTGATGAACCCTATAGTAGCACAAGCTTTCCCCCACCCATCTCGTACCTTCACTTCCGACAGGGTTTGATCATGAATCACAGGTATAACTTCAAATATGATGGCAATGGACCAAAGAGATGCTGCAATCATTAAATAAAGTACAAGCCGGTTCATAAAAATACGATATTGCTTGGTTGCAAAGATGAATAAGATAGTCACCAAGCAGGCTGAGACTGCAAGGGTGTGTAGAGTGACAGTCACTGCTGTGTTGGTAGTTAGTTCATTTTCAGTAAAGTTGAAACAGTAATTCTTTGTAGAGTTTTGTAAATCCTCCATACTATAATTATACTCAGCTGATAATCTACCACTTTTGACTAGCTATAATGATTATAATGTCACTATAATATAGGCCGTGCTACTAGTCAATGATGGAATTGTCTAATATATCAATGAATTGCAGAGCCCCGCCCCCTAGCTCCTATAGGGACTGGGTTCAAAGGTGCCCTCAAAGGTCTTTCCGTTCTGAACTCTTCTATGAGAACCTAAAGGGGTGGCTAATTAACTCCTGTCTTTAGGTACATAGCATTGGGTGTAGGGTCTAGCATGTTCCTTCATTGCTGTCCTTAATTATGACATGACAATCTAGGGTTAAGTACCCCCTAGATGTATCCTTCCCCCCTTCCCGACATCTGTAAGACTCGAGTACAAGATATTGCTGGATTAATGGATCAAAAAGAATTATGTTAGCTGGCTCTATAGATTATCCAGAGTTACTGAGTTTCCTGGAAGCATTTTTAAGCAAGATTGCCAAGAGAGGTAACATTTCTCTTTGATAAGTTGTAGAATTGCATGCAGCAAGTAGTAGTTATGGGCTTGCTATTGGTCTACTACACTAGTTAGCTACATACATATAAAATATAGCTAATGTTCTGACTTGGAGCAGTTGCTAGTCACAAAGTTGCTCTTGATCTGTGATGCTTACACTCTTAAATTACTGTTTCACTTGTGCCAGCATCCTAAATTTCATGATCATTATCCAAAACTGTGTAGGGAACAGGTGAAAATTAAGTCCACACATTTTCAGTTTGTTCTGAAGGTTGTGGCTTCAAGTCACAATAAGAGGGTGTGGTCAGTTGTCTATAATCCTACAGAAGCAACTTAGGATCTGATGATAGCACTAGTGGGCTACTATATGCTATAGAATGATAATAATGTCATTTTATGTTATTTTTGTGTAGCCAAAAAACAAGTGTACAGATGAAAGTTGAATGGATGGGTAATATCTTCTTTGATACTTTACATTAGACTTGTCCAGGCTTGTTCTCACATTGCAACAGTTTAGCCCTAGCCCTAGCCCTAGCCCTTATAGCAACTGAAGCAAGGTGGGAGTTCTGCAGAGTGCATACTATTTAATTCCTTAGAAATGACAGTTCTTAGTGTAGCTATCCAAGAGTCTGTCTCTTTGTCAAGATTAACAGTTGCTGCATCATACTACTTTCAGGATCAGCTAATCTCTTCCTTTTCTGCTGTAACCTTTGTTGATTAGGAGGCTGGCTAGTGCTGCTGTATCGCATTTTCTTACTTGGTGTCCAGTCACAGGTAGTTGTAGTGCTGGCTCCCCTGCACAAATTCAACACCCACTCATCAAAGAGCTATAGCCAAGCTTACCACATATATGAGAAACCATCCAGTCTCTTCCGTTAATACTAGCTAACCTAATGTCAAGAGGTCATAGGGAGTTCCCCACACAAACACACCCTCTCCTATGTCTATAAGCTAAAACAGCTTATCCACACCCCTTCATAAGGTCACCATCTGGGTCACACCTCCTCACTATTACTATTATTGGTTACCACACCTCTTTCTAGTGAGGGTCACTGATGTAACTTGCTATACATCTATATAGCACCTTAGTAGCACAATGTAGTATAGTTCTCAAACATTAACTAGCTCTCCGGAACAAAAATCAACTAGGTAGCTATGGAACTTACAACAGCTGCTATCAATGTCACTGACTGTCTACTCCTTCACAACCACTATCTTCAAAGTTCAGAAGTTTCGTCTACTGGAAACTCACCTATTCTTCAGAATCCCAATCCATGTCGCTTGGTCCTTCTAAAAGAAGGTCCTTCACTGATGAAATCTGTACACACTTAGATAATGAAAAACTATTCTAGGACATGCGCAGTAGTGTTGGCGGCCAAGTAGAATTTATAGACGATCAATGCAACACTATGTGTACAGTTACGGACCATGCCTAAATTAAAAGTTCCAACCACTTCGAAGCCTGTGAAGAAACAGTTGACTTTATTTGAGTTGAAGAGGCGTTCCTTGCACAACTCCAACGCTGGCAAACCTCCAGAAACGAATTCAGTTCCTCTGATGGAGAAGACAAGCCAGCACATAGGACTTCTACCCACTGTGCTGTCCCCCAAGAAGCAAAATGGACTCAAGTCCATCTCTAAAAGCTTCGCGGATGTTTTTGGAGACTCTGATGACGAGGTAAGAGGTATTTTTTAAATTCAACTTCTACGTTCTTGACAACTTTTGAAACAGGCGGACACCTTCGCTGGCTTCTCGGAGCTAGACATCCCTGAGGAATATCGTGTGCTTGCAGAGACATGTGATACAGAACCCCCCGACAAGCCTACTGAGAGAGAAACTAGCAGCCAAAGACCAGTCAGAGAGGTCAGAACAAGAAAAGGTAAATTATTATTTTGGTGGGCTTTAATTAGAAGTAAAGGTCTTCATTTGCCTGTACCTTGATTCTTACTGTTTCATGGAATCTTGGCAGGTAGGGACAACTTATATCTCTCCATGGATACTGCTGATGACCAGGAATTGGATTCTGGTGAAATTCGATCCTCTTCTCCATGTGTCCATCTGTATGACGAAGAAATGGGGAAGTCTCTGATCCCAGATAACTGCAGTGATTCTAGTTGGGAGGCAGATGGCTCAAAGTCTGCACGCAAGTCTTCCCGACCTAAGATGCCACCACGCCCCCTACTTATTGAAGATGGTAGTGATGTCCCCCTTCGTAAGCGAGGGGTGCGGTGTATGGAGTGTGTGGCTTGTCTCAGGAAGGAAGACTGTGGACAGTGTGAAATGTGTCGTGACAAAAGAAAATTTGGAGGACCTGGAATCAAGAAACAGGCCTGTGTGTGAGTCCTTACCTGAGATAATGTGAAGGATTTAGCTAGAGTATTAGGTGGGTACTGAGCATTAGGTGGGTAACCTTGTCCAGATAAAGATAAGGTGGTGCCCACATTTTGGAAGTGTGCCTGCTTATCCAACCTGATAAGGCTGGCTCTAAATTTATCACCTGGAAGAAAATAACGCCTTGCATGTACCTGTGACCTCTGGGAGTTGAGACGAAGGACGCATGCGTGAGTCAACTCACGTGTGACTTGGCTAACACTTGAGCGTGAGGCATAGGGGCGGGCAGCATGATTCACTGGCATAGAGGCTGGCGTGCATGAGTCACTTGCATGTATATACATGTTGTGAGTCATGCTATGTGAGTCACTTGAGTCTCCTTGCCATGTAGACATTGTGTGTTGACCATGCGTATTTGGGAGTATTTCAGACTATTTGGATAGACTGGTAGCCGCTCTTTGTGTGGGTGGGTGTGGTGATATAGTCTGTGATTCTGTGGAAGGGGCTATCTGGAGAGACTATCTGGTATGCAAGCTCTTTATATGGCGGAGGCTCAAAACTTTAGTTGTCAGAATTCACTAGGTACGAATCATTTGTTGTTAAATATGCTGCAAGTCTTTCCTTGTGGGGCCTTGGAATTTGATTACATCGTGTCTAGGGGTAGCAATTCTGGTAGCTAGTGTTTGGAGCTGCTAAGCTGTACTTGGATGTGTGGAGTGGTAGTAAGTGGTTTTATGGTGTTCGGGCATTGAGTTAATATACTAACTGATGTTTCTTACCGTGGGGTGACTGTACAAGGTATGTAGGATTTGTTGCCTCTACTAGTTCTTTCAGTGTAAGCTTATTGAAATTTGTAAATTAATCTGGAATAAAGTAGTTGGTGTGACTAGCTAGCCTAGTGGTATATTTCGGGGCTGTGGTTATTACTGGACTTGTAATATATTAGCTACTTCATTAAATCTTAATAGTCCTGTAACTTGGAAGGAGACAGCGAGTTGGTAGGGCCTGCTGCTATAGAGTGGAGGCATCTGCTAGGCGGATGGGAGGTTGCTAGGTGGTTTTATTGTGTGTATGATGTAAAAAACTGGACAAATCTTGGTCTTTCTGTGAATAGCTTATTTCATGGAGGTCAGAAGTAGCTAGAAAACTTCTTCCACTGTGCTAATGATTATAATGATGGAGTGATGACCTGATAAAACTATGACTTTTAGCTCCATGTGTCATTGTGATAGTTTTGAACAGTGTAATTATGGCCACGTCAGGTCTGGTATTGGATATGGGATCTCTTAGATCACTTGCAGTCTGTGGAGCATCAGGAGCTCACGAGAATCCATCTTCCTAGTCAGCTCTCTTGAAAGAATCATGACTTTGTCCTACATTTTGGGAGTTTTTTTTTTCATGAGCCACTCTGATGGGTTGTGTTTCTGTATGTTAGGGCGTGCCTATAGTTGGTGGACACTAGTCTGATGAGAAGTGTCTGTCTATAGTGGGAGGGTGCTGGTGATAGGGAAGGGTATATACTGGTCATTAGTCTGACAGTGGAGGAAGATGTGCCTATAGTTGGAAGAATTAATCTGGGTGGGTGGGTGTGTCTGTATAGTGTGGGAGGATTTAGTCTGATCAGAGTGGGGGTCGGTAGCCAGAAGACATTGCCCAGGCTAGGTTGTGAGAGTGTCCTTGCAATGTGTGAGGGTGACTGCTGTGAGGACACTAGTTTTTAATCTGATATGGGAAAGGTGTATAGTAGAAGGGACACTTGGGATGGGTGGGAGGTAAAGGTAACTAGTTTATCAGAAAGGCACAAATATAATTATTTGTATCCAGGTATCGGAAATGTCACAATTTGGTAAGGGATGTTCCCCTCAAAGTCAAGCCCAAACGGGTCTTCATTCCTACTGACTCTCCTCCACCCCCTCCCAAACGATCCACTGCTGCCTCCTTCATCTCCTCCTTCTCATCAGAGCCCGGCCCACTGCAGGCTAGCCCTCTAAAATCCAAGAGGTTCACATTGGCACCTGACAGAAGTTTGAAGGACAAGACAGACATTCCTACTGTTCAGCTGCACTGGCCTGTAAGGTGGAAGTAGCAGTGTTAGAGCAGTCAGTTATGCTGTGTGCTATTGTGGGTTGGTGTCTGTTACTGGAGATTAAGACATTGTAAAATTCTTTAATGGCTTCACTTAAGTGTTAGTAATGTAAACAAAGAAAGCTTGTGGCTTCTTCTATATTTGGATAGTAAGTGATGGGACTTTTCATTTTGATGATGGACATGTGTTCAAAAAGTTAGGAAATGGGGCTCCTTGTCACAAAGCTCATGGGTAGCTGGAAGTGAAAGGGGTGTAGTTTTTAGCTATTACTGGTATGAATGTCCTAAATGGACTAAAAGTGTTAGGACCTATAATACAATAGATTATAAAGATAATCACTATGAACATAATATTATACTATTATAATCTGACCCCATTTTTGGCCATTTTCCCCTTTTGATTGTCTATTTAAAAGAATAAATTTGATGTGACCAATCAGGAATGACTTGCTGCTTTAATGTTCTCTCTGCCAAAGGAATTATTAAAGGAAAACACTGCTTTTTGCTAGAACCCCAGACTTTCATTTCTGTTAAGACCCTTTATTATAAGGGGGTTTGGGAGGAAGTTGAGATATTATAAGGGGATCAGGGAGGAGGTGGAGATATTGTAAGGGGATTTGGGGGGGGGGGGGGGGGGTAGAGTCTTTCTCATCTGATAACATAGAATCCTCTTTAGACTGAATCTGATCTCACTGGAGTTCCTACCTATTCAATAAGACCCTCCACTAAAAGACCCTCGGCTTGCCTCAAGTGTGGCAGTTCTGGGAAGATGGAAGTAAGTGAAACACTGTAATATGCCTTGTCCAGTTACCTTTTCTTGCTCCTCCCAGATGGTCAGGTGTGTTGTGTGTTGTCTTGTCTTTCACAAGTTTTGTGTCGAGGAATTAGGTAGTGGGGAACTCTTCACCTGTCCAAACTGCATCACGTGTCTGGTCTGTGGGAGGGGAAACAATGTGAGTGCATATTTTTATATATTCTTTCTCATCTCCTCCTTTAACCCCCCTCCCCTCATCCCCCTCCCCTCCTCCTCCCCTTTCTCCCTCATTTCTTCTCCACTCCCTCCCTCCTCCCTCTCATAGTGTATACAGTGTTGTAAGTGTAAGAAGTGGTTCCATGAATACTGTCTGAGTAGCCATCAATCCTTCAAGGTGGATGGGACTTGGAGGTGTGTTGGATGCACTAGATGTACCAGCTGTAAGACCTCCACTCCAGGCAAGGTACGGAATTAGACCTTGATCTGTCACACAGACTAACTCGTGTTTTTACTGATGCTGCTGAGGTCCCTGTGGTAATTTTCATAATGTCAAATTATGAACTATTTGTGCCTCTTTACATAGTGAAAATATAGTGACAATGACATTAAACAGATCTATGGTACAGTGTACACAATCTATAAATACTGCAGCAGCAATAATAATAATAATAATAATAATAATAATAATAATAATAATAATAATAATAATATCCCCAGAGAGCTGAGAGTTCCTGGTATGAAGATTTCAAGTATTGTGTGGATTGTTTCAATCTGAAACAGAAAGGTAAGGTGTAGTTTCATCACGAGGCGATGGGCTGCATTATATTTATTCTGCTCTGTGTGTCTGTGTACATAGGAAACTATTGTCCTGTCTGTGGAGAATGTTATTCAGACAGTGACTATGAATCCAAGGTATGTTTGTGTCAACTATTCTCTATCTAGATAGCATTTTATTGGTGTGGTGTATCGGCATGGAGGAGGGGGTGTGGTGTGGCATGGCAGTAAAGAGGGAGTGGGTGTGGCAGTAAAGAGGGGATTATTATTTTCTGGGACCTAAGCTGTACAATTATTCTTGATGTTCCTCTCAGATGGTTCAGTGTGGGAAATGTGACCATTGGATACATGCTCACTGTGAGAAAATGTCAGGTAAGTACCACAACTCTGTCCACACCTCTGACCACAGACGACCTTTGTAGATGACTGTTATGAGATCCTGTCCATATTGCCGGAGTCTGTTGTTTTCCTCTGTAAGCTCTGTGGGTCAGAGGAGGAGAGGAAGGAGTGGCAGAATGCCGTGGAAGAATATTTTCATAGTTCTATAGCAAAGGTAAACAAGTTAGTGGATATTTGAGAGGGTGGAGGGTTGAGAGGGTAAAACAAAATAGAGGGTTAACAGAGGTGGAAGGTTGATAGGATAAATAGGATGGAGGGTTAACAGGGTGGATGGTTGAGAGGGTAAAATAAAATGGAGGGTTAACAGAGGTGGATGGTTGATGGATAAACAGGGTAAAGGATTAATGTGGATGTTTTGAGAAGGTAAACAATAGTGGGTGTTTAAGAGGGTAAACAGGATGGGTGGAAAGGGAGTGTTTGTGCAAGTAATTGGGTATGTTTGGGATCAACTGTAAATCTGGAAAAACTTAATGGTACTAATTAAATTTCATTGATCAATAAAAATTCAACCTTCCTCTGCAGTTACTGTCTTGTGTGATGAAAGTTGCAAAGTACTGCAATGGACTCTCTGATATGGAAGAAAAGATTTCCCGAAAAGAGTTTACAAGCACTGTGGTACGTATCCCAGCCAGTGTCACCACAGCCCTAATGGGTCATCATGTCCTATAGGTCATTAGTTTTGTCCTCTGTCCTGTAGTCTGACTTCAAGAAGGAAATTCAGTCCCACCTTGACCATGTCCTGACCAAGAATAAATCCGGAAGTGTTGCTTACAAAACAGCCCTAGCCATCCAGAACGATTATCTCGACAAAATAAATGAGCTCTTCCCATGGCTGGAAGAGGGCGAGGCTTCAGAGAAGGAGGGGTGTGGTCCTAGGAGCGAGGGTAGTGAGAAGGCTGAGGGAGAGGGTGATAAAGACAAGGGCGAGGTTGGTGGAGTTATGGAAGGGGTGAACCCATCATCGGGTGACACGACACCTATGTCAGTAAGATTGGAGTGGTAAGTGACTTACAATTTTACAGAACCATGATAGTCAAATATATAAAAAGGTATAAATATTTTCTGCATCTCTAACCACAACATTATTATTATTATACTGATCCCATAGGCCTGCCCTCTTGACCCATGACCACTGCTACACCTTCTGCTTCAGACCTGACCAGCCTGTGGCAGGGAAGGGATCCTATCCCTGTAATACAAAGGTGGAAGTGACAGAGGGGGATTGTCGGAGATGCATGCTGTGTCCGATGGAAGGGGATGCTGGATGTGATGTAAGTTAGTGTGTGTGTGTGTGCACTACTATATACAGCACTGATGATTGAGGAATGTTCAATGCATCTCAATCAATCAGCTCTTTAAGAGAAGGTGAGACAAGCAAAAGCAATGAGCTGTGTCTTTGAAATACTATGTTCATTCATGTGTTAAAAAAAAGTTCTATAATGTTTCAACTTTGGCAGTTTTCCCTTGTGGATATTGGTAAAGGGTAATACTCCCAATTACCCAAGTTTTGTAACTGCACTATGGATTCCCAGCTGTTTCTAGTTTGATAGAGGTCCCTTGGCATCAAGGGGGAAGGTTGAACATTATACCAAGTGTTTAAATTGATAGATTACTGAGGGTTTACTATTCCTTCCCTCTCCTCCTGGTTGTAGGAAGCAGGTAGGCTGATTTCCTGTGGTGTGGATGAATGGGTGCATGTCAACTGTGCCATTTGGTCAGCTGAAGTATATGAGGAAAACTCTGGTATCCTCTGCTGTGTACATACGGCCATTAGTCGAGGAATGAGGATGGTGAGTGAGAGGAACTAACTCTTCTCTTAGTCCTTGGTGTTAGTCCTGGGGGAACAAACTGCCCTCTTAATGTTGGAATGTGCCCAGACCACCCCCATATCATTTGATGAAATATGGCCTGAGAGAAACAACCCTCACCCCAGACAGGGAGCTCTGTACTTGAGTAGAATTTTCAGTGGTAGATGCCTTTAGTGAATGCTTTGGACCACTAACCCTTTCTACTTCCCCCTCCCCCCCCCCCCCTCTCCTCTGGTTTAGCGATGTGACCTCTGTAAGGAGCCTGGGGCTACTGTTGGATGCTGTACAAGCACCTGCTCGGCTAACTATCACTTTCAGTGTGCCCGTCGCTCCAAGTGCCTCTTCCTGGCCAACAAACAGGTGTTCTGCTGGACTCACCATGAACAGGGAGTAGAGACGGAGGTGGCTGAGCTCCCAGAGGAACACATAGCAGTGAGGAGGTGTGTTATTGTGGATACTAATCCAGATAGACCGGGGAGGAAGATATCTCGGACGCTGGAGGTCAGCAAGGCCATGGTGCAAATAGGTATGTACAAATGAGTTTTCTAGGGTCCCTCCACCATTCTCAATTTAACGTGTCTAGTTCTACCCACCCTCAAAACCTGGACTTAGATTAATATGATAGGACTGAGATTACTGGAATTAGTACACCCTGAGATTACTGGAATTAATATGATTAGTATATACACCTGAGATTACTGGAATTAGTTACACCTGAGATACTGGAATTCATAGGATTAGTACACCCTGAGATTACTATGATTAGCACATCCCGAGATTACTATGATACACCTGAGATTACTGCTAACTAATTACTTGTGTCTAGCATAATATGATATAACCCTTTTCTCTCCCTTTTAAAGGTTCTATTCAAGTTGACAACTTGGGGTCTCTCGTTGAACTTTCAGACACCCCAGATGTCCTCCTTCCTGACAAATATAGGTGATTTTCCAGACCTGGATAGCTAGGGACATGCAAATTTCTGTCTGTGTGGGTACATACAGTCTTGCATTTACCAAGGAATTCTTGTCTGTGCGGGTACAGTCTTGCATGTACCAGGGGGTTGTTTGTCTGTGCGGGTACAGTCTTGCATGTACCAGGGGGTTGTCTGTCTGTGCGGGTACAGTCTTGCATGTACCAGGGGGTTGTCTGTCTGTGTGGGTACAGTCTTGCATGTACCAGGGGGTTGTCTTTCTGTATGGGTACAGTCTTGCATGTACCAAGGGATTGTCTGTCTGTGTGAGTAGAGTCTTGCATGTACCAGGGGGTTGGGTTGTCTGTCTGTGTGGGTACAGTCTTGCATGTACCAGGGGGTTGTCTGTCTGTATGGGTACAGTCTTGCATGTACCACAATTGGGAAATTTTTCATGTTTGTGGTTGTAGAGACCTTATGGGAATTAGCAATGAACATTTCTCTAATTAACCCTTTGTGTACTTAAAAACAGTACAATGTTTACATAAAAGAACGTGTTATTTTTGGCCACATCAGAGCCCTAAATTTCTGGGTACTGACAAGTGAACTCTAGTGAACTCCTCGTACATAGTAGTTTAGCCACACCTCCTATAAATGCATTTTTTGTTTTTGCCTCAGGGCCAGTTGTGAGTACTGGAATGTCTCTTCTCCTTCTGAAGTTACTAGATACACCCTTACCATATCTGCTCCTGAAGAGGAAGACTGGCTCATGGCTCCTCCTATCACCCCACCTACTTCTCCAAGCAAAACTAGCCCCTCGGCAGCTAATGATATTGGTTATCAGAGTGTGACAGTGGGTGGACCCCCTCCATTGACATGGGACAGCTTAGCTTCCCCTCCAAAGGTGAGGAAAAGAATTACCAACCCCGTCAGACGAAAAGCACGTATCAAAAATGCTGACTCAGCTGTTAATATAAAGACTCTAATGTCCCTCCTTCATCCTAGTGGTGCTGTTGTGGGGACATTGGACCCCTCCCATAAGAATGATGAACTTTGTACTGATGGTCGTAGGCCTGTAGATATTCGCATCATCAATAGCACTGCTAGAAATAACTTCTTGTCAAACCTCAAAGTAAAGTCTGCCACAAATCGAAATACAGATATGACTTCTCACATACAAGACAGAGTTCCCCCATACTCAACGACTTCTACTACTTCTACTAAGGGTCCCTCTATTCTGTCACCTGCTTCTATAGCATGTCCGTTACCCCTGTCCCAGGCTATTGACAGGCCTGGAGACCCTTTACCTGTTATTTGCAACACTTCAACTTGTTCTATTGCAACCATGGCAACAACCACACCTTGTTCTACTGTAACCATGGCAACAGCTACACTCCTCAGTCCTAGCAAGGCCCAAGTAGACTCTTTTGTTGTCAAGGAAACAAAGATGGATGACTTGGAGGGTACAAATGTTGAAGCTATGGAAATAGAAACTTCAAGTATATCCAAAGCAGATTCTACTGCTGGATTGGCAAATACTTCATCAGATGATATTCTTAAAACTGCCATGTCAGCAACCCTTCTTACCGGTATATCTGGAACATCCACTAATGTTACGGGTTTGACAAATGCTTTAATGAACAACGAGGAGCTTTTCAGAAGCATAGTTGCTGATCCAACGTGTATTTTTAGTGCAGTGACTGAGTCTTGTGGTTTGGCACTAAAGGACTTGGTTTCGATGGCCAAAGACGGAACAAGATCCCATGAAAGCAGTGCACTGAGCAAGACTTCATCAGAGACAGGACTTACCTCAGAAAGGCACAATTCTACAGATGTTATGGAGTCAACATCTTCAGGCGTTAGAACAGGTAACTCAGAGAGTAATGCAAGCACCAGTAATCTTTGTGCCAATGTTTCAAGTGGTCTGGCGAACAACTGTTCGGGTATCACCAGCATGTCAGATATTTCAGTGGTGACTAATACCTTTGCTAATAGTTTAACGTCCACTAACAGTTGTACAAGTAGTGATGGCCCAGGAACTGGTAATACCAGTAGAAAAGATGCTGTTTTTATCGCTGAAAATCCCACCTGTACTGTCAACACTGTCTTACCAGCCACTTCTCTGACTGATCTAAAGAAATCAGCAGATTTATCTGGACTGTTGAATTCACTGGCAAACTCCGCCAACCAAGTGAAGTCCATAACTGTGCCGCCTCCAATGCTAGCCCTTCCCCCAAGCACCCTGAATGTCATGTCGTCAAAATCTGACTCCTCGAATGTCACTTTAGTACCAATTATATCAGACTCTCAGCTCTACCTTTGTCCTTGGAGTACAGACACTTCTGTCTCAGTCCCTTCTTCTTCACTCAATTATTTTCCAAATTCCTCGGCTGTTAAGAGTTTTAAAATTCCCAAGAAACATACCCCACCAAAACCAAGACCATCCCATAGTCGAACTTCCCGTCCTTCGTTGGCGGCTAAGGTGCCACGCCCCCTTAATTCTGTTGGGGAGAGTAGCGATGAAGCTGTGATGAATTCTGTCTGCTTGAAGAGGAAAAAGTGTAATTTGTCTACGGTTCCGCATGCTCTACATTTCTCTATCAAGTCTTCATCTGGTCACGAGTGGAAGTCACATGACCTTAAAGGTATCAATAGGTAATCTCTGTACAATCACGTGGTAATACATTAGTATACTGATATTAATTAGTAAAATGACAAAAACTGCTCCTTAAGTTTATGTACCTTCAACTTCTTTCTTTTCTGTGGGTCTTGCCTCTCCACCCCATTGTGGCCTCTTGAAATCAGCACACTGCACGGTATAGCAGCAACTGTAGGTTGTTAGGGCATGCCCAGTAGTTGTAAGTTTGAGAAATCAAACTGGGCTAAAAGAATACAGACAGTTTACTATTTTCATGATACAGATAGACTATTTACTATTTTCATAGGGATAATTTACTATTTTCATGATACAGTTTACTATTTTCATAGGACTAGGGCCATGATAGTTTACTACTTCTATGATACATTTACTATTTTCATGATACAGTTTACTATTTCCCTGATAAGTAGTGTTGTAGTTCTCCAAGTCCTCTAAATGACACTCAACTTTCCTTCCAGATGTGTGGGAGTCGGTTCTTGCTGAGCTGGAAGAACAAAGGGTTAAATTAGACTTACCCTATGTTCCTTACAACAGAGATGTCTATCATCAGTTTGGGTTGACACACCCACTGGTGGTCCAGTTGGTGGAGCAGCTACCTCATGCTAACAGATGTTCCAACTACAAGTTCTCCTATCATAAACCCTCGGAGTTGAGCAGTTGGAAGGCTCATGTGAGTTATGGGAGAGATTGGGTTAATGGCCACAGTGGAACCCCTCTATCATAACACCCTGAAATGAAGACACCTAATGGGGTCACTCCCTGAAATGAGGACACCTGTATATAATGGAACCCCTCTATCCTAACACCCTGAAATGAAAACACTCAATGGGGTCACTCCCTGAAATGAGGACACCTGTATATAATGACACCTGGAACCCCCTCTAGTCTAACACCTTGAAATGAAGACATCCACTCCCTGAAATGAGGACTGTATATATTCCAACTCCTTGAAATGAGGATGCCTGAGTCTGTATTAAGGACATCTGGATATGTCCCAAATACTGTATTTATTAACATTAATAGAACTTTACCCCTTGAAGTGAGGCCATCTCTCTAATCAGGTTTTAATCTATCCCAAGGTATCCAGAATACAGTTTCTACTGTATATACTATATTTGTGTACAATACTGAAGGTGGAGGAGGTGTGGTCAGTTGTCAGAAGGCTAGGACAATAATCCCCAGGGGCAATATAATCACATTTCAATGATCTCTTTGTAAACTCATGCTCTAAGTATCTTTACCACTTAATAGCAACCCAAAGATTGGTACTAGCTTTAGGACTAAAGTGGTCTGTGTTAGTCCACACAAAGTTAGGTGTGAACTTTTCTATTCTTATAGTGTGTAGAGCTGGGCGGTTGATGTATGTGAGAGGTACTCTGAGCCTGTATTGTGTAGAGCTGGGTGGTTAATGTAAGTGGGATGTACTCTGAGCCTGTATTATGTAGAGCTGGGCGGCTGATGTATGTTAGAGGTACTCTGAGCCTGTATTGTGTAGAACTGGGTGGTTAATGTATGTTAGAGGTACTCCGGGCCTGTATTGTGTTGAGCTGGGTGGTTGTTGTAGGTGAGAGGTACTCTGAGCCTGTATTGTGTAGAGCTGGGTGGTTGATGTAGAGCTGGGCGGTGTGTGTGTGTGTCTACGGTACCAGGAAATGATTTTCCACTCTTAACACAACTGCCAACTAGCTATGTTCCTGTTTACAGAGACCTCTGATTAACTTGACTGGGTGTTCCCGCTCTGAGAAATTCAATGGTGTCCGGTCCCCTCGGGATATGTTTAGTTTCCTCATGTCTGACCTTCGACCTGTAAGACCGAACCTTGACCTCATGGCTCTGGAATATGCTGTTGTGACTGCTGAGATAACGGGAGGGGCAAAGTAAGAAAGATAGCCAGTGCTCCAGTTCCCTCTGATCTTAATTTTCTCCCAGTGTATAATTTTTTTATTATATACAGTGTATTGGGTAAAATCTTTGAATAATGATATACAAACTAGTGTTCACAGATTCTAATAACACCCCCAAACCTGTCTATAGTGACCATCCTCTTGGAAAGGTAGTCTCTATATAGAGGTCAATCAATTGCACAAGCACTGTCGGCAAGTGGGCCTATAATATGTATAGAAGGATGGTCTGATTAGAAGGACAGCCTCAAATAGCCCCTCCCCCCTTCCACAATCCTTTATGTATTTCTGTAGGATGCAGTCTGCATCAGACCTGCCCATGGCTATGAGATATCGGACACTCCAGAAGATGTACAAGCAGCATGTTGGCGTGTTTCAGTCGGACATTCACGGCCTGGGTCTGTATTGCACTAAGGATATAGAACCTGGGGAGATGGTAATAGAGTATGCCGGTACAGTCATCAGGTCGGTGCTGACAGACAAGAGAGAGAAGCTGTACGATAGCAAGGTGAGCCATAGTGCTGCTACTTGGAGGGTAATAATTCTGTGACTGGGTAATAAAAGTTTATATCTATATTTGTAGCCTCCCTTCCAAAACAAACAAATTAAGAGGGGGAGGAGTATAGTAGATGAACTCACGTGATAAGCTGCTAGTTATAGTGTGTTAATGGCACCACATTACTTTCGCAGGAATTCCACTGGATAATTATGTGGCTAATATATTATGATAGTACACTATTAGAACCACAGTACACACCTGTCATTAGGTAACCTACTATCACCATAGTTTGGTCCCTAGATAGTGTAACTTCATAATAATTGTACGTTAATAGCTAAAATTGCATTTTTTCATGTATTTAGGTATTTCAATATTCTTCTCTAAATATGAAAGCAGTTGATGCAGTGTGAAATTTAAAAAAAAAAAAAATTATCATTTATCATGCCTCAACTAGGGATAATAGGTGCAGGAAAACCTATTATACCCACCCCCAAATCTATTATCACCATACCATACCAAAACAATGATAACATAAGTTTTCTTCACTGTGAAGAAGTGGTAAGGGATAAATGAAGTGGTAGAAGGGATATTAATATAGTCAGGGCAAACAATCCTCACATAGTAAACGCTGAGTTGATCCGTTCTTTCCATGTACACAGAGGGTATGGTACCATTTACCACATGAATCGCAATCAATCCAGAATATGTGATCATTACCTTCAGACCATTCAGGCTCTCTCTTGTTGCATTTGCTACATACTGTGTCTGAGTCATCCGAGGATTCCACATCTTGGTACCTTGATGGTATACGGAGACTTCTTGTGTGTGATTTCTTTGTAGCTGGTTGCTCATTGCTTGTTCCTTGATGATCCATCTCATCTTCAGAATTGCTGTGGTGGCTTTCCTCTTCAGATTCAATTCTGACAGTAGTAGCACGTTTGCGTTTTTTCTGTTGCTGCTGTTTTTTCTTCTCCTCACGTTCCTTCCTTTTTTCTTCTCTTTTCTTCGCCAGTTCTTTCTTCTTTTCCTCTTGCACTTTCTTTTTCTCAGCCCTTTCAATTTTCCGTTGCTCCTTCAAATCTGCTGCCTCCTTTTCTTTCTTTATCCTGTGGTATATCAACATACTCATCTTCAGTAAGAACATGTGCTTTCACTATTCTACATTTAGGCTGGTTTGTCATATCCACAGAAGGTATGAACAAAATGTCAGCTAGATTAGGTGAAACTAACCCAGCAGATACCAGAGGGTTGACAATGGGGCTCTGTTTAGTGGAACTTGTGTTGCTAGGAGGGGATGAAAAAAGAGGTGGGGAATAAGTCGAAGGTGTAGATGGTATTTGTGTGGTGGTTGAATCAATAGAGGTCTCACCATGCACACTTGGGTTGGATGATTCTGCTATAACGGCTTCATCTGCATCAGGTGACACTGTAGGAAATTGGTTGACCTCTGCTTCACTTTCCTGTGATTGCTCTTGAGTGGATGAAGAGGAAGAGGGTTCACTGGAAGAGGAGGGCTCATTAGAAGAGGAAGAGGAATCTACTGGAACCATTTTTGTCTTGTCCACGGCATTTCTGTTGAAAGGAAAGATGCCACACTTCATAAAGCCACTCTTGATATTAGACATTGAAAAAGCTTTCTCAAAAGGCTCCTTGACAACTCTTGCAAAGTCTCTCTTAGAAACAACAAAATCTTTTCGTGCAAAGCAAGCAGCACACGATGATTGTGAAAAGTGACACTTCAATGATCGAAAAACAGACACATCTAAAGGTTGGAGTGCATGTGTCGTGTGCGGAGGAAGGCAGTAGAGTATGTTATTTTGCTTAGCTAAGTCAATCAAGTCCAGAGTAACATGAGACTTATGGCCGTCAACAATGAGCAGTAGAGGCCTTTCAGGGACAGCATATTTCAAAAAAATTTTCTTCATCCATTGATAAAATAGCTCACTATCAATCCATCCTGAATCACTCTTAGCATAGACACTATCATCAGGGCCACCAAATCTGTATTGCCCACCAGGAAAGCTATGGGGATATACAATCATGGGGGGGGGGGGGGGGGGTAAAGCTGTACCTGAAGCTGACCCAGCACACAACAAAGTTATGTGTTCTGTGGTGCCCAGTGACTGAGAGTACACAGACTTTGCCTTTTTAGTGGTCACAGCTTTCTACCTAGTTTGGTCAAGTGGCAAAAAAGTTTCATCGCAATTGTATATTTGCAGAGGTCGATGCTTGATGTTGTTCTCAGTTAAATTTTTTTCAAGAAGATTAAAATGATCATTAACAACTTCTAGTGTCAAGCATTCAGCTCTGGAACGCTCCAAGTTATCCATTTTTCATAGGGTTGTTCAGGATGTCGCCTCTGGAAACTAGACCACCTGTGCATACTCGGTCCTACCTCAGAAAATCTATCTCCTTTTCCAGATCGAATAGCTATGGCCCAAGCAAATGTTTTTGTCATTGTGGGAGTCAGTGGAAACCCATGTTGAGCCGTATGCAATAGGTATGCCACTAAATTGGCTTCTTCTTCTTTGGTCAAAACAGTCGATGGCCCTGGATTTGTGCCATGCTGAACCCGGCCTTTCAATCGATCATCAAGGGTCCTCCTGGGGACATTATACTTCTTGGCAGCAGTATATGCAGTTAATTTTCCTTCTTTGACATCATTCATTGCCATCAGCATGTTCTCATTTGACCACTGTCGCCTTTTCACTTTGGACATTCTAAGCATACACATACACACACACAAAACAACTTTTACTGGCTGTCTGCTAACATCAGGACCATAATTCACTGTTATTGGCTAGATGTGAACCAGAGCTATCAGTCAGGGCTAGCTAAACTTTCAGATATTTAACAGACTTGCATTCTAGCTCTCCCTGTGTCATGGACAGCTTGTAGTTTGAGCTCTTCAGATTCTCTTTAGCATTAATCCTTCTAGAGGGCTCAAACACTGAGCCAACATCCAAGTATGATATTTCAAATGAAGCAGCGTGTACACTAGACCATGGCACATGGTCTAGTGTACACACTGAGCATGTTCAAAATGCAGTAAATTGCTAATGTCCTGAGTTGTGCTACTATGAGGGATACTAGGCTGACTGGTGATAATAGGTTACCTTATGCTACAGATGTTAGAAAAGGTCTCAATATCTTCTCTCCTCCAGGGAATTGGGTGCTACATGTTTCGTATTGATGCTGACGAGGTAGTGGATGCCACTATGTCAGGAAATGAAGCACGTTTCATTAACCATGCCTGCGAACCCAACTGCTACTCCAAGGTCATCACTGTGGATGGCAACAAGAAGATAATGATATTTGCCCTCAGGAGGTACACTGGGAACTACAGTCATGATCATGTTGCATTTCATGGGGGAGGGTGTGGTGTGTGTGTGTGGGGGGGGGTGGCATGCTGTGCCTGAAATAGTGGATATGGTAACTAGATTTCTAATGGATAGTTCGAAATTTCCAATTTAGAATCATCCTGTGTATAGTCTGTTTGTCTGAGAGTGTATATAACTGCCTGCCACTAGGAGGGTGGTCCACCCCCTGTCATGCTAACATGTACATCTCATGCTAGCCCTATCCTCTGATTGTAGAATTGTCCCTGGAGAAGAACTGACTTATGACTATAAGTTCCCTAAGGAGGATGCAAAGATCCCTTGCAACTGTGGTTCTAAAAGGTGCCGGAAGACTATGAACTGAGCATGCTCAGAACACACAGTGTTTGGCTAGTATTTTCATTTAATGCAAGTTCTGTATCATTTTTTTTTTCCTTTTTATATAATAATTATACCTAAAACACTTAATACATCATGTCATCACATGACCTATGTACCAAACTCTACAAGTCAGGTATTTTTCTATATTTAACCTACACTTAACCCCTTACTCTCACTCTTTGCTACATTTAACCCTCTTTAACCACCTACTGTATAATATTGTGATCATTATGCATCAATAAAATCTCTGATCTATTTAAACAAACAGTCATTTTGTACAATAGGAAATAATTTCACACATACCAAGACTCTTAAAATGAGTGCTACTCAATTGCTGAAACTCTTGCAGCTTATAGATGTATGTTGGGATGGTTCCATTGACTGAAAGAAGTGATTCACTTCAGTTTCTTTCTTTTCTTTAGCTTCTCCAGTTTCTTGCTGGATGATGGCTTTAGCTTCTTTGTTTTTTTGCTGGGCGGTGGTGATGAAGAGTTGTCAGTTTGTTGGGTAGCTGTCTCTCTCATTTCAGAAAATCTGTAGTTATGTAATGTTATGTAGACCCTCTCCTACTCCTACCATTAGCAACCCCCCCTCTTTCCAACTCTGAATTGAAATGACATTCCTAACCCTGTAACTCTGAAGATGTATTATTTTGGATCAAAGAGTATAATTTAATAATTAATTTTTAGCCATTTTTCATAAAAATTCGTATAATTAGAATTCTAGAGTACAAAGGTCATGCTTTTGTTTTCCCCTTCTTCCTATGAACTTTAACATTATACACAGAGATGTATGCTACCAACTTGTGTAAGTTACCTTTTACAAAGTTTATACATTGTCTTCCGATTTCGTCCCACGGTTTTACGGCTGATGGCCAGGCTCCTGAGCAATGCAGACAGAGCTTCACAGTCAACCTTAGAAGAGATAAAGTCGATGTAACAATAATACATGCTGTGATACAGTAGTGTGAACATACATGAAGATGCTGTAGAGTTTGCCTCTTCTCAAGAGGTTGCAGAATACTGTTCTCAATGCACTTGACAACACTGGAACTAATGCATGAACACTACTTGAATAATTATGACAAAAAAGTCCACACCCCATAATCACATGGTTTCACAAAAGGGTACACACCCAACAATTACATGGTTTCACAAGAGGGTGTAGACCACATAATCACGTGGTTTCACCAGAGGGTGTAGACCACATAATCATGTGGTTTCACACCAGAGGGTGTAGACTACATTATCACATGGTTTCACAAGAGGGTGTAGACCACAAGCATATTCTTACTTAGTTGTATTGGCTAGAAGAGAAAAGCATGGCTTGATTAAGTTAGTTCCTGGACAAGTCTCATCAGCAACAAGCAACAGTTCTGGAATGTACACCTCCAGCACATGGAACTGGATCCCTAGCCCTACCTGTGAATAAAACCCTTCTAAGTGAGATCTCCGAATTGTGGTTCTTCCTTACTTTGTGTGTGTCTTGGTTCAGAGGACCCACTGACAAGATGGTTGCAAAATTCCTTACTAACCTAAAATAATTCCAATAACTCATAATGGGATGAGGAAGGTGAATATCTTCCCCCCTTCCCTTCATAGTGTTTATTACTCACTCCCTCAGAAGCCCTTATAACCCTCTGTATTCCCAGTATAACATGACCCCAAACATGACCTCCACAATATTATAACCTCCAACATGACCTCCAACATGACCCAGTATGAACCCCAACATGACGATGACCCCCCCCATGACCTCCTGCATTGTCACTCACTCCTCTCTCCATTTATTCTCCTGTAGAAACCTGAAACTGTGATGAACCATTTGACGGATCAGCTACGAGAAAGATATTAGAGTTTGTAGATTAAATTCCATTGCTGAATCACTTAAAGGAGAGATTACACATTATTTTAGCAATACATTTTCTTGTCTTCAAATCAACAAATAAGTAGGTTTAAAGAACTAACATCATAATATACACTTGGGTTCATGAATACTATTAAAGGTGACATCTGTCATACCGTGTAGAATTTGTCCAATCTGAGCCGATCAATTCCCTCCCATTCACGACATATAGTTGTAAAGAAGGCAGATATAAACTGAAGAGCTGAAATTTAAAGAATAATATTCCTTTAGCCTCCTTTAACTGCTATAACTCAATAGACACACCTCTATCTGGTACCTTGAAGGCATGTATGAGCTTGGCAGTGTTTTTTGCCAGTTCCTCCTGTGTTACCATGTGATAAGCATGTGACAATATTGTGGAATTATGAATGTTACCTGTACTAATGGCTTATCAGAGTGCCACATGCACACATATAGTCCCTTCCACAGCTTCAATAGCTCCAGCTCTGTAAAACCTGTACACAACACGCATGCGCAAAAGATTATTGTAGCCGTGCTATAATATTATACGTAACTTACCATCCTCCAGTATTGATCTTGCTGTAATCCACCTATTTAATCTTTTGAGAGCTTTGTTTCTTACTGGCAGATCATTGCTTGCTAGCTTTTGAGCGAATCTCTCTTCTACAGTAGCCATCTTAAACTTCACATGCTAAATATACGATAGGTAAAAGGTCATTGCATATAATAAATTATAAGCTATTACTATATAATGTACGTTTGTTACTTGACGATACTTTACCCACTATGACGATACTTTACCCACGAATAAATCGTCTCGCTACATCATCATGAGTGCTAGTGTAGCAGTTAGGAGGATAACGTTTGTTACTGGGAATCCTAATAAGCTGGAGGAGGTGAACCCGCTTAGTAACTTATGCATGAATAATGCAGTGATCTAATCAATAGGTCAAAGCTATCCTCGGTCAGAGTCAGCAATGGCAACTTATCACCAAAGACGTTGATTGTAAGCACTTGACTAGCTCCGTAAACACAGTACCGCCCAATTTACGCTTTAACTTTCTGCACAAGTAGGTACCCTGCAGTACTAACCCTGAAACAATCCTTCTCTCTCCCCCTACTCTGCATGCAAGGGCTGGGTGAGACCCACTGGCATAGGAATTTACCACTCCTGTGGTAGAACATAACATTACATCTGCATGCAAGGGGTGAGACCCACTGACATAACACTCCTGTGGTAGAACATAACATTACATCATTGCCACTCAGGAAAGTTCTAGCTGTGCAAGAAAACTATTTGCAGACCTGCTGATGGTTCCTACAATATTTATTATTATATGACACTTAATAACAACTACATGGCAGTCTAATTATTACTTTCTGCCATTTCTGCCAGTGTTTTGATGGCTGCAACTGAAAGGTAATCAGGGTACCTTTTCTGGCCTGCTATAAATATTAAATATAACTAGTGGTCAAGCCATGATTGTAAATACAGAAATTTTGATCATTTTAGTACCAGAACTGCAAGGTGAGCCAGAGGAGATTGCTACAGAAAAGTGCAGAATTGCTGCCAAGAAGGTAACATTAATGAATATTATATGTAGTAGAAAATTTTATGAGGGCTAAAAAAGAAATTTTATACTGTAACTATAATAATAACAATAATAATAATAATAATAATAATAATAATAATTCTTGATACTTTACTACCTGTTACCATAGATACAAGGTCCAGTTATCACAGAAGACACTTGTTTATGTTTTAATGCTCTCAATGGCCTTCCTGGACCTTACATGTATGAGAATAATAATTCCCCTGGATTTTTAATATCTCCATCCTCCCACCCACACATTCCCCCCCTCCTTTTTTTTTTCAGAAAATGGTTCCTAACGAAACTAGGCCATCAAGGTATGTGAGATCAAAGTTATACAGTGGAACTTCAGACAAATCAAAGTATCCAGATTAGAGGGATGGCCTCATTTAAGGGGTGAAGTTCTATTAATGTTACTACATAGCTGTTATTTGGGACTTAGTGTCCTCATTTCAGGGGGTTGGAGTAGGAGGTGTTCCACTGTATTCAGAGGGTTGGAATAGGTGTTCCACTGTATACAGAGGTGTCTTCATTTCAGGGGGGTGTCCTCATTTCAGGGGGTTGGGTTCCACTGGTGTCCTAGTTTCAGGGGATTGGAACAGAGAGGTTCCAATTTATACAGGTGTCCTCATTTCAGGGAGTTGGAATAAAGGGATTCACTGTATACAGAGGTATTCTCTTCATTCAGAGAGGAGGGTTGGAATAGAGTGATTCCACTCAGGGAGTTAGGTTTCAAGGTATTGCTGGAATCAAACCTACACACACCAGGCGTGCAACATTGTTGTTATTGGAATTTTAGTTGGGCCAGTGGCAGCATATTATTATGATGGTTTTGATATGTTGCCATCTCTATAAGACATTGGAGTGGTGTTCTTGTATAGGTGGTTATGTTAAAACAGTGTTGAAGTGATTGTCTTGTGTAATGACTCCTGTTATGCAGGTTTGAATAACCTGCTGGCAGCCTACCCGGACAAGTCTGCCTATGCACAGTGTACCTTTGCCTACACAGCTGGTGTTGGTGAACCAGTGATGTTGTTTGTAGGGAAGACGAGAGTAAGTTTATCCCCTCATGTGAGACCACCCATGTATATATAATGTTCCTTCCTTATGTGGGACCACTCCTTATGTGAGACCAGGTGTTACCCTCACCATGTGAAATTGCTTGGGGAGGGAGTAGGGGGGTTGGTGGGAGGGGTTAATAGTTTAGGACCCCCTAATTTTGGCTTGTAACTCTATCTTTAAATCTTTACTCAGGGAGAGATTGTTCCAGCTCGAGGACCCCCCAATTTTGGGTGGGACCCAATCTTTCAACCTGAAGGTTTTGATCAGACTTATGCAGAGTTAGATTCTAGTGTGAAGAATACCATATCTCATCGTTACAAGGCACTTAATGAGCTTAGCAAGCACTTTATGAATAAATCTGAATAATTCTCTGATACATCTGCTAAATATCTTACCAGGGGGTTAAAGTAATTTATTCTAGGTGAATTATTTTTAAGAAATCTTAAACCTTTTCTGTTAATTTTTATGTTATGTTGATAGATATGAATTAATGACCACCTACAATTGTCCCCTATATATAGTTGCCATGGTAAAAAAATGCTCCAATTGAAGTAGATCTGAAACACATTAAAATAATAATTTTTTAGCTTACTTCAAGATTGGTAATGGGTTTAAACACCTGCCATATTTGTATAACATTTGTTATTAGTTTGTGCACTGAAAAACAAACAACAAACAAAATGCCTGCCATA
Source organism: Diacarnus erythraeanus (assembly GCA_964016965.1). Lineage (NCBI taxonomy): Eukaryota > Metazoa > Porifera > Demospongiae > Poecilosclerida > Podospongiidae > Diacarnus > Diacarnus erythraeanus. The sequence goes on from OZ024681.1 coordinate 1,129,234, forward strand.
ATGTATATTGCACTAAGTATTGTCTTATGCCAAGAAATGACCAAACCTCTAGTTACAAGTCCACCTTACTATTATGGATCAAGAACTGGTGTCTTCTCTGAAAGTGATTCTGTGGGTGTGTCTTCTGGACCATGTGACTCAGTAGGAATGTCCAAGGGTATGCCCACAGAGTCATGTGGCTTGTTGGGAAGAGCGTCCTCGGGTACATCCTCTAACACCACATCACTAAGAAACTCATGAAGTGAGGCTGTTCCATCTTCATCTTCAATTATCATCTCCTCTAGTTGTGCCTCACCTCTACCTTTAATCTCTTCAATTGGATGGTCAACCTCACCACGTTTCCGATAATCTGCCATCTGCTTGTTGAATATCTCCTGGAAGGCATTCTGCCGTTCTTTTAGTTCTTTATTTTCAATCTCATGCTTCAAATCCAGTGCAAGTTGCTGCTCATTTTGAAGCACCTTCCTCAGCTGTTCAACTTGACTTCTGTTTTCCAATACCTCCCTCTGGTGCTGTGTGTAAAGTGAATGTTTTCGTCTTTCGTTAGTCAGCTCAGCCTTTGATTGGCAATAGCTCTGAATGTCTTGTTCCACCTGACGCATTAACTGTCCAATTGATTCCACTTTACTCCCAGCTTCATCTAGTGCTTCAACTATGTCCCTCAGATGACTAAACTCTTCCCTACACCTGTTAATAATGACATGACTCTTAGTGATGGAAGAGTTCAGTTCTTGGAGATCCACATATACTTTTGTACCCATTTTGGAGGCTTCCTCTGTGCTTTTGTGAATCTCTGCCCACTGATCCTTAAAATGACTAAGTAACTCCGCCCCTGCATCAGGGTTCACCCTAGGTTCAATTTTGTTGTTCACTGTGACTGCCTTGGAGTTAGTGGTGGAAGGTACCTTCGAAGCCTTACTCTTGGCGAACTCTATGACATCCTTAACGTCCTGTTTCAATAATTCTGTGTGAGTACCCTCCGAGAAATCCTTCTTGGCAGCTTCCCACGCAGCCTTCACCCCCGCTGCTACCTTCTTAGCGGCCATAGTTTTTGAATGTCATGTGACATGACATGCGTGGCCAGCGCGCGCTCGACATACATAGCAAAAACATTGTGCGCATGCCCATACCCACGTGTGCCCGTAGGGCCGTTGCAATTAAAATTTTATCAGAAGATGATGAGCGGAGATGAACAAGTTGGATGAAGAATACTCTGTGTATGTAGGTAATTTAGATTGTAGGGTGCCATTAGCTGACCTGGAGGAGATCATCTATGAGCTGTTTTTGCAGGTAAAGTCATAGTGTAACACTGAGTAGTAATACAATAGTAATTTTCTAATTAGGCAGGACCACTGGATAAAGTGTATTTACCTTGTGACCCAAAGTCAGGCTGTCACAAGAGTTATGGATTTGTTGAGTTTGAGCACATAGAGTCAGTATCGTATTCCATTCAGCTCCTTAACGGCATATGGTTATTTGGACGACCCCTCAAAGTGAGAACTGCGGGTAAAAGTGATTCTTCCTCTGTAAGTAACGGAGTTACAGGGTTACAGAGTGTAACATCACCCAGTATAGCCATTCCCATGGAGAAATCAACTACAAGTAAGAACCAGCATCCTGTGATAGGCGAGTCAGCTTCAATCAACACACCACCTGTCACACTGGGTCAAAGGTCAACTCTGCCACACAAGCTTTTCACTCCTAATGATGCCCACCACCCTACACTTGGTTTGAGATTAGACCCACCTGTCAATAGTGCCGCCTTCTCTCTAAATGAAGCCCACCATCCCACACTTGGTTTGAGATTAGACCCACCTGTTAATAGTGCCTCTCGTCTCACTCCAAATGAAGCCCATCACCCTACACTTGGCTTGAGATTAGACCCACCTGTTAATAGTGCCTCTCGTCTCACTCCAAATGAAGCCCATCACCCTACACTTGGCTTGAGATTAGACCCACCTGTCAATAACACCGCTCATCTATTTCCAAATGAAGTCCATCACCCTACACGTAGTTTGCGATTAGTGTCGCCAATGAACATAGACACTCCTCCTAGCATGTCATCATCTTTGTTTCCTGACAAGAATCACAGTCTCAATCATCACTATAATTCTTCATCTGGGTCCTCTAATCATCCACCTCCACTTCTCTCTCCTTCCCTTCCTTGTGCCAGCAAGGCTGATTTTGTAGAAGACACCATGGAACCAGAGTCATTGTTCAGTGGTCCACCTCACCACCGGCTTCATGAGAACAGAGTGGTCCATTTAGAAGACAAACCCTCCTGGGTCACAGAGGAGACCAAGCATCACCTCAGGGATTATCACCTGCTCCAGCTAGGAAAGACAATTGCAGCTTACAAGGATCTTTTCTCTAACAAAAATGGTTACCGAGTGTCCAATCATATCTAAATCAACTATTTTAATGTACTCCAAACACTTCCATATGTGAAATAATAATTAAATCAGTCCACCACAACTACTGAGTGTATATCTAACTTCTTTAGCCTTCTATGTTAGCCCACCACAACTACTGAGTGTATATCTAACTTCTTTAGCCTTCTATGTTAGCCCACCACAACTACTGAGTGTGTATATCAGCTCTGACCTTAACTTCTTTAGCCTTCTATGTATGAGCATACAATCAGCTTTTTAACCCTTATAGAAGATACATTATACATATATACCCCAGAACAAGAAAACACTCCCTATACTCAGTATATATATTCCTGATGTTCTGCATGTTTTTTTGAGAGAGAGTTCCAATTTATTGTGTGGACAATTTGACTACTAGATGCTTCACTAGGGCTAATAGTAACAATATGAATGACTTGTGAGAGAGAGATAGAAAAAGTCGATTGTCTACAACTTATGACTGAAGTAGTTCCTCTCTATATTGAAGAACTTTTCTGTATAATGGAGTTGGGCTAGGAAATTGTGACTTCCTCCATTACAAGACCCAGCTCCTCGTCCACTGTCTTGTGAGAAGTGGGAGGTGGTTTCATCATTAGTGCATGAGCCAGCACAAGCACTACACTAGCCCCTGGGGAAACAAGAAACCAACTTAGTGAGCACTGTAATTATTACAGTCTGTCATGGACACCATATCTTCATACCTACACTGACCTTGTTAGCATTTTACATGCCACATGTGAAAGGTTGGCTTCATACTGTAATCACAAGAATTTCTCACAAGACACTTGTTTTCCAGTACTAAAAATCTCCCTCATATAACATAAGCCTCTTTTTCTTGTTAACACTAAAAACACTCCTTTACCAGTCTATTGAAATGAGGATACCTCTGTATACTCTATTCTAACACCCAGAGCATTGTATTAAGAATATCTGGATGTACATTCACTCCTTGAAATGAGACCACCCCTCTAATCAGGACACTTTATCCCAAGGTAGAGCATCAACTCCTATGTTATACATACCAATTATCCAAAACACTGCACTTCCTGCACCAGCAATATAAAACAGTGGGATACATATCACAGTCACTATCAGATAGAGTTCCTTTGCACTGGTGTCCCGACCTATTACATTTATATACACCAAAAATAAACCAACATTTCAAGTTGCTTTCTCCCTTACCAAATAGTCTAATGTTTTCAGAGTTGTTTTTGATGGCAATGAACCACCATGATCCAAAGCAGAAAGCCAAAGCCAGTAAGAGAGTAGGATTGCTGATGCTAGGAATAAATAGAGAATTATAGTCACTGGCAGTAGGTTCATTAACAATCTTATTAGCATAGTTACATACTATAGACACTTGTACAGTGAATTGAACAATGATCTACATTACTGATTCCAGAGTCCTGACCCATGGAGACAATACAACAAGTCCATAGAGGAACTTTAGAGGTGGGTTAGGTAAGCTGGTGCATACCAAGCAGCTACAGTGGAGCCCCTCTAGTCCAATCCCCTGAAATACACCATTTTTATCAGGGTATTTGAATAACAGCTTGTGTTAGAACCTCTGTCCCCACTCTCTCTAATCAGGACACTTTACCTATGTGTCAGATACAATGGAACCTACATTGGGATCCATGGTAACTGATAATAGAAGTTGTCCTTAAAATTCAGAGGTAATACAACACATGATGGGGGAAAAACAATATAGAGGTTGTCCATATTTCAGAGGTTCCACTGTAATAGCTAAACTTGGACATGTTCTTATGGGTAGCTGTAAATACAGTCTAAATATGGTAATGATGATGTATTTTTGATCTCAATTGTGACTCACTCCTCAAACAAGTCAACACATCAACTGTGTACACTTGACCTCTTATACATTGTACCAGGGAAGGGTGGAGGCTTTTTGACACCTTTTCATGGTCACATGACCAGGTCTGGAAACATCTTGCATGCAATGTTTTTAAAGCCACATGCCTATTATGTGTATGACTGCATTGAACAAGAGCACACAAAACCTCACCAAATGACTCTAGACCTTTTCTTCTATTTATATTTCAGAGGTGGAAAGGACACATACTTACAACTCACATGCAATACACCAGTAGTCCCAGGAAAACAAACAGGTAATTACTCTGATAGAGTTGCAGGTTTCCTAACACCCTAGTGACGCCTTCCCCAATACTGTTGGGTTTAGATATCTTTCTAATGTTGAAGAACTCGGACCAAGGCTGAACCTTGGAATGTTTGGATGCAATCCAATCTTTCCCTGCTGAAATATGCCCGAGAAAACTCCTAGAACTGGCACGACTTGCAGCGGCCGCGCCCAGACTCTCTGCCGTCGATGAAATAAGGGTGAAAGGCTCATCGAATGTATCTCCAGTACCAACAGACATGTTGCCACTTTCCTGCTGATGATTAACCAATACGGAAAGAACCTCTTGCTTCCCAGTGGGACTAGAAGACCCGGGAGACTTAGACTGCGACAAAAACAGATCAGACAAAGTAGCCATGGTCCATCACAGCAGAGTTGGAACACGCCGAATCGCCGTCCTCCGAAAACCGCTGATACAGCAAATAGCCAGCGGATATGACGTCACACGCTACTAGGCGCTAAAGTTTTGTTTTGTTTTGATAATTTTATGCAGCAGCAGCAGCAGCAGCAGCAGCACAATAATGTAAAATTAAAATGACAGTGGAGGGTTTCCAACACCTTCTTAGCCAGCCTTCTAGTTACTATTAGCCGGTCTTTTATGTAGATAGCAATGGGGTCAGGTGCGTCCAGTCGCCGTAATAATAGACTAACCAAGAAGATATTCTTGAATATTCGTGGCAAAGTGACACCAGTGAGTCCTGGATATGTTTACGGGAGAGTTTAATAGCTAAAATTTTTTTAAAGGTTGAATTTTCTGTTAACTGTGATTCACGAGATTTGAGGGATCTCTTTCTATCAGCAGCAGGACTTAGCAGGTATATTAAACTATGGTATAAGAAAGTCATGCAGTGTGACTGACCATTTATAATAATATTGTCAAAACTGTCTGTATACAGTGAAATTCTTCTAATTTAACCTTACATGCATGTTCAAATTCTTGTTTGACGTGACAACTAGTAGTCTGAGTATGACTTAACTAATTAATTTAATAAGTTAGTCTATACATCCTCATTACTCCTGTACTAAGCACAAAATAGCATGAGGGATAGCAGGACTTAGCAGGTATATTAAACTATGGTATAAGAAAGTCATGCAGTGTGACTGACCATTTATAATAATATTGTCAAAACTGTCTGTATACAGTGAAATTCTTCTAATTTAACCTTACATGCATGTTCAAATTCTTGTTTGACGTGACAACTAGTAGTCTGAGTATGACTTAACTAATTAATTTAATAAGTTAGTCTATACATCCTCATTACTCCTGTACTAAGCACAAAATAGCATGAGGGATAGCAGGACTTAGCAGGTATATTAAACTATGGTATAAGAAAGTCATGCAGTGTGACTGACCATTTATAATATTGTCAAAACTGAGGACATCTCTGTATACAGTGAAATCCTACTTTAACCTTACATGCATGTTCAAGTTGACGTGACAACTAGCAGTTTGAGCATGAGTTCACTAATAATTTAATAAGATTATTATATACATCCTCATTACTCCTGTACTAAGCACAAAATAGCAGACAAATAATCTATCATTTTGGTCTATACTCATTCCAGCACCTAATTGTTAATAAGATATACTGTATCTTGATATAGGGGGTACATTATTACTCTAACCAATCATCAGGGATCTTTAGTACCTGTTAGCAACACTCTACTTGAGAACAGTGAAGAGTAAGTCATAATTATTGTAGCAGTGAAATTCCCTCCCTCAAGGAGAATGTCACTTTGTGTAGGTGTTACTTTTTCTGAGGTTCACCAAATCAACACCCATTATTGTGGGACCCAAAATTAGTAATTTCCCCCTTATAGTATGTACTACATACAATTTTAGGCTAAAGTAGTACTATACCTACACTCATATATCCCCCTTATAGTACTACATACAATTTTGGGCTAAAGTAGTGTCATTCTGGGTTGAAATATGGTTCCCTCCATTGTTGTTCTATTATTATTGTTTTTATTGTAGTACCTGTTATCAACTTGTATATTCATTAGAAGATAGAGGTATTTACCATTAATATTTGTACTCATTGGCATTGAGTTTTCATCATTATTTAGATGATTCTACTACGTCTGAGAGTGGTACAGTAAACTACATGATGAGGAGACTAAGTGATGAACTTAGCAAGGCTTTTAAGATAGAACAGTTAACTAATGAATTTTCTGAGCGATTGACTGCTCTGGAAAAAAGATTTGAAGGTAAGATTCATTGTTGATTAATTAGAGTAATAATTTCTTCTTTTAATAGCTGAAGATGAGAGAGTTATTGAAATTGATAAATGCAAGGAAGACATAGAGAAATTGACGGGAACTTTGCTCACAAAGCAGTATGTTATGAATACTAGTTGTGTGATCTCCTGTTGTATAACTCTAACAAATATTCTGTATAGATGCTCATTCTAAATACTGCACCAGAAACTATTTTTGGCATTGTATTCTAAATATTGCACTAGAAACCTACTTTTGGCATTACCATTTTCAAAATTTTTACAGAGCTACAATAAGAAGCCTTGAACTTGAACAGCAAGTGGTACAAAGTAGAGCTGTCCCACATTATCATAAATATAACCTGTCCAAAGAAACCATCAACTATCTCAAAAAGCCAACTTTTAATATCTGGCACTGGGAGACTGGTGAAATGCTGTCACTAATAGAACACATGTATGAAGAATTAGGCTTGTTATCAGAATTAAAAATTAATCCCATTATTCTTCGAAAGTGGCTGGTAAGGAGAAAGTAATAATTGTTATCACACTAATGAATGCTCTATCAAAATTTCAGATTGCAGTCCAAGAGCATTACAGAGACAATCCTTTCCATAACTTCAGACACTGCTTCTGTGTAACTCAAATGGTAAGTTCACTAATAATAATATTATTATAGTCTTAAAATGATTATTACCATAGATGTATGGAATGATTAACCTTTGTAACCTCACGGGCATCTTTAGCAAGTTAGAAATAACAATACTTCTAACTTCAGCAGTTTGTCATGACCTTGATCATCCAGGATTCAACAATAAGTAATTATTCTGATGTCAGTAACTTGCTTTATCTGTTACTTTTTCCTGTAGTTATCAGATTAATGCTAGGACAGAGTTAGCCATTAGATATAATGATAAATCTCCATTAGAGAACCATCACTGTGCAGTGGCTTTCCAAATACTTGCAAATGTAAATTAACGAATGATTGCAATGCTGCCAAGTTATTGTTTTGTTTTTGTATACAGCCAGAACATAATATTTTTCGATTTATGAGTGAAGCAGATTTCAAAATGATAAGATCAGTAAGCCATGTAGAGTACATAGAGGTACATGTATTATTTTATAAGCATTTCAGGGAATAATAGAGCTAATCTTAGCCACAGACATGGCAAAACACACAGAGATCATGGACAAATTTAAAGTGATTATGTTAGATGGACTAGACTACAAGAATGATGAACATCGATCATGTGTGAGCAAAGTATTTTATATAATCAACACCATGAATTTGTACAAAAAATAATTCTAATGAAGATAATAATAATTTAGTTATAGAGGATTCCATAACATGCATTTTTCAATCTACCCTTAATAGTTAAAGATGATGCTTATCAAATGTTGTGATGTGTCAAATGAGGTACGTCCTATGGAAGTATCTGAACCATGGGTGGACTGTCTGCTGGAGGAATACTTCATGCAGAGTGACAGGGAGAAGGAGGAAGGTCTCCCAGTGGCCCCTTTTATGGACAGAGATAAAGTTACAAAGCCTACTGCTCAAATTGGCTTCATAAAATTTGTACTAATCCCAGTCTTTGAACTAATGAAGCAGGTTTGTCCCTTGTAATAATATATATTAGTTGTGTGATTAAAAGAACTATAATGGGTTTGCAGTTTCTCTGTTACATAACCATTTCTCTATAAGGAAAACTATAATTAACTAGTTTATAATCAAGGTTTCATGTTTAACTTAGCTTTTTCCTGAAGTGGAGAAGGCTATGCTTCATCCATTGAAAAAGTCTCTGGACCATTATGAGCAGCTCAAGAGAATGGATGACTTGCTCAAGGAAGAAGAGAGACAAAAAGCAAAAGTAAATAATAGCAGCCATATTCTCAGCTGGTATATACACTATATCAGGGTGGGTTCCACTGTCCTCATTTCAGGGGGTTGTAATAGAGGGATTTCCTTCCTTAATACTTAATCAATTACATTTCAGCATTCTCCGTCCAGAGCAAAGTCAACAGAGGAGGTGGTTGTTTTATCGCCTTTGAAGCATCCCCCCAGGAAAAGAATAAAAGTAATGAAAACAAGCAAACAAAGCTATCAGCCACAACATGAAGATCAATGTGAAGAAAAAGTTGAAGAAAAAATTGAAGAAAAATCTGAAGAAAAATTGGAAGAAAAATTTGAAGAAAAACTTGAAGAAAAACACAGCCAAGATCATATAAGACAAGATGAAAGCACCGACTGCAACAATCTAGCAAGCAACATCAAAATAATCATATAAATTTAACCAGCCTTGCACATCCCTCTATCTTATTATTGTTATAATTATTATTATTATTGTTATTTTTAAATAATAATGGAGGAAAAGGTAATAATAACAACAACAGTAGTCATCAATATTTTGTTGTTGTTGTTGTTGTTGTTGTTGTTGTTGTTCTGGAGACTGCATCTGACTGTTAGTGTAGTATATAGGGTGGGTGGGGTTCAAAATCAGAGAGCCATGATGATACCTTTCGTCTTAGCTCTGCTCTACGACCTTCCTTAGCCCTCTCTTCCTTGGCTATAGGAATGTATCCAAACCAAACCTTTAACACCTGACGCAGAATTGACCTAATATAATCGTATCCTATAATAACAAACAGTATTCCCCCCTTCCAGTACTATTTCCTCAATAACTACCTCCCCATGCAACATAGCACACTACCTTCAACAAACAGTATTCCCCCCTTCCAGTACTATTTCCTCAATAACTACCTCCCCATGCAACATAGCACACTACCTTCCATCATTAATCTTACTGTGCTCCCAAGATATGAGAAGTTAACAAAATAGTATAGTGTCCATCACAGCCAGTGGGTGACCTACAGGCTCAAAGTTGGGAAACATGACTGTATACCCTGCACTCCCCAGATAAAGGGACACTTTCAGCACTCTTCTTTGCCCCTTGGATAGGGACCTCTCTCTGAGAATTGTTCTACAATGGGCTTTCTCTGACCTTTGTCTGAAAAGTCTTGCACGTGCTAGCTTTTCCCACTGATCCGTTAGTTCCTCTTTTGTTACTCTCCACCAACCAAGGAAAGTATATTTCATCAAGAGGTGAGGATATACCTCCACTGCAAACTCCTCTAGTTGATGGCTCCAAACTACACTCTGACAAAACAACACCAGTAACTATAGCAACAGTTTCCACATTATTTCATTTTGCAGCTGTAGCTCCCTTATAATGAGTGCCTGAGTGAGTGTTGCTACGAGTGTGTGTCACTATGAGTGGGTGTTTCATTGAAATATCTATGATACTATAGTTTGTCCATAAAACTGAATATAATACCTTCACAGATTCTCATAGAGAGCCTAGTGACCACTAAAACTGAACCACATCTATGTTTTGTCACTTCAAATGAAAACTATAAGAGGGTGGGGCCACCCTATTCTGGTAGCTGGTAATATTATAATACAGTGGACCCTCACTTATACAGACTCCTTGGGACCAGCACTAGTCCTATATGTGAAATGTCCGTATATGTGAAACAATAATGTATACATGTGTAGCACTTCGAGAGGAGACAGAGAGTTTTAGCTTTTTGTTTTAGATATTCTCTTTTTAAAAAACTACTGCCTAGCAACATAAATACTGCTACCTAGTAACATAAATGCTGCTATCCAGCCTCTAGCTTAGCAAGAACACGTGACAAAAATTATTTAGGAAGAAAAAAATGACTGTACTTTAACTGGGCACATCTCTAGCTAAGTCCTTAAACCAGTGTTAGCAGCTTTGCATTAACAGAAGGTTGGGGGTGCCCACAACAGGTAGTTAACTGTTAATGATATTCATAACCTGTTGTATCAACCCAATACTAGTATTCATTGTATAAAGTAGATATAACTAGCTAAGGTAGGCTGGATAACCCGAGGAGCCGGATAAGGGCCGGTTATGCAGGTCTACTGTATTATCATACCCTATCCTGGTAATATTATAGTTATCCTATCATAGTTATCATATCCTATCCTGGTATTATAGTGATGATCATACTTTGGTCCAGGCACTCCATGTCCTCCTGAGCAAAATTCTGCTGTAAAGTTGCTGACTTCTTTCTTCTTTTTTGGACATTATTACTTTCCAGTGATTTTTCCACTGCCTAAACATTGTCCTCTGTAGTAAGTGGACATTGAGGAGATCTGCAGACTCCTTGTTAGCTCTGCAATACTCCACAAATGTCTTCCATGGAACCAGCCCCCTCTTATGAAGAAGTTTTAGTCTATAGTGCCTTGTGGCTTTCAGGTTCAGCTCTAGTTGTTGCTTCTGTCTCTTCAGTTTTTCTAATTCTTTCTGGAGATAAATGGAAATACAGGAAGTAATTTACCAACAGCATGTACTTAGCTCTAACCACTGAGGAGATAAATTAGTAAATTGGAAGTGGGTCATAAACTCATGTCAAGAGAAAGTACACTTAAAGTAAATATACCATCAGAAAGCTTATTTCAAGAGCTACATTTAAATCACCTTCATAGGTGGTTGCACTCTGGAGTTTGGGAGAGGAGGTTGCAAATGAGTCTCCCTCTTAACTCACTGTATACCTCCTTTTTGGATTCTGTAAACCTTCATCCCTGCTAGCTACATACACATGCAAGATACGTAGCTACAATGACCAGGACGTATCTGAGTTAAATTACTTTAGCTATGGCTCCTTCCTCATACACTCTGTATGGAGGCCTTAAACAGTTATGTCCACATGTTGATTTCTAAATGTGTCGTTGATTTCTAAATGCGTCGTTGATTTCTAAATGCGTCGTTGATTTCTAAATGCGTCGGTGCTTTACCTGCTTCACTAATCTTTTTTCTTCTCTCCTCTTCTGGATCAGAGCTTCTCTGGCAGCCAGCTCTGCCTTGCGTTTCTCTTCTTCCTCCTTTGCCACCTGTTTTGCCCTTTCCTTCAGTAATACCTCCCTCCTCTGTTCTCTCGCTACTTTACGCTCAGCAATGGCAGCAGTTCTTTTAGCCATTCCTAAGAATCAAGAATCTTCTCAAGACAGTTATCCATACAGAATTTTGAAGAAGCCAATTATTTAAAGTCCTACCCCTTTCTTTACCCCTTTCATTAGTCAATATGAATAACCTTTACTATCAGCTTTCTTTTCCAGATTTCTAGCTAGAACCCTGAACAGTATATATAGTGGGTCCCTGTGGCCTTACAATGGATATAGACATTGGGTGGAGTTTTGCTGTAGTCTCAAACTCCGCCTCAGTCATCACTCTCTTTAAATGTAGAATTAATAATTATTGTTGCACACACTATGTATTAAGTTTTGAGTACTAAATATCTGAGGCCTGTGGTGACAACTACAGGGCATATCTAGTTTTATATTGCACTGGATGGACAATTTGGACCTCACCTGTCATGGCCATAGGTTTGGTGACTGGTTTAGGTTTTAACCTTTTCTTTGTCCCTCTGTTTGGTGAATTTTGGGGTTTTGGATGTAGCTGAAATGGCATAGAGGAAACTGAGTCCTGTATATTATTGCTCTTGAGTTCTCTTGAACTTTCAAAATCAGTACTTCCATGAGGAGGAACTTGCTGTGAATCATTATCTTCTGTAGCTTCCAGGGCAATGTCGTTTACTTCACTGATTAACCTAGTCTAGAGGAAAGATTGAACATTGATATTCAGAAATCTGTCACTTATAGGACCCAATAAATAAATTTGTTGCATAAAAAAATAAGGACTATTTTACAAGGAATGTGTTGAAGGAGGAATTTTTTTTTTCTGAATTATAAGAGTTATTACTATTTTACGGGAGTTAAAAGGGTTACAGAGTTACTACTGTATTGAAGGAGTTAAAAGAGTGGTGTGATTAACACACCTAATTATTATCATAATATTAATATATCACTCCCTAGTGTGGTCCCTCCCATTATCATGACTCCAACTGCACACAGTAAGTTATAGAAGTGTAAGTTACAGGCACATCATTCAAGCCATTACTAAAAAACTTTCCCAAATTGGACCATTTTTAAGAACTTGCCACATTCCCCCATCTCCCCCCCCCTCTCCCCTTCCCCTTCCCCTTCCCCCACCCCACCCACCACTGCTTATTAGTACAAGGAGTACCACTTCAGTAGTTACTAGTTACTTTCACAAAGTGTTACTCACCAACTGTTTATTTGCTACTTGCCATAGAGCTGGTTCAGGTGTTCTGGGTGCTTTAGGCACAGGCAGTTTCTTCTTACCAGGTGTGGAAACTACTTTATTAATATGTTTTGACTGCTGAGGAACATTATTTTGTGGTTTTGGTTGTAGCAAATTGCATGTTTCCCTAAAATAAGATGATGAAATCACAGGACATTAAAGTTTTCACAAGCCAGTGAATAGTACAGGCAGTTAACAGGACATCACAGGACATCACTGCCTATAAATAGAGTTAACAGGACATCACTGCCTATAAATAGAGTTAACAGGACATCGATGCCTATAAATAAAGTTAACAGGACATCACTGCCTATAAATAAAGTTAACAGGACATCACTGCCTATAAATAAAGTTAACAGGACATCACTGCCTATAAATAGAGTTAACAGGACATCACTGCCTATAAATAGAGTTAGCAGAACATCACTGCCTATAAATAGAGTTAGCAGGACATCACTGCCTATAAATAGAGTTAGCAGGACATCACTGCCTATAAATAGAGTTAGCAGGACATCACTGCCTATAAATAGTTAGCAAGATTTGCCCTTAGTCATAACATTCACTGTACCAAACTGACCTTTCTGACCTTTGAAGTTCTTTAGCCTTTAAAGTGGCAGCTTCAAGTATAGTCTGTATCTTTTTTCGCCTTATGTCCTTCTCTTCCAGTAATTTCCTCTGAGTTTTGCTTAGTCTTGTTGTTGATCTCCAAACATCCAGTGTTCGGAGCAATAAATGGTTTTCGTAATGTTTTAAGGCCATTTTGAACTCCCTACATAATAAATAACTATACAGTGGATTACTATTACATTGACCAGGGCTACGGCTAGGGCTAGGCTAGGGCTAGGGTAGGTTTCTTTGGCATTCTTCATTCTTTTTTTCATTAAAAGAAAACACAACTTGGAAAATTCATAAATTTGACATCCCCTTTACTAAGTAGACACTCAGGTTTTTAAGGGAGCCTCCGAAATAAGGCAACACCTACACAAAGTACAGCTAAAAAGTATCACAGATTCATCCTAGTGTAAATTATTAACCTCTGAGATAAGCATAGTCTCCCTACAAGGGATTGTAGACCAGATCCCAATGTGTCCTTTATTTAGAAATTCCTTTACAGTCACTCACCCTTACCTCTCCAATCGTTGCATCTCCCTGGTGGCCTCATCTCTTTCCCTTCTGGCTCTCCTGTGGATCACAAACCTCTTCCATACTCCCCACATTCTCATCATTAGCTTCCAATCTCTCACTGCTATAGCCTTCCCAACTTTAGCTCTCTGTTCAGCCACAGTTTCATACCACAGAGAAAAATAGCGATGTATCAGTTTAATGTCCTCCTTAGCTTCGTAGACTTCCGCTTCTTCCAGTTGTCTGATTAATTCCGATCTTGTCTGCTGTCTCCTCTTCTCACTTTTGATAATTTCTTCTGCCTTGAGGATGAGTGGGTTAGCTTCTATTGCACAATCTAATCTTCCATGTCTTCCTTTGTGTTTGGTACTGCTATAAGACAGCTCTCTCTTGAAGGCAGCCCTCTGCTCTGTAGCTATACGTTGACTGGCTTTCTGTTGCTCTTTGAGCTGGCTTCGAATGAGCATGACCTGTTGGTTTATCAGTTTCTCCTCCATAATGGCTTTCTCTCTAGCAAGCATCTCTTCCCTCCTTACTACTTCTTCAGCCTCTTTCTGTGCCTGTTTCAGCATCAGCTCACTTTCCATTTGTTGGCGTCTTTTTTGATCTCTCAGTTTTCGTCTTTCTCTTACCTTTTAAACATTTGACACTAATAATATATCAGTTACCCATTACCCATTTATACCTTTACCCAACATATACCCTTTACCCAACATAATACCCTTTACCCAACATAATACCCTTTACCCAACATAATACCCTTTACCCAACATAATACCCTTTACCCAACATAATACCCTTTACCCAACATAATATCCTTTACCCAACATATATCCTTTACCCAAATTTTCAAATTTCTGATCACTCAGTTTATACCTTTCTCCACCTTTTACTTTTGGCACTAATATTATGTCAATTCCCATGATTACCCTTTACCTAATTTCTACCCTTGTTACAATAGCAAAAATTGAAGGTAATGATACCTAACCTGTTTGTGCCTCATTTCCATAGCAATTCGAGGGTCATTTGACTGTATAGAGTTACTGTGACTTCTAAGACCAGAATTACATAGGTCTTTCTTGAGTAGTTTTTCCATCACAGTTCTAGCATTGTCAGCCACACTCTCTCCCCAGTCTAATGAGGACAAGAAATCACCATCCTTGGGGCCATTATCCTTATTAAGTTGTGTGTCTGGTGGTGAGAGAGGTGATGGTGGTGCTCTGTGGGTACAGGGTAACAAGTCGTCACTTTCTTCTCGGTTAGCTCGCTCAACATCTCTTAGCCACTTACGAATAACTTGTTCAGCTGTAACAAAAAAAAGAGAGAGAGAATACCTCTGAGTTCTACCATTAATTAAATCTCATTGCATAACCATACCTTCTAGCATAACAGTTGAATGACTCTCAGGCCCGCCAAAGGCCATGTCATCCCGATACTGCATAGGCTACAGGGCTGCTAGTTCGGTACACATTGGTACGCAGTTGATACTTAATAGAGTCGACTGAAGTATCCTATTTCTTCCTCAAAGATCAGATTGTAGTCTTGTAGTTTGTCGCTGGCAATATCTAATTGTAGCCCACTTGTTTGTGCCAATCTGTTGTAACAATGGCTACCGACGACTCTCACGTGCACTTAGACGTATTGATCTTAGACTATTCAATCTCCGGACACCTTGGGACAAATCAAAGTGTCCTGTTAAAAGTAGTTTCATTTCAGGTGATGTTATTATTATTATTATTATTATTATTATTATTATTATTATTATTATTATTGTTGTTGTTGTTGTTGTTGTTGTTGTTGAAATTGCCTCCAAAATTTATTGTGCTGAATCAGCATTCACAGTAATAATAATTATTATTGTTAGCTACATGACAGTACAATTCTGAGGATCAAGATTGCCCATCATGTTCTGGATGCCCAGTGGCATCTCTCCCCTCTGCATAACAACAAAATAATATTACATAGGTCATGATTACAGTGGAATCTCTCTATAAAGGACACACTGGACCTTGGAAACTGCCTTATATAGAGGTCATCCTTAATCCAGAGTATTAACTTGGCACAAGACAAGTGTCCATTTTATGACTATCAGAGGTCCCACTGTATTAGATAAGAAAACAGGCAATCCTTATTTCAGAATGTCCTTCTCCATTGCTATGGAATTATACATTTCTCTATCTAATAAGGCATAGAGAGGATAAATAGTTGGTTTGAGTAACTAATATTACCTCATGCAGGAAGTCCCCTCCAAAAAATTATATAAAAGTTACATGGTTTAGATTGACATTACATTTTCTCCTGCAAGGTCACCAGGAGGTTGTCCACACTTCTGCAGCTGTTGCATTAACTGAAGAATATTAGCAGATGTGTCCTGACTTGAATCCCCCTCAGTTTTCTCAAACTCCCTGCAAATTTCCGTCATTACTTCTAGCTGTTTGCTGTATCGCTGGTAATCCTCCTCCGATATTTTGTCACGATTACTGGACAACCAATCAGGGTACTATATATTGAGAAATCACAGTAATAGTCCACACATGATAGTTCTGTGCATAACACTGAGTTACCACAAACCCAACAGTCTACAGATGATAGTTCTGTGCATAACACTGAGTTACCACAAACCCAACAGTCTACAGATGATGGTTCTGTGCATAACAACACTGAGTTACCATGAACCCAACAGTCTACAGATGATAGTTCTGTGCATAACACTGAGTTACCACAAACCCAACAGTCTACAGATGATAGTTCTGTGCATAACACTGAGTTACCACAAACCCAACAGTCTACAGATGATGGTTCTGTGCATAACAACACTGAGTTACCATGAACCCATTCTTGCAGTTAAATTTGGAATTCTAGATGATGGGGAAATATTTGTTTTGGTGATACTGATTATATTCTTTAGCTACTTTTGAAGACCTACTAAACAATCTAAATTCTTACAAACATGCAACCATGTACAACAGTTCAAACAAAATGTCTCTCATGTACAGATCTCCATTGAGAGAAGTGTGTAGAGTTGTCTGTAGCCACCTGATTACACCGAACAGACAACTCAAAATATTAACACAGACTTTTCAGGAATTAAAATAGATCTAGACTAGATCCAGTTTAATTCTATATAGAGAGTTGAATGAGAGGAAGTGAGGGAGGGAAGGGAGGAAGTGAAGGAGAGAAGGAGGAAGTGAAGGAGAGAAGGAGGAAGTGAGGGAGGAAGTAAGGGAGGGAAGGAGAAAGTGAGAGAGGAAGTGAGGGAAAGAAAGAGGAATTTTAGACATACAACGTCATAATAAATTTAAATTTGCTCCACTGCAAGCAATATAGATGCAGAAATAGCAATATCTGATGTCCACCTGTTTACGGAGTTCCATAAGAGATGGATAAAGAACGTCTTTAGAGAGTAAAGTGGACATCATCCCTTGCATCATCATCAAGAACTGATCCTCTCCTTCCTCTGAATTAACGTCCAGCTGACCCAGCATACCTTCAAGTCCACCTAAACCTTCCATATGAGATGGATTTGGCTATAGAGTACGATATAAGAATGATGCACATATCAAATCTTGATCTTTCCTTGTTAATACTTACTCCTAGCTGTGCAGCATTATCTTGCAATCTTCTCATTGTCTCCTCTATCTTTTGATCCAGAGAGCCACTGTTACTTTTCCTGGGTCCCTCGCTTGCTTTTTCTATTCCATTCCCTGAAGCACCATCAACTGACGACTCTCCCTTCGTAGCTGCCCCAGATGGTGATGGCTGTGGAGGAATAGATCCCATCCCCAAATCTTCTAGATGCATGGATTTGGTGATGGTTTCAAACTGCTGCCAGAGTTCTGGGTTCTCACTGGAGAGTACTTTCATGGCTTCTCCAAGTTGAGCTTCGGCTTCTGCAGCAAACTCAGAGCTGAAAATATCATCAAATTCAGTGCTATCTCCCAGGAATGGCTGACTGCTGCTCGAGGAGGACTGTGTATTATTGACTTGGCCAGATGAAGGAGGACAGGAATTCATCTGTACAGGATTCAGAAAAGGAATGTGCTTCCCAAACTCTCCAAGGGATTCTGAAAAGTTGGTAAAGGGTAGATATCACAAAATTTTGAATGAGAGATTCTGCAAAAATTTTTAATTTAGCCAAAACAGAGATGTAGAGGAGGGTGTAGGAGAATCAATCCTCCCATATAGAGCAGTTTAGTGACCCATTAAAAAAAAAAAAAAAATGCCATCCAAAAGCAGGATAACAGTGCTGCTAAAACACTGTCTTGTAAACTGAAATATAACTTTGTAGATAATGGAAATAAGGAGGTGTGGTACCAAAGACAAATAACATACCATCAAGAAGATCATCTAAATCTTGATCACTATCATCTTTAGTTCGATCTTCTGTGGTCACTTTCTCTCCAGAATTTTCTGTCTGCAGCGAAGTTTTCGACCTGGGCTCCACAATTTCTACCTCAGGATCAGCATCCATATTACCAAGCAGCTTCAGAAACAGCTTTTCTTTATCAAACAACACACTCTTAACTTCCACGGTGCCACTACGCCTGCGTAAGTCGGGTGGGCGGTGCTAGCTGTCTGACACACACACACACATTTCAACTCTTAGTAAAAATTATGTTAATTTGTGAAATGTTGCTGAGTGTATAAAGGTGTGCAGCGACCGAGCTCTATTCTAGCGGATTCATCCCTGGCACGCTAAGCCTTCAGTTGGGAGAACAACCGCTCGGAAAAAAAGAGAGCTGATTATGTCGAGTGTGGCTGATATGGACGCTGTCAAGAGAGACCTCTCAAATCATTCGCTCGACGACCTTTCAGAAGATTTTGGACATGATATCCTCAGGGATAGGGTTACAGATCTAGATCTTTCTTCCAACTACCTCAAATCCCTTCCACCTTTTGTATCCAAGGCGTTTTCAAACATTATCAGTCTGGATATTTCATACAATAGACTTACAGAGCTGCCATTGGAGTTTTGTTCACTTCAGCAAATACGGACGCTTCATGCTAAATGCAACGGCATGAAGAGTTTACCAGAAGGTTTTGGAAGGCTAAAGAGTCTTAAGAAATTGAACTTAAGTGGGAATAGTTTTGAACATTTTCCCTTGCAGATCTGTGAACTGGATGGGCTAGAATATCTTCATCTTGGTGCCAACTTTATTTCTCATATTACACATTCCATCAAGAAGTTGAAAAGGTGAGTTTTATTATTACAAAGATTGCAGCTATTTTAAAAATCAAATTAATATCTAGCTAGCCTCTAGCTTACTGTAGAACTGGCTACATTGCACCAAGAGAAGGAAATTTTTGCTTAGGGAAAAGGTTACCAACAATTGTTATCAAAGTTAACTTTGAAGAGTGTCTGTGTGGGATAGTTCCTGAGTCCTAGGAGGAGACATAGCATGAATTATTATTCTTGGAAGAGTAGGCACTAGCATTTAATATTCAGCTTTTATGTTTGCTGTTTGTTACCTTGTAGTTAATGAACTAATATATCCTGTTCTGTGGTGGAACCCTGTCCTAGGAGCATGTATTTGATGACAGTTTTCAGTCCAGCTGGATAAGTTTATCCTTCACTTGACCTGACCAGCACACCCTCCCTTCTCTCCTCCTCCCACGTTTAGCCTTGTAGTAGATGGTTACTTTATCACTAGAAAAGACAGTCTCTCTCCACTGTTAGCTATGTTATGCCCTCTTTCACTGTGACAGAGGTAGGATCTTTCTGACACAAGAAGTCTTATAGCAAACATCATTATAGCAAACCTCAATCATCTTAACAGCTGGAAAAATTCATTGTGCATGAAGTAATTAAACAGAGTTGTTAGAATGATTCATATAGACCTTGTGGATTATAGGTATTGTGTTGGCCCACTCTTGATTCTTGAATATTAAGTCGTGAATAAAACCAGAAATTTCATGAATTTTCCAATCCTTTTGGGCTGAGCTAGGGCATTGTAACTATGATAACAGTTCCTAGGGCATGGTAACTATGATAACAATTCCTAGGCTAGAGCTAGAGCAGGAATGATAACAGTTCCCAGGGCTAGAGCTAGAGCAGGAATGATAACAGTTCCCAGGGCTAGAGCTAGGGCAGGACTAAACTATGATAAGGTTAGGGCATGGTAATTCCATGTCTTTAATAAGAGAAGTTTTGTTAAAAAGTACATGAATTAATGTCAGCCAATTTCTCTATCTTCAGGCTAGACTATCTCTATCTTGGAGGGAACCAACTCAAAGAACTTCCAATTGAAATGGGACAACTCACCAATCTCACCGCTCTTCTTCTCTGTGACAACAAACTCACTCACCTACCCAAGCAGCTTACACAACTTTACAAACTCCAATCACTTCGTCTTCATGAAAACCAGCTCCAAACACTTCCCCAGAATCTTGTTCAGCTCACTAATCTGCAGGAGTTGAGCCTGAGAAATAATCCTCTCGTTGCTCGTTTTATCAAAGAGTGGCCCGATAGTGTTCCTTCCCTTCTAGAGATAGCCGGAAACTTTGTCAAGAAGAATCAAATTCCTTACAATGAAGAGCTTATACCGAGAGTTCTTGTGAATTACTTAGATCAGGCACAGCAATGCGATAATCCTAATTGCAGGGGTGTCTACTTTAACCCTCATTTTCAAAGGGTCAAGTTTGTAGACTTCTGTGGCAAATATCGTGTCCCTCTTTTGCAATACCTGTGCTCCCCGATATGCGTCCACGAAGAATCCTGCAATTATGGGCATGATTGCAGTGGCAGTCACTCCAGTAGCGAAGAGGAAGAAAAAGCAGCAAAGTACAAACTGAAGAAAGTGTTACTTGGTTAGGTGGACAGAAACTATCCCATTAGGCAAATTCCTTAGTCATTTTTATCTCCTGAGGCACAGGAAATGCTGACATGACAGCCTGTTCTCTGCTGTTTTTTTATGGCACAATAATAATAATATCATCATAATTTATTATTATTAAAAATAATTATTAAAAATAATTAATTTGAATTAAAAAAATTTTTTTGGCTAGAGATAATATAAATATATAAAAAAAAGATTTGGTGAAAAGATTTAGAAAACATGAGATGATTGGCTGTTTCTTTATCGACTGCTCTCCTAATTCTGGTCATGTATTTTAGAGTACAGGGGGAATGGCTATTTGACCTTTGGTAAACTTTCTACATGGACAAAGTCTTTGGTATTTCTCGTGGTGACCTAAAATGAGCAAGATATATAGCAAACTGGTATTGGTATATGTAGGCCTGAGTACAATAAGCAGCATATTCTTTTGGCATAATAGGCTCCATTTGGGCATAATCTTAAAACAGGCATAATTGAAGCATAATAGGGTAATCATTTCAGAAGTTTCAACTATTGCTCTCAGCTCAGGGCAGGCAGCATGTCAATGTCATGTATGACTGGTCACTACACACCTAGTACATAGCTATCTCAGCTCAATAGTCGTCACATGTGACATGCCAGTGATGCCCACTGCCCAGTCATGTGGATTGTCGCATCGATAGTGATTTAGAAGTTCAAGAACCTAGAGTGGTTTCACTTTCAAGGCAGTTTTCACCCATCAGAATACATGAAATTCAGCTAACAGCTTCTGACCTTGATAAACTGAAAGTTTTCCCTTTTGTAGATAATTCTGTTATCCAATCTGAAAAATGAATTAGCTAGCCATCTTGCTAAAGCTTCCCAGCTCAATTCTGATAACTCTAACTTTGATCTACTATAAAGTGATGGAGTGTGCATTGCTGGTGAGCTCCCTCACTGGTCCAGAATGATTTTACTGATACAGCCTTCATCGGCTGCTTCAGAAAGAGTATTTTAACTTTTGAACAACACTTTTGAACAGCAGCAAGGCTGCTTAGAAGACTATGTAGAGACATCTATCATGCTACAGTACAACACTCATAATGGAAGAAGAATGGGGCATAATGGATAATTTTAGGGAATAATGGGAAAGAATAATAGGCAATAATAAGGAGAATAGGAGCATAGCATAGTAGGCAAAATTAAAAGCATATTGTACTTACTCAGGCCTAAGTATATGGTGTATGCCCATCAACTGTAAGCAGGCCACCTTATAACAGCCAACTGGTTGTGTCCCAAAGGTTAACACTATATACAGGTTCCACTGTATAAGCAGGTCACCTCTGTATAACAGCCAACTGGTTGTGTCCCAAGGGTGATCACTATATACAGGTTCCACTGTATAAGCAGGTCACCTCTGTATAACAGCCAACTGGTTGTGTCCCAAGGGTGACCACTACTGTATAAACAGACCACCTCTGTATAACAGCCAACTGGTTGTGTCCCAAGGATGACCACTAATACAGGTTCCACTGTATGAGCAGGTCACCTCTGTATAACAACCAACTGGTTGTGTCCCAAGGGTGACCACTATATACAGGTTCCACTGTATAAGCAGGCCAACTGGTTGGTGACTGTCACTGACTGACCACTAAACAGACAAGGGTGACCACTGTATGGACAAAGATGACCACAATGTCAGTTCTATGGAAGCCAAATGGTTGTATTTACCTCTAGGCCTACCACAGAAGCCTAAGTTTACTATAGACATAACCATTAGCCCTAGACCATGCAGGCTAGCAACATAACCATTAGCCCTAGACCATGCAGGCTAGCTGTACCTGCACATGGCAGCAACATAACCATTAGCCCTAGACCATGCAGGCTAGCTGTACCTGCATGTGGCAGCAACATAACCATTAGCCCTAGACCATGCAGCCTAGCTGTACCTGCACGTGGCAGCAACATAACCATTAGCCCTAGACCATACAGGCTAGCTGTACCTGCACATGACAGCAACATGCTGTTTTCATTAGTGACACAAGTTCCTTTAGGTACAGCAAGTTCATCATCATTCTCAACACTTTGTGCTGGTGGAAAGTCAATGTAACTGAAAGGAAGGGAAAAAACACAAAAATTAATTACCACACAGAAAAAGAAGGTTTCAGAAGATTCCAGAAGGCCCAGAAGTGAGTGGATGGGAAAATAACATACAAAGTTCATATAACATCTAGCCAAAATGGAATCAACCCCCCACCAACCCCCCACCAACCCCCTACCTCTGCATACAGTGAAATTCCTCTATTCCAACCCCCTGAAATGGACACCTCTGTATACAGTGGAACCCCTCCCTGAAATGGAAACCTCTGTATATATCTATTTCAACACCCTGAAATGAGGACACCTCTATATTAAGGACACCAAAACAATAGCTCCTATAGAACCTAAAAAGAGGCCACACCTCCAATCAGGACAATTTAATTTGTTCAAAATCAATAATATAATTTAATTACAAAGAGAGTCATAATTGCTATCAGGTGTCAGAGTATGAGTTCCCAGAGGGTGAGCTTTTTCCAAGGGCTAGTTAATTACTCACAGCTAGAGGAAGTCCTCCAGCCATTAATTAATAGTTATACAACTGTTAACAAGAACTAAGTAGGTAAGTTGTCAGGCTCCCACCACCTAGTACCTGTACCTATCAGCCACAGCCTGGTGATAACAGACCAGTACATACCCGAGTGACTAATACCTTATAAGCATTGGAAGGACTAAAGTCTGCCGCACTCTCACTGAGTGTGTATTGTAAATTATAACCTGCTTATTAACACTAGCAGACTACAGACAAGAAGGCCTGTTCTCAGATGTTATCTCAGATATTTATCTGTTAACACCATATGGCTGCAAAATAATAATTAACTGCATGTCAAGTACTGAGTGTCTACCCTAAGGTAAGCAGATACAGCACCTACCGAGTGCTGACTGTCTCTGTTAATGAACAGCTGAACACTTTCTGGAGTACTTCAAGATTGTTGAGGACTCCGAAATGAGCTGGTTCACAGATCATACCCATAGAGATACACGTCTCCTTACAGGACGCACCAACATTTGACTTTTGCATGGAGAGCAGAGTTAAATCTGGCCACACAGGATGTTTGCTAGAACTACCAAACACCTCCACCCCACAAATGACAAAGTAGCGAGTACTGGTGTAGTCGAGAGAATCAAGTCGAACATATCTCACACGAAGATTTATGTCTTCCCACAGGTAAAAGGTTCTGCTGTCAGTAAAGGTCTTGCTGGCTACCTGGACGCCATTGGAGTCGATCAATGTCACAATGAAGGGGTCCATGAAAACTTCTCCCCAGCTCTTGGCAAGTAACCACTCCATCTAGAAGATAAAGGTATTATAGCCAATGAGATAACCTTCATTGTTTTAAAGGCACTGTCTCACTATTATTATAGTAAGGTACCAATTCGCCTACCCCTAGATCTAATCTACCCCTAATCCATATCCCCCACCCCCCCAATTTGTACCCCTAATCCCTACCGCTGATCACTAGTCCTAGCTTTGATCTGTACCTCATTTCCACTGATCTCAAAAAAATAGCTTTTTTATTAATATTATTTTCACTGATGGTGAATCAATGATGCTAATACTTAATGAATCAAACGAAGATGACACTCCTGGCTACTCCAGGAGCTTGTTTGCCTGAGCATTCTCTAAACGTGTGCCTGTTAGGTCCCCCAACCCCTCCCCCCCTCCCTCAATCCCCTCTCCCCCCCCCCTCAATCTCCTCTCTCACCCCCCCCCCCCCCCCCTCCACAACTCACAGAATTAGTGATCCGTATCTTATACAAAGAGAAGTCCTGACCCAAATCTACCATCCACCAATGACTGTTGTCTGGGGCCGACCAATAACATGTATCCTTTGTAAAGATCCCATCCACAGCCTCTCCAGGGGTGTGGTCTTCATAAGTACTACTAGCTGTTGCTGACTTCTTCAGGGCCAAGTCGGTCCCATCACAGAAGTTTTGGTGCGAAAGGTACCCCCCAACACGTTCCAACATGCCCTACACCACACATGATAATCAATATAGTCCCATAGAATACAGTGGAACCCTCAGTTATACAGACCCTATGGGACTGGTACTAGTCTGTATAATATACAGTGGAACCTCAGTTATACAGACCCTATGGGACCAGTATAACATACAGTGACCCTAAGTTATACAGACCCTATGGGACCAGTATAATATACAGTAACCCTCAGTTATACAAACCCTATGGGACTGGCACTAGTCTGCTCAGTTATACAGACCCTATGGGACTAGTATAATATGTATACAGTGGAACCTCAGTTATACAGACCCTATGGGACCAGTATAATATACAGTGACCCTCAGTTATACAGACCCTATGGGACCAGTATAATATACAGTAACCCTCAGTTATACAAACCCTATGGGACTGGCACTAGTCTGCTCAGTTATACAGACCCTATGGGACTAGTATAATATGTATACAGTGGAACCTCAGTTATACAGACCCTATGAGACTGGTACTAGTCTGTATAATATACAGTGGAACCTCAGTTATACAGACCCTATGGGACCAGTATAATATACAGTGACCCTCAGTTATACAGACCCTATGGGACCAGTATAATATACAGTAACCCTCAGTTATACAAACCCTATGGGACTGGCACTAGTCTGCTCAGTTATATGGACCCTATGGGACCATCAGTTATACTGACACCCCATG
The DNA here is from genome assembly GCA_964016965.1 of Diacarnus erythraeanus. NCBI lineage: Eukaryota > Metazoa > Porifera > Demospongiae > Poecilosclerida > Podospongiidae > Diacarnus > Diacarnus erythraeanus. Next base: position 1,154,888 of record OZ024681.1, read on the forward strand.
GGATTGGCACTAAGTGAAAGGTTGGGTGCTTCTATGTGTAAATTCTGGACATTACGTCATTACTATTACATCTGTAATATACCTGTAATATCCAATAATATATAATAAGATTACTGTAATATATAAGATTACTGTAATATACCATAATATACAATAAGAATACTGTAAGGAAATTTACACATAGAAGCACCTGAAAGGTATGTATATGTGAGTGAAGCAATGGAAGTAGCATTCTATCTAATGCACAGCAAATTAACAATGAATATCATTAATTTTTGCCCAATCACTGAAATCTATAAGAAGGTGAGGTTCCATTGAACTGCATCTAAACACGTAACCAGAAGTCCAACAATTCTTACTCTCTGTGTGAATTCATAAGGTATGAACTGCTCCACTTCCTTCTTCTGCAGGACTTTATAAACAGCCTCCCTCACAGCTGTGTGGTTATCTATATCCACTGTGTACACCTGTACACACACACACCTCCATGATTACATGATCCTCTGTTTGCTCAGTTTAACTCACGTGAGGTTCACCTAAAAAATGCTGTAAGTAAGGAACTTGAGAAGTTAGTTTTCTTCTTGTAGGCTTGCCTTTGAGAAATGGCTGAGAGTAAAGATGAGACATTCATACTCTCAATGGAACATACAGTGAAACCTAACCTCCTATACCTCTGCATACAGTGGAACTCCTCCATTCCAATCTCCTGAAATGAGGACACCTCTGTATCCAGTAGAACTCCTCTATTCCAACCCCTTGAAATGAGAACACCTCTATATACAGTGAAACTCCTCTATTCCAACCTCCTGAAATGAGGACACCTCTGCTTTAACCTGCCCCAGGTAATATAGAGGTTCCATGACTATAGGTACATGCAACCACTTCCTGTCTCATTGGTGGGCAGACACTACCTGTATCATTATCACTTCCAAGGAATAGTTTGTGATAAAAGGTCGGCAAGTAATCAGCTTTAAAATTATAATAATAATAAATATCATGATACTTACTGTATTCTCTGCACTGTGCGGTGTCTTGAAGAGAGGTTGGATAAACGCACAGCCATTGGCCAGTGCCTCAAATGGCCCAGGACCTATCAGTAACATCACATTATTCATTATCCTATCCATTAGTTTGGTTAATTCTGAGTGGGTCATTTAGAGATAAGTAATTACGGCCTACTACTACTCCCACTTCCCCCTCCTCTGCCCCACCCCTTTTCCCCTCCCTCTTCTCTGCTCCACCCACTCTTTCCCCCTTTCTTTACTCATAACATAAAGAGAAAAAAAACACTCCAATGCAGGTAGACCTTGGAAATGCTTCCAATGCCTAGGAATCTGATTGGTAAAACGGTTAATGGTCAGCTGTAGACACACAGAAGGGGGTCCTAAAATCCCTCTTCCAGTCAGCCATTAACCTACCATGCAGCTAACCACACCTACTGTGCATACCATCGTATGGAAACCCAAGACCAACAAAAAGCTTGGACTCCCATAGTATCCTAGAGAATACAAGAAAAAATAATAAATTAATAACCTCATCATCTCACTCCTTAAACTGTTCACTCAAGGAGGTTCAGCGAACAGAATAATTCTATGGGGGTGGGGGGTGGAGATATTTCTACCCTTCCTCCTTTCATGTAGGGGTTCAATGATCAGAATATTTCCCATGGGGGGAGGGGAGAAGGAATATTTTGCTATCTCACCCCCTCCCTCCCCCTTTCATGTAAAGGTTTGTTGCCCAGAAAAGGGAGAATAATTTTTTTTTTTCATCCTGGAACTGGACAGTTCATATGAATGCATATATATCACACCACAGAGACATTGCTAATGATGTACTCACTCCTGGAGTTTGTCGGAAGGTAAGACACCATGATTCACAATGTGCGTGGGAAATGAATTTCCTGTCTCCTATATAATTACAGAATAAAAAAACTGCTAAATTATATGGCTCCTGATGTGACGGGGAAAATGCAGAGGAACTTAAAAACATTTAAGACTCTATTCACGACACAACCACTGCTCTAATTAAAACACATAATGTGCTAAAATGTGTCTAAGACTATTACAATACCATAGTAAATAGCACAAGTGAAGGGACAGTGGCCTGCCATGCCTGGAGTATAGCACTAGTAAAGGCACAGTGGCCCACCATGCCTGAAGTATAGCACTAGTGAAGGCACAGTGGCCCACCATGTCTGAAGTATAGCACTAGTGAAGGCACAGTGGCCCACCATGCCTGAAGTATAGCACTAGTGAAGGCACGGAGGCCTGCCATACCTGGAGTTTGATATATTAAGTCTAACTGGCCTATTCTCACTTCTTGAACACCTCACAATGTTGCTGACCTTAAAGGTTGCATGTAACTCCAATATCTCTCCAATAGTGTTGATATAACTTTCCTTGCCATATGAATACCATGCCTCCTTTCCGTAGATTAATCCCTGATTCTTCTTCGTCTTATTAACAGATTCTACTATAGGGGCCTCAACCACAAACCCCAGAAACGAGTTGTCCGGAGTGTGAGGGAAGAGAGTCCAGAATTGTCGCGGCTCCTCAAAGTTCCAATTATTAAACATGCCCAAGCCCTCGTCTTTCTGGAAGTTCTTGGTCCGAAAGTTGACTATTACAAAGAGAGTTATAGTGAAATGGGCTTAAGGGACATTCCCTCCCTCCCCCATGGGCTAGGGCTAGGGCTCCCCCTTCCCCCACTCTTCCCCTCCCCCCCCCTCCCTCCCCCATGATTTTTGCATTATTTTGTTGTTTAATCGGAGATGTTGATTTTGTTGTCGTATCTCCTAATGTGTTTTCTAATGGTATATTATTTACTTTTGACACAGCTACTTTCTAAAATTGTAACTCTGTGACCTAAGTGCCTAGGGCTGTTTAACACCATTAATAAAAAAGGTAAATAGAGAGGGTTAACGGGAGGTATAGATCCTTAATAGAAAGGGTTAACAGAGAGGGTAGCCTTATTAGAGAGTGTTAACAGAGAGGATATAGATCCTTAATAGAGGGTTAACAGAGAGGGTATAGATCCCTACTAGAGAGGGTTAAAAGAGAGGGTATAGATCCTTAATAGAGAGGGTTAACAGAGAGGATATAGATCCTTAATAGAGGATTAACAGAGAGGATATAGATCCTTAATAGAGGGTTAACAGAGAGGGTATAGATCCTTAATAGAGAGGGTTAACAGAGAGGATATAGATCCATAATAGAGAGGGTTAATAGAGAGGGTTAACAGAGAGGATATAGATCCATAATAGAGAGGGTTAATAGAGAGGGTTAACAGAGAGGGTATAGATCCTTAATAGAGAGGGTTAACAGAGAGGATATAGATCCATAATAGAGAGGGTTAATAGAGAGGGTTAACAGAGAGGATATAGATCCTTAATAGAGAGGGTTAACAGAAGCAAGGTAAAATATATAGAGAAATGTTGGACAGATAAAACACCTCCACAAAAACAACAAATATTAATAAAACTGAAAATTTGGCTCAAAAAACAAAACATCATATTATTCTAAATGCCACAACTTCAACTCACAGATAGGCTCAGTCCCAAAAGAATCCAACAGCCGAATCTTACACTGCAAATAAAGTAGGTATGTACTCATGAATATCATTTTCCAAGGGTACGGAGGTCACTCTTTATAGGTAATAAAATAACTATGCTCAGATTATAATTATGTGGAATTAAATTTTACTTCATTGCATTATTAGAATAATTTAAACTGGAAAATAGCATAATTCAAAATTTCTCTCTAATTATGTGTAATGACTTTATTACATCATTCAAAATTTCTCTCTAATTATGCCATCATTCAATAACTATGTGTAATGACCTTATTAAGGTAAAAGTGCTGGGAGTCCCTCAATGCAAAGAGTCCGATGTAATCAGTGAAGATGATGTCATATACAGACTCTGGAAAAGATGAAAATCTCACTTTAAACAACATTAGATAAGCAATACTGTAATTCTGGAAATTTTTCATGCCTAAAATTTTTGTGTGAAAATTTCATGGTTATAAAGACCCCACAACGTAGCAAAATTTATTAACAATGAAAATTTCTAGAATTATGTTTTATGTTAGATAATGCAGTGAAGCTAGTGAACATGGAACACACTCACTATCCAAGGGCACTCTCTCAGTGAGTTGTTGTCTGGAGGTGAGGATGATGATGTAGTGACCTAACATGTGCAGTGTCTACAGACAGGAAATACATATACATGTATAACCTCTTGTGTTAAGTCTTCTGCACAGCACTACTTACTGAGATGAGGTCGCTCCACTGAACTAGCTCCCCCAAATATCCGCCCTACAATACAATAGTAACAGCTTACAGGGGTTGTAGGGGATTTACAAACATGCACATGTGCAGGCAGTGTGTGTATGCACACACACCATGTGCACACAGGGTGAAAACATGATCAGAGGACAATAATGGAGGTAGGACCAGTGAGTGTGGTGTGTGATGTGATTACAATAATGGAGGTAGGGCCAGTGGGTGTGGTGTGTGATGTGATTACAATAATGGAGGTAGGGCCAGTGGGTGTGGTGTGTGATGTGATATAAATGTGTACATACCTTAAAGGCATTATTAGCAAAGTCATAAGCACTGTATTCAGACAGCTGCAGGAGAGAGAGAGGGAAGAGAAGAGAGGTGGAGAGAGGGGAGAGAGAGGGGGAGTATGGGGAAGGTGGAGGGAGATGAAAGAGAGATGTGGAGAGAGGAGAGAGAGAGGTGTGGAGGGAGGAGAGAGAGAGGGTGTGGAGAAGGTGGAAGGAGAGAGAGGGTGCGGGGGAGGTGGAGGGAGGAGAGGGTGGCAAGTAGGCAAGAAGAGAGGAGAGATAGAATGGAGGGAGAGAATAGGTTACTATAAATCTATAAAGAGAAAAACCACAGAACGCTAACTTACCAATCCAGGAAACAATAGTATTTTCTTTCGATTAGTAAAAAGAAATTTTTTATCCCTAGCAACAGATTTCTGTGCCTCCTCCCAAGACCGACTCATCCTACACACACACACACAAAAGAGCATGTTCATAGCATCCATGATGAGACACAAAATGAATGGACAGTTCATTAGAGTAAGATTCTTTTCAACCTAACACAGCACACACAGGCTGTTCAGAGTAAGAGATACTAATAAAACACACCCCTCCCTCCCCTCCTCCCTTCCACATCTCCCCTCTTCTACCCCCTCCCTTCCACATCTCCCCTCTTCTACCCCCTCCCTTCCCCCCTCCATCTCCTCCCCCCCTTCACTTCCCCTCCTCTCCCCAAATGTGCTTGCTGGCTATTAGGCTCAGTGCTGATGGTCTGATTTTAAGGGTCATACCAGAGTTTGATGATTTTTAGGAGTTTTAAGAGTTGTGTAAACATTAACCCCTGGGACCACATCCTCACTCAATTTTCACCCCCCCCCTCTCCTAAACCAATGAACCCCCATAATTATTATACCTTAAAATCCTTTCCCGAATCCATTTTAGCTTGATCCCCTGTTCAATGAACATGTGTGAATGAAGTAATGACATCATATTATTCAGCTCCGCCTCCTTCACATCCTGATCAGACACCTCCCTTGGACCCCGCCCTCTGATGGTGAATGGTTTTGACCTTTGACCCTGAAGATTGACAGGTTCAATGTCACTTGGAGGCATATTAGTGACAAGCAGAAGGATGCCTAGGGCTATGTATCCAATACCTGAGAGTAAAGGATTATTGTAAAACAGACTAAATTGCGTGACTCTATATAAGAAAAACACAATTAACTTTAGCTGAGACAAGGATTAGTAGTTATGAACACAGGTATATTGTTACTATGCAATTGAAAGGGTATGGTTGTTATACCTCACAATTTGACTTTGGTAAACTATAGCTAATCTCATTAATTAAGCTGAAACATTACCAGCAAGTGCCATCCATTTCAATTCCTTTCCGACTGCCCTTGACATGTTGATCTCCTAGTTAACGTGAAGCTGTGTATAATTACAGATTTATATTTACTTTGCAAGTCCAACATACTATTTCAGTCCCATTTGTGGGCTAGCTGCGATGGACCCCCATCACTAATGATCACAGTGTTGTTTTCAACTACAATTTTCCACACTACTATGGCTGGAACCGCATATTATTAGAATACCGTATAGGCAAACACGCGCGTGCTTATATAATAATGCGATCGTGTGTTATTAGAATACCGTATATTATTTTACAAAAAATAATAAATTAAGTACGTACACACGTTAACTTAGACACAGTAATAATAGTTCTCCTAAATTACATCATTTCCTGTGGCGTAGGAGGAATGTAGGAAAAACCAGCGAAGGTATCATCTGTAACGCTCACCGACACTTCATTACCTTTGGGTGGAGATGGAGTGTCTGCAACTATTTCACGAGTGAACTCGGGATCGAAGTGCTGCAAATCAAAGTCACCAGAGACGTTGGGATTATATGGAGGAACAATCTCCTTACGAAACAGCTTGTCCCAGTCAATGGACCGGAAAAAAGGATGTGACTTAATATCTTGGGCTTCACCCTTGCCCGAACCTAGCCTCAGATCTTTGTCTTTCTGCAACAGACCCTCTAGCAGGTTCCGGGCACTTTGAGTGATGTGTGGTCGCAACTTCAATGGCTTGTGCAGAATATTGTCATACATTTCTGCCACATCTCGTGAATAGAAAGGTGGTAGTGAATAGAGCATCTCATATGTCACAACTCCCAGACACCACCAATCAACTCCTCGTCCATAATCCTGTTTCCGTAGGACCTCAGGAGCCAGATATTCGGGTGTCCCGCAGAAAGTAGTAGTGGTTTCTCCAGCTTTCACGTTTTCTTTACACAAGCCAAAGTCTGTTAAAACAATGTGGCCTTTAGCATCTAGGAGAATGTTTTCAGGTTTTAAATCTCTATACACAATGTTCATACTGTGGAGATAAGCCAGCGCCGATGTTATCTCTGCTGCATAGAACCTGACATGAAAAAATAATATTCAAATGTATGTGTATAATTAGAAAGAAAGGTCAGTTTATAATAATATGGGGTTAGGAGCACACCACTATTATTATACTATACAGTGGGAAATTTTCGAGGGGTAATATTTTTGTGGTTTTCGTGGTTAGAATAAAACCATGAATGTTTTAAATTACCCACAAACTTTTAATTTTATGGTTGAAACCATGCCCCTTCTGTACTCGTGTGATTCTTAAGTGATTGTTCCTTGCCAGGCTTGACATTTGTTTCTCTGACAGCTAGCTAGCTAGCTAGGTGCTCTTTAACAGCACTGAGCTGTATTTTTTCCATGAATAAATTTGATTATTGAAAACCACAAAGATATTACCCCTCGAAAATTTCCCGCTATATGGTATATCTAAGCATATTCATATTCATTATGGATTCCACTGTACATGTATAGATAGAAAGGTGTAGTAACAGGATGTAACAGGATGTAACAGGATGTAATTAACATGCACACTATCTGTTATAACAACAATCAATAATCATCATTGTAAACAATTATACAGAAGGCATTCTTTCGGTTAAAATACTGACTAAGATTACTAACCTGGCTCTTGGTTCCTCAAAGACTCTCTCTCTCTGCAAATGGAAGAAGAGCTCTCCACCATTGACGTAATCCAAAACAAAATAGAGTTTATTCCCGGTCTGAAATGAGTAATGGAGACCAACAAGGAAGGGATGGCTAACGTTTTTCAGCAACACATTTCTCTCTGCCATGATATGCTTGACTTCATTACGTCTGATGATGGCTTTCTTTTGAAGCACTTTGATGGCATAGCATTGTTCAGTCACCTTGTGTTTACCCAGGTAGACCTGTGGGTGTGTGTGTGTAACGTGAGAATAGGTGGGAGCTAAAGGAGAGATGTAGCTACAATTTTAAAGACAAAAACTCTGAGTAATCTTCCCTGTTTTAGTGTTCAATGGCCTATGGGGGGGCTAGGACTAGAGTGGTGCATGAGAAGATGAAGGTGGGTGCATGAGAAGTGGGTGCATGAAGGGAAGACAGTATGAGCAAGTAGTTCCTTGGGGGGGGGTTCAATGGAATACAAACCAAAAGTTCTGGGAGATTAGATTAAAAAAATCTGAATTTTAGGTATTTGATTATGCATGGAGATGGGGTGGGGGAGGGGATATGGTGTGCTTCCAACCCCATATAAGGGGTCTAGTATACCCTTGTGAAATCCTGCTAGCTAATCGAGAAGAGCTGAGGAGTTAATGCGTAATACAATAAGGTATTGCATTATAATGATAAAGATATCGAGGTTACACATAGTGAAGTTATTGGCTATCTCAACTACACAGATATGAATTCTTTGTCAGTCTGTTGCTCTGATGTTCAGTAAGAAATTGCCTGTAAGAACTACTGCCCTATATTTATGCACACTGTAATGCATGCTCCTGTAATAGGACCATAGGCCCAGAATCCAGCTTCTATGTCCCCCATCTATGTATGTCCTCCCTCCTATTGTCCCTACTACTAGGAGATTTTTACTACAATAATAGATTACTATCTAATTACTAGTTTTTTTTAAGAGGAGATTACTAGTTTACTACTACCATTTTAAGAGGAGATTACTAGTTAGCTATTTTAAGAGGAGATTACTAGTTAGTTTGTTACTATTTTAAGAGGAGATTACTAGTTTAAGAGGAGATTACTAGTTAGCTATTTTAAGAGGAGATTACTAGTTAGTTTGTTACTATTTTAAGAGGAGATTACTAGTTAGTTTGTTACTATTTTAAGAGGAGATTACTAGTTAGTTTGTTACTATTTTAAGAGGAGATTACTAGTTAGTTTGTTACTATTTTAAGAGGAGATTACTAGTTTAAGAGGAGATTACATTACCTAATAAAAGGAAATGAGAAGTCACAAGGTGTGACTCAGAACATTGCTGTACTGCAGTGGGCAAGGACTGCTGACAAGGATTGCTGTACTGGGACTGCTGTACTGGAATGGGCAAGGAATGCCGTACTGCAATGGACAAGGATCACTGTACTGGGACTGCTGTACTGCAATGGGCAAGGATTGCTGTACTGCAATGGACAAGGATCACTGTACTGGGACTGCTGTACTGCAATGGGCAAGGATTGCTGTACTGCAATGGACAAGGATTACCACAGAATGGTGACTAGAGTCAGGGAGTCTAAAACCAAAGGAATCCCAGGAAAGAACTAAAGACAATGATGTAACACAAATCTATTGCTTTACAAGCAAGGAGCTGTATTGTGTGGTGACTGTCATCACTATAATGAACAGCAGTGAAGGAAGTGAACACACAGCTCAAATCGCATTTGATAGTGTTCCCACAAGTACTAAAATAGCAGTCAAGTAATTATTTCAAGTCAACTTTCATTTCACTGAATACAGTAGTTGGTTTCATTACCAAAAACAGTATCATGAATATACTATTCAATAGTACTCTAATCAACATGTACTGTTTCTGTTTTTGTCTTACCTACACATACCCAGAAGCCTCTATTCTAGATGGTCTCCTTCCAATTAATCAGGAGCCTCTATTCTAGATGCTCTTCTTCCAATCAATAGACTAACTCATATTATTAGTCCAGAGCTAATAGATAATGTATTGCTTTCAGACATCAAGTATTGTTTTCAGAGATTACTATTACACTGAGTACTGTTTTCAGAGATTACTATTACACTGAGTACTGATTTCAAAAGTACTGTTTTCTACACTGAGTACTGTTTTCAGAGATTACTATTACACCGAGTACTGCTTTCAGAGATTACTATTACACCGAGTACTGCTTTCAGAGATTACTATTACACCGAGTACTGTTTTCAGAGATTACTATTACACCGAGTACTGCTTTCAGAGATTACTAATAATATACTAATATACCAAGTATTGTTTTCAAAGAGTAGCCTTAAATGCCTATTGTATGTTACTGAATAAGCTAAAGTATTGGTATGGGACCTTTCTAATGCATTCTTAGGCATGCATCTTTAGTGTAACCCATTATTCTGAACCTCAGAAGTGAGGACACACCTATCATCGTTATGTCTTGATTATCAACTTGTGAAACTTCATCTCTCTCTAATATTTTATTATTTTTGCTTCATTTCAAATGACATCAGGACAGATTTAATACTGGCCATTATAAAAACTACTTACTTTTCCAAAGCTTCCCTTTCCAATAACTTTTAGAAGGTCAAAGTCTGTGATCTTAGCCGTTTCTTTCTCAGTACCTCCAAGGTCCATCCTGAACTCATCACTTCCCGATGAGTCAGTCCCTGTCTCGTCAATAGTCTCATTGTCGTAGATTTGAAATGTAGAACGCTGGTCGTCAACTGATAAGAAGTCCCGGACTGCTGGGAACTCCATTATTCCGGGAATCTGATGGAAATTAAAGTAGGTTTTATTGTATCCTATTACTCCTACAGTCTACAGGAAATCACAGGATACCACATTGAACAGGATGGAACCCCAACCCCTCTGAAATGAGCACACCTCTGTAATAAGAACATTTGGATATGTCCTAAATAGCGGCAGCAAGCATTAATAGAACTTCACCCCCCCCCCCCCCCCCCCCCCCAAAATAAGCCCATCCCTCTAATCAGGACACTTCAGTTTCCACTGTAGTAATGTATCGGGTGGAAAGGGCTCCAAACTTGAAGGAAGAAGCTTTATTGCATTGGGACATGGAAGGATTAGAAAATTGTTTAGGGAGAAGGGCAGCCCACTACTTACAATGACATAGTACATTTCAAAAGAGGAGAAAAGAGTGATACGTCATTATAGACACTTGAATTTAAGGTATTTACGATTCCTGTTAGTGTGGTTAGTCCTTGTGATCAACTCTTTCTCTTTGCAAAGAATATATCTACCTTACATTTCTCTATACTAGACAGCAGGACTAGTTTAAGAGCAAATTTACTTTGACCATCTGAAGTACGAATTCATGCAGTCGTTCTTTCCGTGATCGAATAAAGTTGGGATCAAAGTTATTTCCAAGAAATCTCTTGCCAGGCAGTTTGAGAGCATGGGCATCAGGAAACTTCTTCTTGAGCTTCTCGTGAAGCTCATGGAATTCATTGTACCTAATGTCAAGATTTCAGTTAGAACATCAATGGTTGTGCCTATAGCAGTCAACTAGGCATGTAGGTACAGTTATTTTAGTCAGAGAACTAGACTTGAGCAGTGATATACTGCTATGTTTCTTCCAAGCATGCAATGCTTTGTTTTCCTACCTCCTGAAGATGAAATAAGCCCTGCCCTGGACTTTGACAACCACCTTGTACACGGTAAACCTCTTAGCTTCGACCCACGTTTCCGAGTCATCTACCGACACGGTGGTAGTACGCGGCTTCTCTACTACCTCAAGAGAACCTGGACTAGAGTTATGTGTACCCTGGCTAATACTTCTCTGCGTTGCAGCCATCTTCAGCTGATTAATGGCAAAACAGCTAGCTAGCTAAACCGACCCACCCCTGACCTCATGTTTGGAGGGCGGGGCTCAGTTAAAGTGCCCCACCCAAAATTAAAAGGTGTGCCAGCATGAGGGGTCAGAATTTGGTGCTCCGGAGCAGCTATCCAAGAAGCTATCGCGTGGGATTAGGGTCAAAAATCGATCTGCAATTTGTGATCCGTTCTGCAACATTGCTCTGCACATTTGTTCCGCACATGGGCCCGTTACACCTTCGTTCTGCACATTCGTTCTCCACCGGAACAACGAATGTGCAGATCGAATGTGCGGATCGAATGTGCACCGGTGCGGAACGAATGTGCAGATCGAATGTGCAGAACGGAAATGCAGAACGAATGTGCAGAACGGAGGTGTGTAACGGACCCATGTGCGGAACAAATGTGCAGAGCATGCAACGTTGCAGAACGGATCACAAATTGCAGATCGATTTTTGACCCTAATCCCATGCCATAAGAAGTGAGTGAAGAATCGTGCACCGACAGTCTTTTGTATCGCTTTAATTCTGGAAAGGTGCTGATGGAGTCGAGGAGATTATTGGTGGCTGTCCTTCTCATCGCCATGTTGTCTGTGATGAGGAGTAAGTGGCCAATCTAATGATAAATACAACGTGCTCTCAGCAGCTAGGAAGAAAGAAAGAAAAAGCTAGAGTTAGCTCTGTCCAATGACTAGTTAGTCACGCACTGATTCAAATTTATTTTAGCTTCTAAGCGAGTCTAGCTTACAAATTATTTCGAGGTAAGTTTTCCTCTGTCCGGCTTAACTTGCTATCTCTGTGGCAAGCTGTCTACAATCTTAGCTAACTATCTGGAAAAATGGTTTCCAGGTAGTATGTAGCTAGCTAATCTTTAAGTGGCACTGTACAGAGAGTTGTTTGTGTGTGTATGGCTAGTTGTAGCTATGTATTGTAGCCAGCATCTTCTCTAGCACCACCTCTAGTTAGGTCAGTTACAGAGTTTTTTGTAGATGTTTCTCATCAGTTCTTCATGTTCTTCAGTTGTGCATATAAACCAAACTGCTTGCAGACTTTACCCAGATGTTATGAGACAATCCAGACTATTTTCTCCCAGAAATATTGCCTAGAAACACTAGCTAAGTTTAGGCAGTAAATTTTTAGTGGGGTAGGAGGAAGAACTACTTAGCCCAGTCTATCTAAAGAGCTTGAAAATGAACTCCATTGCCAAAGTGTGTGAGTGACAGCTATACATAACTATATTCTATAACTGTAGCCATATCAACACATAACTAGCTGTTTGTTAGGCTATTAACTGAGTAACCAGACTGTTTAAAGTAAGCTGTTCTGTAGGGTAAGGTTAACAATGATTCACTCTTTCTTCAGGTGCAGCTCAGGTGGAAAACTGTGGGTATCTGTTTAATATATCTAGTACATCAGATGACCGTATATTTGTGAACAGGACTATACCGCAAACTTGTTTTCAGTGTATGAATAATGGCATGGTTGTGACTAATGCAGAATGGATCATCACTGTGGGAAGAATGTCACCATCAGTTGTATCTCCCAACACAAATGAACTACAAGATGAAACTCAATATATGAATGGGATACTGGTAGTACGCAACTTTTCAGATTTTCTTATCGACGGAAGTATTGGAGATGACTTTACCTTACTGTGTGTAGCTATTTCTAAATCTACAATGATTTCTTCAATACGTAAGTCCTGTATACTAGCACTGTCTTCCTGTATACTGTACTTATATTAGCTCTATCTTCATGTATACTAGCTCTGTCTGCACTATATACTCTAGTATACTCTAGTTAGCTGCCTCTTCATGGTGATGTGTGGGGGTCTTGTATTTGTTTAATGAAGGTGGAAAGAAAAAAAAAACAACTATTGCTGGTGAAGTCTGCTCATTTTTATGTTCTTTTGCAGTTTTAGCACAGCCATCTATTGATACATCATCACTGGTTAATATAATGGAAGGTGAAGAGGTACCCAGAGTGATATGCACCAGCAACAATTTTAATGAACTGGTAGATACACTATTGTGGGTGTACCCTGATGGTACTACCCTGGACAGAAGCCTTTTGCCAGCGTTTCCAGCGAGAAGGGAGGCTACTGGAGATTACAAGTGTGTGGTAACTGGCAGCAATCAGGAGAGGGTCATCATGTTTACACTTATAGTCCAATGTAAGTATATAAACTTACCTACTATGTATGCTGCCCAGGAACTGTTAATAATTATGGGGGTATCCCTGGGATTTACCCCCTCCCCTCCCCCTCAGGTAGCTAAATGAAGTGCTAGTGTAGATAGTGATAGAAATCTTTTAGAGGAGTCTTGGCTAAAGTCTATTCTGGTTCATTTGAGCTCTGGAAGCTGAAGATTAATTATGAGTGGCTGGACATACAGCTAACTTTGCTGTATAGGCCTATGAATAACATTAAAAGAAAAACCAGGTCATCAGGTATCTGCTATATAGAGTTCCAAGTTTTGGGACTGAGTAAGTTGTTCTCTGAGTTATTAATATTTTTCTAGGGCTAAAATGAGCATAGCAGACTTTGATTCTCCATACCTGTAGTCTAGTGAACTACTAATCCTTGTAGAGAGGCTTTGGTGGATGCAGAAACAGCCAGCCAGAATAAAGTAGGCAAATATGTGAGTGGCCAGGACAAACCTATTCCTCACTCCAAATTCCTCTCTGTATCTCAGCTAAGTTGAAGTAATCTGCTTATACAGTGGAACCTGGTCACCCTTAGGACACAACCAGTATAATATAGTGGTCACCCTTGGGACACAACCAACTGATGACATTTGGCTTATGTAATCTAGAAAGCTTCCAATGTATTCACTAAACATTTTAAACTTGGAATGTTTTAAATACGTATTATTATTAGTTGCTCCAGAAATAACTCCAGTCCCACTCATAACCAAGAGGATTCAACTTAATGGCACGTTTTCTGCATCATGTTCCTTTGTTGGAGTTCCTATTCCTAATGTAATATGGACACAGAACAGCACTGTGGAGCTCAATGAGAGTGACCCTTCAGTGTCCATCACCACTGGGAATAACGAATCAGCATTGATGATATTTGACCTTGGGAGAGATGGTGGTGGGATATATAGCTGTGTTGTCAACAATTCCTTGGGATCCCCAGCAATTAATGTCACTAATGTGTTTGTACTGGGTAAGTACTGTCTATAAATATACTTGCCATTTATCTGTGAAAGAATATAAGCTTTGGAGAGAAATTCACCTTCCGGGAAGTCTGTTAATATATACTAGGATATAACCAGTAAATGCCAGTAAACTAGTGTAATATCCTGTGAAGTTTGTTAGGATACTACCAGTAAATTGCAGTAAAACTAGTTTTAAAGTATGATTTCCTTGGCAAGTTACCTAATTTTATGTGCAGCATGTTAGAAGGGTATGTCCCAGATCTTAATTAAAGTAACCACTTTGTACCCTACACACACACACACACACACACACACACACACACACACACACACACACACACACACACACACACACACACACACACACACACACACACACACAGTCCCACCTGCTCCAGTTTTAAACTTAACACCTGATGGCATTGGAGAACGTCACATTGAGATATCTTGGAGGAATGGGTTTGATGGGTTCAGTCCCATCACTGGAGCCAGAATAGAATACTCTGTGAATGGTAGTAGTATGCCGAGTTCTGAAATAGATATCCCAGGCTCCAACCCAACCAGCTTTAATCTAACCGACCTCGTACCCTTTACCAACTACACCATCTCTGTGTTTCTGGAGAACATGGAGGGAAGGAGTGATCCTGTGTCCATCGTTGAAGATACTTTATCATTGAGTAAGCTGGTGTAGTGTTGTTAATGAAGTGTTAATAGTAAACTCTGTTGAGTGTTCAAGTACTTTATCATTGGTAATGCTTGAATAAGCCTTCAAGTGTCCAATCTTGTGTCTCTTTTCCTTGGAATAAGAAAAAAACAGAGGGCTGCCTCCATTGGAAGGCTGTCAGGGATGTTTTCTGTGTCAGAACTCTGTTCTTACTCCCCCTTAACGCAGCCAGGGAGGAGCTGTGTGTATATATAATAAATCTTGGCCTCTCTTACTGCCAATTCCCTAGCCAGAGTCATGTACAGACTTGTATATCATAGCTACATATCACTACATGCCTGGAGAACCTAATTTGATTAGAGAGTAGAGATTAAAGCTTTGTAACACTCTGTTCTGGCTCTAATGGGGATATGTTTGTATTGAGGCACAGAGTTGGCAGTTACTGGACAGTTTAAGGTGGTTTCTGTGGGTATGCCTATATATAGACTATGATAGAGGTGGGAGTGCAACTGTTTTATTTTTAGAATGCTATTTTTAAGTGGTGTAAGGTGTTCTAATGATATGTGGGTGGGTAGTGTAGTGTTTCTTGCTTGCTGAGGGTCGTCAAAGCCCCACCCATATTTTTACTGTTTTGCAGTTGTCAAAAAAATGAGTATTAGTCTCTTTAAGTGGCTGCAATGGACATATTTTGCTTGACCTGAAAGTGAATAGTCTTTCATGATAAAAAGGACCTGGCAGGTGGTGGTCATGTACTTAATGTGTTGTATATACAAGCTTAACATGGAATCCACAAGTATTTTTAAGGTTAATAAATGGCCAGGTGCCACACAGGTAGGCATGCCTTTAACTTTAATGGATAGAAGATGATATTGTTTACATAGGGATAGTCCATGATCCATGATCCTTGCTAATATTGGTTAAACAATGATATCACTCTTCCCCCACCCAGTTAAATACTCCTTGACTTCCTATTGACACTGTGACCCTTAATAGACATTTCTAAAGGTGCTTATGATTGTTGTGGTCTGAAACTCCACTTAAAATGTGAAAAATGCATATTTTTACATGTCTTTTATTGAATCCAGTCTTAGAGGCGCCTATCAATGTTATGCTCACACCTCTGTCTTCTACTAAGATGGAACTCACCTGGGATGTAAGTAGTAGACACAATAGAGGAGTGTCTAGTCCTGATAATATTCTTTCCTCAATAAAGCCCTCTCTGCCTCCATGTACTGTAATAGCAGGTTCTAGTGGGATGAGTATTTGATGTTATAGTTCCTATACAGTGGAAACTCAAGGCTTCAGTGATCCATCTGCTCTGATTATATGGACCCAATTTAATATGCATTAAGAACACTGCTTCCATTCAGATATATCTTATATTGACTAGTTCTGGTCCCATAGGGTCCATATAACTTGAGGTTCCACAGTACTTGGAATTAATATCTACTATAGTGTTTATAAATGGTTCTCTTTTGCCTAAAAGTCCATACTGAGGTGCTCCCATAGGGGAAGATGGGATGGCTGGTGTGAAATGCTCTGATACAGAGGAGCAAAGACTCCCAGACAGCTCATTCTACTTGCATGGATACTCTAACCTTATTTCCAGTGACTAATCCACTCCTGATAAAGTTTAATACTCTGAACATGTAAAAGCTTTAATCCCTGCATGTGTTTACAAAAAAAAAAAAAAATTTTGCCTGACCACACCCATTTTTAATGAACTAGGCTGACTATTATAATATTACCTGTCTCCTGATTATACTCTGTATAAGAACCATCATTGATTGGAACATGGCTAGCAGTGAAAACTGTGGAAGCCAGTGGACTGTTATTATTATTATTATTATTATTACTATTATTATTACCCCTGGTTTCCTCCTCCCCCACTCTCCCAGATAAAACCCTGTTTATATAATATTGCATGCATGTAATGGTATATCACTATTAAAAGTGAACATCCCACATATTCCAAATCCAATGAAATTCGTTATTTCCCCCTTACAGCCACCTGCTGCAGTGAATACAACTGACCCCCCTGATTTTTGGATTGTCAGGTCCAATGCAAGTGATGAAGAAATGACTACCACTAACACCACCACAGTGGTGTTTCCAGGCCTCCTCAAGGGCACTGTATACCAAGCAAGCGTGGCTGGGAGTAATGTTCGTGGTACAGGGGCATTTTCTCCCTATATCTCTAACCAAACTAATGTAGACCGTAAGTCAGTAATCTAATATACCATAAAGCAGGGTCCTGGCATGTGAGGTAACATCGTGTTATGTATGTACACATGTATGTGTGTATATACACATGTTGCTACCTCTCTCATATAATGGAGTAACTGGTTCTGATAGGATATACACACAGACACATGTAATGTATGTGTGTACATTACATTCATGTGTGTGTATATGTATGCATGTTGCTATAATTGAATATTGTATTGTATACATGTGTGTGTATTTGTGCTGTTGCCCGATTAGTATATTAATATGAAGTACATGTACACATGTCTACACATGATAGTTCCACAGTGTCTATCTGGAATGGTACTTTGTTATGACTTGGGAATTATAAAACAAGATAAAAAAAAACCCCAAAAATTATAGGACTCTCCTGTTTTTGAAATTCTAAGGATACTCTTAAGTCTTGCTTACTTCTAATCAATGAGGAACTGTTTTCATCTGTCTGTTGAACTAGTTGTAGCATAGTTTGAAAGTGATTAGTCACCTACTACAAGCTCTGTGTGTTGTGCCACAATCAAAACTGAGCTACTGTCACTCTGTAAACTGGTCAAAAAGACTACATGGTATGGGGGGGGGGGGGGGGGGGGGGGCAGGTGACTCTGTGAATAGTGATGGGAGTCAGCCCAGAAAAATAATTAACAGTGTCAGACTTCATAATGGTGATTATGGAATTTAAAGTGTATACTACATAAGTCTTGTTGAATGTGTGTTTTCTGACTGAAGCCTGTGGAATATACACATGAAGGTGGAAGTCAGAGCATGTGTTATTAATATTGAATAGGATTCAGGATGAGCCTCATTGTTCTGTGTACCTCTCCCCTCCCCTCCCTCTTCCCTCCCCTCCCTCTCCTCTCCTCTCATTGTGGACCTCTTTAAATCAAAATGTCCCACTAGTAGTCTATCCTTAACTGACCCATCTGTTTCCAGTAGTGTAGTAATCTTATCCATGCACATTGGTTATAGTAATCTTGCCACAAGAACTCTATGCCTATGATAATAGGTGTGGTTATAGTAATCTTGCCACAAGAACTCTATGCCTATGATAATAGGTGTGGTTATAGTAATCTTGCCATTTAAGCACAGTTGAGATAATAACCTGGTGGTGAGTGGGGTGTTGACCTTTCTAGTAGGGGATCAACCTAGTACATTTGTTTAAATGTGAGTGTGTTTACATTCTCTCTATCTACATTCCCTTTTTCGGTATTACTTTGAGTTATTACTGTGACCTGCGGCAGGTGTTAGAAATTAAAAAACAAGATGTAGCGGTTTTGTTAAGAAGTTTATCTTTGAATGAACAATAACTAGCGTATAGTGGAGTAGGAGTAGGCCTATGCACATTATGCCGGCATAAAATTGAGCATAATAGGTTGCTAAAAACATTGAGAATAATAAGGGCATAATAGGGAGGTTTTAGGTAAACTTTGACCTTTTAATATCAGCCTTATTGCCCTGCCCTGTTGACTTGTTCTGCTTGCTCTATCTAATCTATATTATTACACTCCACAGTATAGTATCATCATACTGTGGCACACTTTACAGCTGTGCTTAGTCAGTGCTGAGTCACATGCTGAGTTGCTGCTCTTGACAATTCATTTAGAATAGTAGCCTTGAGGACTATGTAGATTCTTTTACCATATAGCTAGCTAATGATCATTAATGTCTACTGTATAGCATGAAATTTTTTTCGAGAAATATCTTTGTGGTTTTTGTGGTTAGAATAAAACCACGAATGTTTTACCCACGAACTTTTAATTTTATGGTTTAATTGGGACAGCACTGAGCTGCAAACCAACGAATTTTTCCATTTGATTATGAAAATTTCTCGCTATACGGTATTTTTAATGATATTTTCAAAGCATAATGGGACATAATGGGCAAAATTTTAGGGCAAGTGGTAAAGAATCAGAGCATAGCATAATAGGCAAAATTAAAAGCTTAATGTGCATAGGCCTAAGTAGGAGAGAGGATTTAACAGTAACTAACATAAAGATGTGTATAGTGTAGTAGGAGAGAGGGTTTAACAGTAACTAACATAAAGATGTGTATAGTGTAGTAGGAGAGAGGGCTATGGCTAGGGCTAGGGCTAGGTTAACAGTAGCTAGCATAAAGATGTGTATAGTGTAGTAGGAGAGAGGGGTTAACAGTAGCAAGCATAAAGATGTGTATAGTGAAGTAGGAGAGAGGGTTTAACAGTAACTAGCATAAAGATGTGTATAGGAGAGAGGGTTTTCAGATCCTCCATTGATGGTGGATTCATAATCAAGACTAACATGTTGTAAATAGAGTTTATTTTCTTGAGTAACCATACCAACCCCTCTATTCCAGCTCCCTGAAATGAGGACACCTCTGTACACAATGAACCCCTCTATTCCAACTCCCTGAAATGAGGACACCTCTGTACATGTGAACCCTCCCTAAAATGAGGACACCTTTCACTTGAAATTAGTAACCATGAGGCCACCCTCCAATCAAAACAGTTCATTTGTCCTGAGGTAGGACAGGACCTGTATATAGGAAGACTCCCTGTAGTGTACTATAATACTGTAGTAATAGTTACTGGGTGTCTTAAACATACACTTAGAATAGATTCACATGGTAACATAATAATATAATATAACAGTTGAGTTAGCGTCACCGCTCAGCAATCAGGGAACTAGAGCGCCACACTTCCTATATATCTTGCCAAATTTAATGGCCACCCTTGTTCATATACAAGGTTACATGAACTATGAGAGTAGTAGAAGCTGGATCTTGCATTCTTGCCTAAAATAGTAGTGCATTTAGATAGCTAAGCTTACACATGTAGTGTCTAATGGGGTATATTTGGAATGAAATGCCTTAAACATCACATCCCTCCTGCCTTATCTGTGGGCGGTAGACAGATTCATTAATGAAGCATTACAGTTGCCACTTGCCATAAATGTATGGACCAAGTCATGCATAAGGTCTGGTTGTCTAATAATTCCCAATTAGGTGATGTAGTTACTATGTACATGAATAGCTGAAACCCTATGATGCCTTGCGACAACTTTATGAATAATCTTCCAGGAACATGGGTTGTAAGTAAGGTGATGGCATGTGTTGGTGTGGTGTTTGGCATCTTTATAGCACTTTACAGGTAGTGGGAATTGCCTTTGGTTATATACCTACAGCTATATATAGATTAGTCCACAGATCTTGTGTTAAGTCAAGACTCCCTGGGACAAGCCATGGGGTATAATCACTAGCTCTAATGGTGTACTGCATGTTCCATGATTAAGGACTCATCATTGTGTTTAGCTGCCCCATTTGGGTCACACAAGTGTTCTGTCCCAATATTCCCTCATAATTCCTCCCTTTGGGAGTGTGCTTCAATTAGGGTAGTAGTAGTACAAGTGTATTTCAAAGTCTTCCCACCATTAAGGATGGACGTTGAGGGCTAGGGCTAATGTTGGTCATCCATAGGGGGGTTCTAAGGACACCCTCTTTCAGATAAACTGGCCTTCTAGTTCAATTTATCCTTTAGTGGGTGTGCTCAAAATGGTCCTGTCTGGCCATGTTGGGAGATTATAGAGTGTGTGGGGTAGTTGTAATCTAGTTCTACAATAGTTTTTGTAGATAAGATAGCTAGCTATAATAGTTGTTTACATATAGTTGTCTATTCAAATAGCTAGCTATACATAGTTGTCTATTCAGTTAAGGACAAATGAAAAGCTGGTTCATGTTTATATATACATGTATATATCTGTGCTATTCACATAACCTTTTCTCTTCTCCTTGCAGCTCCTAGTGAGCCCCTTAATGTAATGGTTGATGGGATTTCTTCTAAGGCTCTAGATGTTGAGTGGATGCCTCCAACTGATGATGGTGGCCGACCAGTACAGCGATATAGAATCGAAGTTTTAGTTTTGAATGTATCTGTTATGGTAGACTCTACAAGTGTACGGCTTAGGGACATTGGTTTTATGCAAAATACCACTTACAAGTATGTTAAGATTAGACTATAATAGGAGGTGGAAGTCTGAACTGACACCACACAACCTGGGTTCTAACTTAGTGGTTAGTTGCCCTGCTTCTTCAGTCTTCAGTCAGTTTTCAAGGGTTCTAACTAAAGCAGTAAAGAGGGGTTAGTTGCCCTGCTTCTTCAGTCAGTTTTCAAGGGTTCTAACTAAAGTAATAATGTGGGGTTAGTTACCCTACTTCTTCAGTTAACACTACAACTTTGTGACAAAACTCTTGTCTGTTTTCTCCATTTAGTGTGAGAGTGGTAGCAGAAAATGTGGCAGGTACTGGTGATCCAGCATTTGGAACTGGAACTACGTTACCAATATGTAAGTCAGCATGTATGTACACGTGAGCATGAGCATGTTATGTGTGCATTTTAGCCATTCTGCCATTGAAAATATCTAACCCTATTTCCTTTTCTCCATTAGCTGACCCCCAGCCTGTATTGGATATGCCTGTGGTTTTAAATGCATCGAACATTTCTGCATGCATCTCATGGACCCAACCGGGTGGTGATGTCACTGAATTCATCATCAAGTATGAATATACCTTCGAAAATTTAGAATTTAATGTGACTGTGAGTGGAAACACAACAAAGTTTATTCTCCAGGATCTAAACACAACTGCCTCCTATACTGTGACTATTCTGACACGAAATGATGTTGGCGTATCTGCAATTTCAAGTCCATTAGTGGAAATCACAACACTATGTGAGAACCTATTCATTTGTATTGGAGTTCTGTCTTATTAATAGATAGCAGCTTGTCATAATTATGTGACCAAATTTTTGAAAACACCCAGAAGTACTGAATTGTGAATTTTTTTAGTTCACTTTATCTGATCAAAATGTACTCTAGAATGGAACTTGAATTATAGTGCTGTACCCAGTTCTGTTCCAGAGTTAAAAGTGGGAAAGGTCAAAAGCCAAAAGGGGGAAATTCATCTTTTAAATGTGCATTATTTAGAATGTGAAATTAACCACACCCATTATAGTTAGCGATGTGTGAAGAGTTTGTTTCATCTGAAGGTAAAGGAAGGATAGACAGCTATGATTAAAATGAAAACTGTTTTCTTACCAGGTGCCTGGTTTATATAGTATTTAATTACAGACCTGCTTCCATAGCAATATTATTGGAAATTGAGCCACTCTAACTTAAATTAGATATGCAATGCAATGCAAGGACAAACAAAAACAAAACTAACAAAACATTATATGTCAATTTTAGCTGGATGTGGCTATCCCAACTAATTCTTATCCTGGTTTAATCCTGCATGGTTTAACCCTGGTTTTAACCAGGCTTGAGAGCTTAGGTGATAGGGTTTTGAAGCAGCCTAGGGTGCCCTTGAGGTGTGTATAGAGTAATTAACTCACAGGTTGGTTATGTTATACACTCCTGTCGAAGCTGAACCAACCACCAGAAAAGTATAGAGGAAGAGTTAAAAGTTTAATATGCTCTCCTCTCTTCTCTAGATTTAACCCTTGCTGATATCACATTAACCCTTCTCCCACCTCCTGCTAATAGATAATCAGCTTGACTTTGGGTTAAATTATTTAATATAACTTTCTCTTTGTATTATGTCACCGGCTATCCCATCCCACCCCTGCAGTGCCCCCTGACCCTGTAATCATTGGCCCAGGGAGGAATGTTGAGGCTGGTACTAGGGTGGAACTTGTCTGTATATCACCGGACAATAGAGAAATCAAGTGGTTTGATCCTAGTGGTATGTTCCTCAATGAATCTACAGAATTCTTTGATGTTACTGCGGGAGTGATGTTCAACAGTACACTGATTATCAATAACGTGCAAGTGGTACAGCATAGTGGTGTTTATATCTGTAGAGTGGGAGATACTGTCAGCAATATCACATTGACTATATCATTCTCTGTATCTGAAGGTGAGGGTTTGAACTATAATAGTAGTATATTTAGAGATAGAGTACAGAGCCTTCAACTTGAAGGGAATAACTTCGGTATAATAATAGCTCACTTACCTATTTTTTGTAGCAAACTCCATAGCTAGCTAGTTTCATGACATGCATCATTTTATTGTTACAAGACGGACACCTACGTGTGCAGGTATCTTGTGATTAATAATGATAGACCAGACTGTGAGCTAGAATTGAGTCTTAGCTTTTGTAGTGTTTGATGGGGACAGCGGGAATTAACTACTCCGTATTTATTCTGTAGCTGTTAGTTTAATCTCACTATGCTTCCTATCAATTTCCGTAGTCGGTGTAAATCCGTAAAAATACCTAAAAATAGGGTAAATCCGTGTGGTTGGAGGCTCTGAGAGTACATGGGTATGAAAAGTTTGTAATCAAAATCTTCTGTTGAGTGTGGCATCTACTTATCCTCTGAAATAGTATATCAGCTAGCCCTATCTCTAGCTCACAATTCTCTGAAGTTAAGAGTGTGCTTATACAAGTCCACATGAACTATCTGGAACTGCTTTGATTAGAAAAAAGTATGTCTGTCTAATGAACTACTGACAGGACTGGGCACATATTTTCCATACAATTCCAGTTAGGCGAGGTCATTCCAGTCACATTTAGATATTTGGTTTAGAACAAGCATTCCATGTGTCCAACTATGGAGAGCTAGAGAATTGAAATTGATAGAAACTCAATGTTGTGACCTCTAAGCACAGTGAAAGAAGCCTTGCAGACCAAGAATTAGCCAGATTAGTCTTAACAGTCACAGAAGCGGACTACCCTTTACCTTGAAAGTGTGGCTGATCATAGCTTATATATCATCTTTCGAATTTTCAGTGTGTGTGTAGTAATGTGTTATGGTACTTCATAGATCAGTGCTTGTAGCATGCATGTTGCTATTCCAAGCAGTTCCAAGCGAGCAGAGGCCATGTGAGCACCCTTAATTGGAAGTAAGGCAAGAGACTTCTTGTTCACAAAGACTGCTTATCTGTAGGTTCCACTCTAAAAATTCCTAGTGTGCAGATGACTCCATGCTCGTTAGAAGGACTAACCATCACTATTATTATAATTCTGTGTTTTGATTTTACCCACAATTGGCTACCTCTCCCTCCTACAGATTCTGGCATTGATACCATTTACTTTATCATTGCTGGTGCTATAGTCGGTGTGGGACTCATCATCCTTCTTATTGGTGTGCTCTTCTTGTTGGTTTGCTATTGCCGTTATAAGAATGGAACTGGCAGGAAGAAAAGTTCCAGTGAGTCTTGTTTTTGCTAGATGTGTATTGTTTTTAATAATGATGAATTTTTTTCTGTTAGTTTTTTCTTTCAGTTTTTCTGTTTGTGTTTATTAACTGAGACCACAGAAACAATACCCAAACACAAACACATTTCAGACACCAGGAACTATGGTAGTATAGGGGTAGAAGGGAAAAAAAGACATAGACCCCCTTCACTCAAACACCAGGAACTATGGTAGTGTAGGGGTAGAAGGGAAAAAAAGACAGACCCCCTTCACTCAAACACCAGGAACTATGGTAGTGTAGGGGTAGAAGGGAAAAAAGACCCAGACCCCCTTCACTCAAACACCAGCAGTATCTTGTATTTATGTACTAACTTTACAAGGATGGTACAGCTAATCTTGCTTCAGTCCTGTTGTTAGTCTTCTAGAGCTCAGACTAATAAATACTGTAGGACAGTACAGATAATCTTGCTTCAGTCTTCCCTCAGAGGGTAGTCTTCTAGAGCTCAGACTAATAAATGCTGTAGTACAGTACAGCTAATCTTGCTTCAGTCCTCCCTCAGAGGATAGTCTTCTAGAGCTCAGACTAATAAATGCTGTATACAGCTAATCTTGCTTCAGTCTTCCCTCAGGGTAGTCTTCTAGAGCTCAGACTAATAAATGCCATTTTTAGTTTAAAAGATAATTGTGAGGTTTTCAAAGGTTCCATCCTGTTGAATTTACATTCATGCTGAGGTTTTTGTGCTGAATTTAAAGATCTATCATTCATGCTGAGGTTTACATAGCTATTGTAATGAAGTGAGGGAAAGAGAAACAGTCTCTATGCTACCATAATTCCTCCAGAGTTGAGGGAAACCACTTTGATGTCCATCTGCCAGTAGTGTTGATATGTTGCCCTTTAATAGACCTCTGCTTCATTATATGTTGGTAGCCTAGTCTCTTGAGATTGCTAAAATCATAATGGCATTAACTATGTTACTCCTCATCAAGTGCTTGGATTACTACCAGTACATAATAATAATAATAATAATAATTATTATTAATATTATTATAATTTTTTTAATTTTTTTATTTTTTTAATTTTATTTTATTTATTATTTTTTTTCTCTGTGTGTGTGTCTGTGTTCTGACAGATCTGAGAGTGGGCAAAAGGTGAGTGAATAGTAGAACAATATTTTTTTGCTGTATCTCAGCTACATTGTACGTAGTTGTACTAAAAAGAATTCTCTCTAGCAAATTTTTCTAAATAGTTAAATATTATTGAGTTAAAATGTTTTCCTATAGAACCAATGACCTTTTTGAAGTTTCAAACACATACACACCTATGACCAGCACCTCGGCTCCAAAATCTACCGAGAAAGTGAGTCATATAATTTTTAGGTAGATATTGAATTCTCATGATGAAACTGACATCAGTGGTTGCCTAGCTATAGTATGTGGAAATCTTCAATATGCATCTGTAGTTACATAATACAATATGGCTGTTCATTGAAAGGCCTAGGGACAATAACTTTTGCACTGACAAAATTATATACAGTGGAACCCTCTATTCCAACACCCTGAAATATAGACACCTCTGTATACAGTGGAACTCCTATTCCCACCCCCTGAAATGAGGACACCTCTGTATACAGTGGAACCCTCTATTCCAACACCCTGAAATATAGACACCTCTGTATACAGTGGAACTCCTATTCCCACCCCCTGAAATGAGGACACCTCTGTATACAGTGGAACCCCTCTATTCCTACCTCCTGAAAACACTTTATGTACCAAATCCAGCTTATATATTGAACTTCACCCCTTGAAATGAGGTAACCCCTCTAATCTAATCTGTCCCAAGGTGTCCCGAATGGGAGAGGTTTCACAGACACCTATATGAACTTTGTACCTGCTAAAGAGATGCAGTGATTAACACAATATTTTATGCATGCCTTTTGATCTAGTCATCAATACCCAACAGTGACTGCTATGAATTTATACCTGACTGTCTGTCTTTGTGTATATTATAGGATACAGCTGTCTCATTTAGTATGCCAACTGAATATGAGGAGCATTCCTCCTTCAACACACTAGACAAACCAGAGAAGCGTTCTGAATCACCTGAGCTAGCAAATCCTACATCCTTTGGTGGGAATCGATCTAGCAAAGATGCAACTGATAGTAGTGTTGGTGCATACCAAGATATGCCCTCGTCTTAAGGGACTTCAATTTGAAGTTTTTTTTTTGTTTTTTTTTTTTGTTTTTAATGAAGGACAGAGAGAGAATATTATAGAATTAATTATACTTAAGTTCAAGCTTATACATCTAAATACATGCACTGTAAAAAAATAAAAATAATTATTAATACTGCGTGTTTTATTAGTTATTAAAATTATTATAAAAATTATTAATAATTAATTTTTTTTGTTACACACTGAGCATGCGCAATGCCTATAGGTGTTAAATAACCATGGATTTTCACAAGCTGACTGGAAAAGATGTAACATTCGGAAAAGGCGTCAGCTGCAGCGATGATAAGAATGAAATCACTTCTTTACGTTCTATTGGTGACCACTGCATCGGGTAAGGAATTGAATCTAATAGGCATCACATTGAATTGTTTGCATTTCTTATGTAGTTAGTTACTAATTTCTTGAATTTGGTTCTTGATATTGCACAGCAGGCCTCAAAATACTGTTAGAATGTTATTAAACATAATTATATTAATATAGAAATAATATTTATGTCATTATTTTGGGTGGAAATTCCTGTAATAATCTGGTATCTCTATTCTAGTCCCCTAATATCACACTGGTGATGTTTCATCAGCCTGTTTGCTGCAGC
This sequence comes from Diacarnus erythraeanus, assembly GCA_964016965.1. Taxonomy (NCBI): domain Eukaryota; kingdom Metazoa; phylum Porifera; class Demospongiae; order Poecilosclerida; family Podospongiidae; genus Diacarnus; species Diacarnus erythraeanus. The sequence continues at coordinate 1,182,380 of OZ024681.1, forward strand.
AGTATCATTCAAATATCAGCTCTCCCACTAATCTCAGTACTGTGATTTACTACTGTGATTTATTGGCGGGGAGAGTGGCTCCAGTACTGAGATACTACTGGACAAGGGAGACTTAACACAATCTTAATAGAGAGGTGGTTAGCAATGAGGGTGTAATATGACCACTCTTTCTGTAGGAAAAGGTGATAGCAATAATACAATCTCTCCTACTGTCATCGAAGGAGATGGCAGAGATACTTCTTCTCCTACAGGAGGTATAGGAGATGGTGAGGGTACACTCTCTTTTCCTATTGCAGGCATAGGAGATATAACCTCTTCTACTGCAGGCATAGGAGATGGCATAGATACAACCTCTCAGACTGGAAGTAGCATGGATACAACCTCACAGACTGGAGGTGGCAGAGATACAACCTCTCAGACTGGAAGTGGCATAGATACAACCTCTCAGACTGGAAGTGGCATGGATACAACTTCTCAGACTGGAGGTGACGTGGATACAACCTCTCAGACTGGAAGTAGCATGGATACAACCTCACAGACTGGAGGTGGCATAGATACAACCTCTCAGACTGGAGGTGGCATAGATAATACCTCTCAGACTGGAAGTAGCATGGATACAACCCCTCAGACTGGAGGTGGCGTGGATACAACCTCTCAGACTGGAGGTGGTGTGGATACAACCTCTCAGACTGGAGATGACATGGATACAACCCCTCAGACTGGAGGTGGTGTGGATGCAACCTCTCAGACTGGAGGTGGCATGGATACAACCTCTCCTTCAACTGTTGTCAAAGAAGATAAAATCTCTTCTCATGCTGTAAATGGAGAGAGTGTGGATACAACATCTCCTTCTCCTGTTGATCCCAGCACGGAGATAACAGATGATGTGGGTAACCCCAAAACCGAGACAGCTACTAGTGATGAATTGTCTAGTGATCGACTGGTCAATATTTTAGTGGGAAGTGTCATAGGAGCATGCGGTACAGTTATTCTGGCAGTCCTCTGTGCCTGTGTAGTATCGTATTGCTGTATCAATGCTGACAGAGGTTAGTGAGCACTCTGGGTTGATCTAGATTGGAGATTCATGACCAGAACAATATCTGGAAGGTCATCAAAGTGTGTGGGTGGGGTGAGGGGTGGAGTTAGAAATTATGTAAGTGGTATAGTGGAGGGAGTGGAAGGGGATAGGTTGTGACCAGAAAAAAATTAAAGTTGTAAGTTCCACAGCCTTTTTCTGGTGCCCATTATCTGCCAGTTTTATTGGTCGCCCTTATGATTAGCTAGTGATGAAATTTTACAAGCTAATCCCTTAGATATTGTGGAAGAGCAGACCTATATAATGTTTCCTTCTTTCTCATCATGCATACTGTTCTTGTACATGTAGTGTTTACCTTGAACCCAGATTTTTGTCATAGTGTGATTTCAAGGTTTGCTGGGAGTGGAATGGCTTGGAGAATTTTTGCAGTATTTTTTGCAATATGGCCACAATGCAATTCAGTGGTTAGAACACTAATATTTAGTGCATCATTCTAAAGTTGGTCTGTTTTGTTTGTTTGTTTATTTGTTGTTGTTGTTGTTTTGGGAAGGGTGGGTTGGTTTGTTTCATTTGTTTAGTGGAATTCAGTTGGTATTTTGGATACAGTATGCATGTGCCATGTGAGAGTGCATGAGTGGTAAAAGTGTGAGTGGTTGTCTGGAGCTAAAATGAAATGAGCGAGTGTTAAAACTGCAGCCTAATTGTCCTAGTGACCCCACACCCATCAGGGGGAGTGAAGAGGTTGATAGTCATGGTACATGCTATAGCTGTAGGTTAGCTAAAAAGTCCAGTGTACACCATAATATTATAGCTGGTCCTCAGAGCTAGTAGAACTAGTATATTTGGAACCTGCAAAAAGTGGTCATCACTCCAACCACGGCCTCAACTGAAGTTGTACAAATTTGCCTTTAATAACCACACCCATCACTTAAAAATTAATTGCCACACCCCCTGATAGATGCTTGACAGGAACTAGCAGTTCATTGTAAACCTTAAGTAGACATACAACTGGACTTAATTTCAGAAGTGCCTATACATGTATAGCTAGTTATTAAACAAACTTACTGAATAGCTATATACTTAGACTTACTAGCTACAAGCTACTTCTGAGCAGAAGACTGGCAAGTCAGACCTTCAGTGTTAGTATCTGAAATTCAATCTAAAATTTGGTCTGGAGGGAAATAGACTTGGCTATATTATTACATGCACAACTCTAAGTAATGTGTAGAGAATCACTTAATAATAATAATAATAATAATAATAATAATAATTCATTTCAGTGGATGTAGTTGATGTCACTTGTCCTAATTAGAGGGGTGGCCTCATTTCTGGAGTGGGCTGAAGTTACAAACCAGTACCTTAACATAGAGGCTATCCACATTTGGAATAGAGAGATTCCACTGTACACAGACAGATGTGTCCTCATTTCAGAGGGTTGAAATAGAGGGGTTCCACTGTATACAGAGGTGTCCTCATTTCAGAGGGTTGAAATAGAGGGGTTCCACTGTATACAGAGATGTCCTCATTTCAGAGGTTGGAATAGAGGAGTTCACTGTACCAGGTACCGAGGTTATGCAATAACTTTTCTTCTTGTTGTAGTTGCTGATTTGGACAGAGTTGAATATACCATTCAGGAGGAGTACCAGGCACGAATTAACTTCCAAGCACTGGACCAACTAGACCCAGCAATAAGAGCACGTATAGACCTGGAACTGTTAGCCAGACTGACCAACACTGACCCAGAAAAGCTAGAGAAATACAGAACGATGGACAAAGACTTCCTGAAATCCAGCATTGCTGGACTCCCAACTCCCACCAATTACGACATTATCAGTCTGCACCAGGAAAACCTTAAGTCCCTTGACCGACAGCTCAGCTCCCAGCTTCAACAAAGCTCTGGCTTGGAGTCTTCAACAGGGTTGAGGCGGACAAGGAGTTTCAGTTATATTTCATCAATGAAAATAGATGGGACCAGCAAGGGGCAGCATCGGCCCATGACCTTTATAGTGCAACGAGAGGAAAGAGAAGAGAACCAGGAAAGTGAGAAAGACTTCCTGAGGGTTTTTGAGATGTCAACTAGCTCAAGCCCAAGGTCTATGACTAGCCAGAGATCCATGACTAGTCCTAGGTCCATGGTTAGCTCAAGGTCCATGACAAATGTAAATAAAGTAATAGAGTTGGAACCAAAGGAAGAAGTAGAAAAGAAGGGAGCAGCAATAGAAGATGAGGGAGTAACAAAGGAAGAAGTAGAAAGGGAGGAAGCAGCAAAGGAAGAAGTAGAAAGGGAGGAAGCAGCAAAGGAAGAAGTAGAAAGGGAGGAAGCAGCAAAGGAAGAAGTAGAAAGGGAGGAAGCAGCAAAGGAAGAAGTAGAAAGGGAGGAAGCAGCAAAGGAAGAAGTGGAAGAGAATGGACCCTCCAAGATAGAAAAGAAGGGGACAGTAATGGTGGAAGTAGAAATAGAAATGGCAAAAGAAGTAGAAAAGAAGAGAGCAGCAAAGGAAGAAGTAGAAAAGAAGGGGATAGTAATCGAAATGACTGAACTGTCAAAGTAAGAGCTATCTAATCGTCATCATACCCTGGCTGTTCTCTGTACATAACATAAAATCCCCCCCCCCCCCCCCCCCCGGATCTATTACCACCTGTTAAACTGAATAATGCTGAGTGCATGCATGCATACAAACATTTCTTAATCTCAGTGCTAGTTCTGGAGGTGTTTCCTCCCACTAATACCCCCTTCCCACTGATCACCTGTGGTCTCCATCTAATACCCCCTTCCCACTGATCACCATTAATGCCATCAACTAACCTTAACCTTAATCCTCCCTCCTCCTAATACCTGTTCTCCTCACCACTAAACAGTGCTGTCAACTAACCACCTACCTATTCTCACTGCTACTAAACACCCACTGACATTAATCCTTATCATCACCAGGGTACAACAGTGCCATTTCCTCTAGGCCACCAGTTAACCCTCCAGGTCTCTCTGGACCAAGGCTACCTTGCTGTGGATGTAGCAACAGCTCATAATAGAAACAAACACAAACTTATAAAATTTAGTTTTAAACGAGTTTTAGATTTGCTAGTTTGAGAAAGACAGGCATGAGCTGACCAGGATCACTTGACGTTGAGTTGACTGAGGTGCTGATAGCCCTGTCCAACGTGCAGAGCAAGCAGAGGAACAAATGAGAGTTTCTTTCTCATGCTGTTACCAGATTCTAGTTCATAGCTTGTGGCCAGATTAGCAAGGAGAGAAGGTTGGAGAGAAGCAGGAGGATCAGATATTATAATATTCTCCATGGATATGATGGCCTGTTTAGTAAATAGTGTGTGAGTAATAGAAGAAAAGGAAGGGGGTGGGGGGGGAGGGGTTATTTCAGGCCACCCAGAAATTAAGGAAATGTCTCCATTTGGACACCTTGAACAAAATTACGTCCCTTTTAAAGGGATAACCTTCTTTCAGGGTTTATGTACCACAGAGGTATTTGGATAAGAGAGGTGATTTCACTGTTGCATCACATGGTAGTGAGACAAATTGTTTGGATAGTTTCCTAGAGTTTACTAGTATGAGCTAACAAAGTAACCACACCTCTTTCAGGTGGCCCATATAGAATGTACAGACAGTGATGTTGTTCCTGATCACCACATTGGTGGGGTCAAGGGTCAAAGCTGCCTCAAAGCAATCTCGTGCTGTTTGCCATCGAGACAAGAAGACGTTCACATAACCCCTATAGGATAAAGGCTAACTAACAGATTATCTTTGGAGTAAAGGGGCTTACTCGTTTAACTTAATGAGTGGGTTATTTTCTGATGGAGACATTTCAAGTTGAACTCTTTCAAAGTAGGACATGGCGGTTCGTAAATCTCCCAACTGAAATATCATCACAACAATAATATACTGTAGAGTATACTATAATGTACTGTAGAGTATACCATAATATAAGGTAGAGTATACCACAATATACTGTAGAGTATACTATAATGTACTGTAGAGTATACCATAATATAAGGTAGAGTATACCACAATATACTGTATAGTATACCATAATATAAGGTAGAGTATACTATAATGTACTGTAGAGTATACCATAATATAAGGTAGAGTATAGTGATATGGTAGAGTATACTATAACGTACTGCATAGTACACTATAATGAATTAATGTCACCCCAAGGTAATGCAGCGAGTATGACCTGAAGATAAAGACGTCCTATTCCTGAAAGGATCTCTGTCCTATAATCAGGCTGATCCTCCACTAACTCTTCGTAGAGTTTCACAGCTAATCCATAATCCTATTGTGGAGGAAGTCATGTCACACGATAACTACATGACCAGACTTGCCTGCATGGTAATCAGAGTGTTGGCGAGGCAGCACTTTACTCTAACCACTCTTCCCTTCCAAATGCTCTCAGCAACTGCAATAACAGATGGTGGTAGTGGTAGTGGTGATGGTGGTGTATGTGTGTGTGTGAAGCATGGGTACAATGTAACAAATTGGAACCGCTCTATTCTTACCCCCTGAAAGGAGGACACTTGGATATGTATGTCCCAAATAACAGTTCGTGTACTAGCATGAAATGGTCACACCCCTAATCAGGAAACTTTGATTGGCCCAAGGTATATATATATAACTTTGGAATTAAGGTCATAATAACTCTAGTGGAACCTCTGTATTCTGGATGCCTTAATCAGGACATATTAATTAGAGGGGTGGTCTCATTTCAGGGAGTGAAGTTCTATTAAAGTTAATATGCTTTGGGACATATTATCTTAATTACAGAGGTATCCTCATTTTAGGGGGTCGGAATAGTAGGAGTTCCACTATATGCAAGTCGGGGGGGGGGGGGGGGGGGGGTTGAAATAGAGTTAGAGATGGTCATCTTAGATCACTAGAGAACTTGACAGGGCTACATCTTGGCATTTGAACCAAAGTTCTAGGGGTAGGTAATCCACTGTGAATCACCCTAACACATCTCATTAAGTAAAGGTGAACCAGCTAACCTTCTTGATCCAACTTTGAGAGTGGTTCTGCCATTCCAGGTAGCCGTCCCAAAGCAAGCTCGGCTAATATCTAAAAGACACGGAGAACACTCTCTCATTACAAATACATACAGAATGTGTAATGTTGGCACCTGTTCACAGATGTACTGCAGTGTACAGAGACGGTCTAGTGACAGCTGTGACTTCCCGACATGTCTGGGTAGAGTCGCATGTAACAACCTCAGGGAGAATGGAATGAGGCTACCTACAGATGGAGATTGTGCAGGTTATCATGTACGGATGTTAAAATTATATTCTATGTATTGTATGTACTCTGTCTGTGTTCAGGTCGTCTACAACAACTTTATTATTATGGCAAGACCCAAAAATCAGTACTTCAATATCTCCCTAAACCCAGCCTAAGGGTATTTCATCCTCTCCCTCTCCCCTCCCCACCCCCCCACCATAGAGGAACAATCCTGTCACTAGCTCTACAGGATGTGACTCTAACCTTTCTTCCCTGGATATGATTGGGTGTGATACTGATAGTAAAGGTCAGGGTTCAACATCTCTCCAAAAGCCTGCAATTCCAACTCCGCCTCCTTGTAGAGTTTAAGATGCATCATTAAAGCAATTCGGGCAGACCACATCTGAAGGGTTTTGTGGGTGTGAATGGTGGGCTGGCCCAACTGACCAAGACCTTGTCCATGCGCTGACAAAAATCTTGCAGTGAGCTCAAGTGCAGCATGAAGACTCCCACACAACTACCAAATGAAAGATATTGCAACTTAACACACTGGAAAGAGATGGGAGGGGGTGGAAATTAGGGGAGGAGGAGAGGGGTCAAGGAAGAGGAGGAGAGGAGAAGGGTTAAGGAAAGGGAGAGGAGAGGGGTTAAGGGAGGGGAGGAGGAGAGGAGAGGAGTTAAGGAGGGGAGGAGGAGAGGGGTTAAGGAGAGGGGAGGTACATTGCGTTAGTATATCCTGGCTCACCACTAATCTCCTGAGTCCTACAGCATCCATGGAGACATGCTCCACTGTTAACAAAGTCTTTCTTGGCCGATCAGGATAGTTAGCGGCCAGTAACTCATCAATCCCATCAACCTATACATAACACACACCTACACCATTACACAGGACAGAGAACAGGGTGGAGTATAGGGTGGAGTATAGGGTGGAGTATGGGCTGGAGTAACTCATCAATCCCATTAACCTATACATAACACACACCTACATCATTACACAGGACAAAGCATAGGGTGGAGTATGGGGTGGAGGGTGGAGGGTGGAGTATGGGGTGGAGTATGGGGTGGAGTATGGAGTGGAGTGGAGTGGAGTATGGGGTGGAGGGTGGAGTACAGGGTGGAGTACAGGGTGGAGTATAGGGTGGAGTATAGGGAGGTGAACAGGGAGTGGAGTACATTCAAGATAAAACATCTGTGCTGAGTCAATGAGTACCATACAAGAACGTGTAGTCTTAGACTAGATAAACAAGCTTCATACCGGCTCCATGTTGGTGAGTCTTGACTAGTATCAATAAACGTACCAGTATAATATCAGTCATGAGGCTGGGGCATGTCAGGTGAGTTCCAGGTTGGGGGTTTTCCAGAAGTGTCTTTGTCCATGAACTCAGGATCCAAGCCTGATAGAGATCTTCATTAACCTTTGAACCCTCTGTCTGCTCCAGAAAGGGACTGACACTACCTGACTGAACTCCAGGAGAAATATCGGCAGGTGCTGATGTCGGTAGATTGAATTGAAGCAGGGAAGGAGGTGGAGTAGTCTCTATGATATCAGAACAGATAAAACTACACCCCTGATTTTTCGAGGGAAGCACAATCACTCGACTAAACATTACTTACGTACTTAACTACAAATTTTTGTGGTAGAAAAATTTCACAACTTTTAACAGTTACAACTATCACCATGAAAATTATAGAGCACAGAATATCTTGGTGCACAGTAAATGAATGTAGCCACACACACTTACCGGTTTTATCAACTGCTGGACTTTTGATCTTGGGAAGCTCCTTCTTCACAGCTACTTCTTCGATTAATTTAACCATTCCTTCTTCTTCTTTTTCTTCTTCTTCCTCTTTGTCCTCTTTTTTCTCCTCCTCCTCCTCCTTGGCTGGACCAGTCGTGCCAACCAGAAGAGGCCCCATGAGTTCTAACCTCTCTCCATCATCCAGCGTTTGAGTGGTGGGAAGAACTGGAGAGAAAAGACTTGGCTCATCTTCAGCTTGGACCTGTGTGACCCTTGACAGGTCAATAGATAGTCCCGAGTCTGCTGGGTGCATGATGCTACCTGTAACCGCTGATTCAGCATGATTCAGGATTCCTGGATCTTCATCAGTGGTTTGTTTTGGGTCAAGAGAGGAAGAGGGAGTAGTCGTATCAGTCTGAACTTTATCGATAGCATTTTCCAGATCTAGTCCAACCTGTTGGCATATAGTTTCTTTCTCTTGTACTGGTTTCTTGTCTGTTTGATTAACACTCCCTAACTCGGCTTCTTCTGGATTGTCTAGAGTGAGGGCCACTGACAATGATTTTGTACTGTCTATTTCCTGATCAGGCAAACCAACAGCTGCCATTGTATCCTCAGCATGTGATTCTGTTCCAGCTGTTATCATCACATCATCCTGTGGGTCTTTGAGGTCGATTTGTAGGGAGACCTGTGAAACGTTACCATCTACACCTTCTCCATAACTCTTTGATTTGTCCTGACTATCAATTATTCCAATCTGTAAATTACTTTGTTCTGAAATACTTGCATCTTCTATTGAAGTCTTTTGACCAATAGTCTGTCCTAATACTCCCTGACTCGTGCCTTGTCCTGATCCCATTGTGATGGCCTGATTTACACCTTGTCCTGCTTTCACTGAAACATCATCCTCTCCTGATTCCTTTGTGATGTCCTGATTCAAATCCTGTCCTGAACCTGATTCCTTTGCGACGTCCTGATTCAAATCCTCCCCTGATTTCTTTGTAACGTCCTGATTCAAATCCTCCCCTGATTCCTTTGTGATGTCATCTTGTCCTGATTCCTTTGTGATGTCCTGATCTGAATACTGAACTAGTGAGTCTATAACTACAGACTGCAAGAGGTCAGAGTTCAAAGATCCCTGTGAACTACTCAGGGACTCCTCCCTCTCTCCACCAACTTGAAATATTTTGGGGCTACTGGGTCTTGGGGGGTTGCTAATCGCAGGAGAGTCCTTTTCTTTATCCTTATTCTTATTCTTGGACCCCCTGCGAAGTGAGAAAGGAGATCTTCTTTTTTGCTGTTGGGGTGGTTTGGTCATGTGACCAAGCTGAGAGGAAGAAGAGGAGCTGGTTTTATCAAGTTTCTGTTCCGAGGGAGACATGATGAGGGAACCAATGGTACATTCTTCCTTTTTGGTGTTGAAGGAGAGAAGAGTGTCCAAGATCTTAGGATTTTGTTTTAACCAGTACTCAAATTCCTGGATGGAATGGTTGTTAATTTAATCATTATTAATATTAATTTATTTATTTATTTATTTATTATTATTATTAAATTAATTAATTTAATGGTTAATTTGTTAGTGAATACACTACTAAGCTTATAGTAATGATCTCTCTATAATTAAGGTTATGTAGGGTTAATCCACAGTGAGAGGGGGGGGGGACTATACAGGGTTAATTCATAGTAAGTGAGGCTACACAGGGTTAATGAATCACATAGCTAGTAGAAGTGCCAAAGGTTTAAGCCACTCCCCCTACTCCACCCCCAACACCTCAATGTCAAAGAACATGAACCAGTGGGAGAAACCTCTCCATTCAGGACAACTTGAGGTGAGACTAAATAAGTGCTCGAAGGCAAGGAATGGCCTGATTTCAACGAGTGATGTTATTTTGAACGTGTCATCTCATATCAGGATTGGGAATAGAGAGGTTACACTGTACGTATATACATGACCTGTTCCTAATACCCAGTGTCTCCAATACTGCCCTCTCTTTGACCTCAATATTCCCACATGACTAACCAATGGAAGGAGTTTCCCAGTTCGGGTTATATCACAGTTGGCAAAGGCAACATCCACCATGGCAGTGATAGAATCCTGCATGTCCTCACTACCTAGTACCGCCCGATCTGTGTCTCCAACTGTGTACAGAATGGTGTTTGTGGACTGGTAAATGGCAGTCAACATTGTACGAAGCTCCTCCCGGCTTATGCCTTCATCATTTCCAAGGTTAAAAACACTAAAGAGAAGGCCACACCTCTCTTTAAAGGACCCATGGAGTACAATAGCCAGACCGCAGACAAATTCTTCAAAGCAAATGCTTCCATTCTGGAAGAGAATGTTACACGTACACAGAGACATACTGAATGCAAGCCCATGACGTAAATACGACATCTCATGTGAGGAGATGTAGCATGTGAGACTATTCACAGATAGATAATATTATACTGGAATATAGCCTAAGGCATCCTGTTGTCAATACCAACTTGAAAGTAAACATTCACTAGCTAGCTAAAAAGTCCAGGTTAAGATAACTTCCTGGATATTATAGTAACAATTCATGCATCTATCTATAGCAATAGTTGATAATAACAACCTTTTTTCTATCAAAAGCATCGAAGAGCCTATCACCAACGGCTACTGGAAGATTGAGGTATTTCGAAAAGCCTTCCCTGTCCACAACTAAGCCCTTGGGACCTCCTACTCTGGAATAGAGCTCGTTGAATTTGGATGTTATTTCTCCAAGCTGCACGCTAGAGAGCTCGGACAGAGTTTCTTCGTAGGTCCTCTTGAACGAGGATTCATTTTGTCCCATTTTTATAAGGTAGGTAAGGGTCGTCTCAAACGCTAATTACTAAATACGCTACAGTAATGTGCTTATGTACATGTAAACACCTTACCCGTCTATGAGATAAAAATCATTTTTAATTTTGTGTAAAAATGTGCTTATAGCTATATACAAATAATAAAATAAGATACAAAATATTTATGAAGCAGTACCTGCCTGCAGATCTTTCAAAAAACATTGCTCTAGTCATTATCCATGATACTTACAGGCCTATAGTTTGTTCTATGTCTCTGAGCCATGCCCCCACATCAACAGGCTTCACCTCATACATGATGATGAGTGGATGTTCTAATAACTCATCATAATGGGGTCGGGTATCGACATCTTTTGTCAAACTGTGTGTGTGTGGGTGGGTGGAGAGGGGTTAAGCCAGCAAGTCAGAATTTGTAACAATGTTGTGTCCCAAGGGTGACCACTATATACAGGTTACACGTATACCACCTCTGTATAACAGCCAACTGGCTGTGTCCCAAGGGTGACCACTATATACAGGTTACACTGTATAAGCAGACCACCTCTGTATAACAGCCAACTGGTTGTGTCTCAAGGGTGACCACTGTCAGGTTCCACTGTATGAGCAGACCACCTCTGTATAACAGCCAACTGGTTGTGTCTCAAGGGTGACCACTATATACAGGTTCCACTGTATAAGCAGACCACCTCTGTATAACAGCCAACTGGCTGTGTCCCAAGGGTGACCACTATATACAGGTTACACTGTATAAGCAGACCACCTCTGTATAACAGCCAACTGGTTGTGTCTCAAGGGTGACCACTGTCAGGTTCCACTGTATGAGCAGACCACCTCTGTATAACAGCCAACTGGTTGTGTCTCAAGGGTGACCACTATATACAGGTTCCACTGTATAAGCAGACCACCTCTGTATAACAGCCAACTGGTTGTGTCCCAAGGGTGACCACTATATACAGGTTCCACTGTATAAGCAGGCCACCTCTGTATAACAGCCAACTGGTTGTGTTCCAAGGGTGGCTATACACTGTATCATGTATTCAGTCAAGAATTACCACTACGAGCATACCACATCTCTCAGCATGTAATACTCCTTACCACTTGGATAAAAAGTCATAAAATTGAGGAGAAAAATCTCCCTCTGCTGGAAGAGGAGGAGGTGCCTGGACTATGTGAGTGAGAAGTTCAAACTCTGTCTTGAACTTCTTTTCTGAGTAAGGGAGAGTGCCGGTGGCAAGTTGGACTAGGGAGATGCCCAGACTCCAGATGTCTGCTCTAATATCATAGCCTCCATTACCACTGGGGAGGTTTATTCTCTCAGGCTGCAGTAAAGTCATTTACATAATTATAAATGTTAGATCAATGGACTTCTTCCCGTAGTATCAACATTTATACCACCAGATCTGGGAAATTCTAAGTTCAGTAGCTGTACTAGAACAGTGATTTTCACAAGGGGCCACTGGAGAAACCTGAGTTGTGTGTGTTGAACGGCCATACCAACAATTACTTGATTATAAATTGTGATTAGTCGCTACTACCAGATCTGGTCACTAAATGGCAATCTAAAAGCAACACAGCCATATTGAAAGAACAGCAAAAATGGAGGCTTAGGTTTTGATTTTAAGTTTTAATTTACCTGACCTCAGGTGGGCCAGGAAGGGCTGTACTAGAAGAATAGGTATGGGGTGAATGTGCATGGAAAGGATCGTCAAGGATAAAGGCCATTAAGAGAAGGTAAGTTTATACATACATAATATGATTTGATTCCCTAGAGGGGGCTCCATAGTGTGGGGGTTCTCTCTTTGTGGTCAGCTTTATATGTGAGGTCATACTCCAAGAATTCATCAAAACACTTATTTAGTGGTCAACAAGCAGTGTATGAAATGAACCAGATACTAACCATAGAACTACAGGCTAAAACTGTCTGGGAGTGATGTAGTGACTCACAGCCATGAAAGCAGCACATCCTGCATTTCTGGTGAAGGCTTGAGAATCCACTAGCCTGCCACTGATCCCAAAGTCACAGAGCTTGACATTACCATCCCTGTCCAGCAGCATATTGGAAGGCTTCACATCTGAAGGCAGAAGAGGATGAGGGTGGGTGGAAGGGGAGTGGTAGGAAGAGTGGAAGTGGAGGAGAGGAGGGAGAGAGGGAAAGAGGGGAGGAAAGGAGAGAGAAGGAGGGAAGGAGAGAGAGGGGAGGAAAGGAGAGAGGGGGGAGGGAAGGAGAGAGAAGGGAGGGAAGAAGAGAGAGGGGAGGAGAGGAGAGAGAGGGAAGGGGAGGAGAGAGAGGGGAGGGAAGGAGAGAGAGGGGAGGGAAGGAGAAAGAGGGGAGGGAAGGAGAGAGAGGGGAGGGAAGGAGAGAGAGGGGAGGGAAGGAGAGAGAGGGGAGGGAAGGAGAGAGAGGGGAGGGAAGGAGAGAGAGGGGAGGGAAGGAGAGAGAGGGGAGGGAAGGAGAGAGAGGGGAGGGAAGGAGAGAGAGGGGAGGGAAGGAGAGAGAGGGGAGGGAAGGAGAGAGAGGGGAGGGAAGGAGAGAGAGGGGAGGGAAGGAGAGAGAGGGGAGAGAGAGGAGAGGGGAAGGATCTAACCTCTGTGTATAACTTTGTGCTGTTTTTTCAAGTAGTGAAGAGCTTTAACTATCTGTAAGGGAGAATGGAACATCACTGATTCAGTACAGACCTCACATCTAATCTATATAGACTTCTGAGCTGCTAATGGTCATACTATACAGGACCAAAGACAGTATTAAAGATTTGCATTGTGGTCAAGTGCTTAGACTTGAAAAAATGACCTTAAGTTGTTCAAGGGAAATCAATGACTTTAGCAGCCACTAGAATTATAAATAGCTATTTTGAGACGAATAAACAAACAAGCAAACAAACAAGGAACATGTATTAGTCTTATTAAAGTAAGAGGCTTACAGACACAACCATCTTGCACACTATGTCCTCGGGGATAGGGCTCTGTAGTCTAATGCACAAAGTCTGCAAACAAGTTACCATCAGCTCCATAAATACCCACACCTCATTCTGTGGGGAATGAAACATCTTCTGTAAAGCAGTGTCCACCACAGACACATTATTAATAATAAACATTACAATAATCACCTTGAAGTTACAAACTTCACCTCATTGCTATCATTTGGACGCATAACACACATTAAGTAAACACAGTTGTATACCTACAGGCTACTAGCTCTAATATTGTTACAAGAGCACAAATTAATGATATTCATTGCCATGTGCTTATATGGAATAGTTACATCACACACTCGAGAATAGTGTTTCTGGAGAAATGTCCAGTTCAGTAGGGTTAGTAATCCAGTAGGGTTAGTAATCCAGTAGGGCTAGTAATAACAACAGATTCTACTGTACTTATGTATAACAGATCTTGCCTGTAGTTTGTAACTTTGTATAGGTGTGGGTCATGAATACAATTAAATAACATGCTCTACACTAATCAAAAGTAGCAAGGCATCAGAGTTCAGAGATCCAGGAATTTCTGTCAGGGAAGTGGTGTGGGGTGGGTATCATCAGGATGTTATTACCACAAAAAGAGGATGTTAGCATGAGAGGAGGTAATTATAGCTAACCCAGTGAAACCCAGAGTGTGACCCAGAGAGTGGTACAGACTCAGAGAGTGGTACCCAGAGAGTAGTTCCCAGAGAGTGGTACCCAGAGAGTGGTGCCCAGAGAGTAGTACCCAGAGAGTAGTACCCAGAGAGTGGTACCCAGAGAGTGGTGCCCAGAGAGTGGTGCCCAGAGAGTGGTACCCAGAGAGTAGTTCCCAGAGAGTGGTACCAGAGAGTGGTACCTAGAGAGTGGTACCCAGAGAGTGGTACCCAGAGAGTGGTACCCAGAGAGTGGTACCCAGAGAGTGGTACCCAGAGAGTGGTACCCAGAGAGTGGTACCCAGAGAGTGGTACCCAGAGAGTGGTACCCAGAGAGTGGTACCCAGAGAGTGGTACCCAGAGAGTGGTTCCCAGAGAGTAGTTCCCAGAGAGTGGTACCCAGAGAGTGGTACCCAGAGAGTGAGTGGTACCCAGAGAGTGGTACCCAGAGAGTGGTACCCAGAGAGTGGTACCCAGAGAGTGGTAATCATAGTACACTTAGAAAAGCTATCCTCAATTCCCTCCCTCCCCCCCCCACCCCCACCCCCACCCCCACTCACATTCCATATGACAGAGCCATAGTACTTGACAATGTGAGGACTTTTGTGAATGCTCATAACATTGAGGTCCATCTCGACTCTCTTTCTTTCCTCGTTCTCATCCAGCCACACCATTTTCTGCACAAGTAAGAGGAGAAAATGACTAAGAGGAAGTCTACACCCTCATGATTGTATCTGTCCCCTCAGCATGTTCCTGAGCATGCCCCTCAGCATACCCCTGAGCATGCTCCTGTATTTGCAGGGTTTATAATATAGAAAGTAACTATTCTTGCTAACAGTGACCTCAGGACAGTCAAAAATTATAGCAAAAAATAGCCCATAAAAGAACAGCAATGGATGGCAAGATGGGAGAGTTTTAAACTTCTCTCATACCTTGGCAGCCATCAGTTGACCTGATCCTTTGTGAAGGACTTTGAAGACCTCTCCAGTGACGCCATTTCCTATCCTTCCCTTGTTTAAAATGTCTGCTCGAGTCAATGCATACACCTGGAGACCCAAAACAGTTAGAATAACCTCCAATATCAGGACTAGACCATTCACTTCAACAGGGTCAGTACCGATTAGCCTCATGCTCCTAAGACTAGTCTAGAGGGGAGAACTCAGCACACACTCTAAGCAATATCTGTGCAACTCAATGTTATTAGGTGAGGCGATCTATAGTTGCAAAAACTACACATGAAGAGATGAAAATAAAGATTCCAAACACTTCATGCATGTACAAACAGTGTGTACCCAGCTATCTTTCCCCTCCAGACAAATGGAGTTACAGAGAACAGGGGTTCAAGCAGATATACAGCTCATTCAAACATCTGTTTGAATGTGGGAGGTTTGGAGCTACTTAAAAGGGTACTACTTAAAATTGACAGGTACTGTCACACATAATCAGTAAAAACCTATTCTCTGATATCACCATGTATCACATAGCTTCCTTTGATCAGGCTAAAGAGTATAGAGCTAGTCTTTGATCTGATCTTTTGACTTTAAAGATGAGAATGTGGTACACATATTATTACTATGCACATCAAACTGGACCATCAAGAAGAGTTAAATATTAGACCACCTTGTCTCCAAAGACTAAATTTCCCATTTTTCCTCTCATTGACTCCAATACAACATCTGTCACTCTAAAAAATACATAGATTAAAACTCTCATAAGTATTCATTCTTAATGACAGCAATGTACATATGTACGGTCAAAGGAGGTGGTCTACTTATACAGTGGAACCTGTATATAGTGGTCACCCTTGAGACACAACCAGTTGGCTGTTATACAGAGGTGGTCTGCTTACACAGTGGAACCTGTATATAGTGGTCACTCTTGGGACACAACCAGTTGGCTGTTATACAGAGGTGGTCTGCTTATACAGTGGAACCTCTGTATAGTGGTCACCCTTGGGACACAACCAGTTGGCTGTTATACAGAGGTGATCTGCTTATACAGTGGAACCTGTATATAGTGGTCACCCTTGGGACATAACCAGTTGACAGTGGAAGCTGTAACTTTCACTAGGTCAGTCAGTTACCTTTCTTCTTGTTTCTTTGGAGAAGTTACACCTGAGAATGAAAATGACAGACAGATGAAAAATGATGTACATTAGTATCCAAGCTGGCAATAAATAGTGTGATAGACCAGGAATTCCCCACCTCCCAAGAGGTGTGGTAGACCTGGGCCTACCCCAAGAGGTGTGGCAGACCTGAAATTCTCCACCCACCTCCAGAGATGTGGTGGAAATAAAGCATGACATGTGACCTATGGGCAAGTTCTTAAAAGCAGCTGCACATGTCAACCAGTTATGGTCTTCCAGTAATGAGTGATGACTATATAGCTAGTCCTGTGTAATCAGACCATCTCTTTCACTCCTATTCTTGAGGGTAGGGAGTAAAGGTCAAATGTGTTCAAGAGATTGATTCTCCAGATTTTGGCAGGGACATGATGGCTGAGTCTTTCTGCCCCTAGCCCTAAGAAAAGGAGCTGACTAGAACATGGATTTGAATAAGAAGCAAGATTGAAAAGATTCAGTACCTGGGAGGTATAGTGTATCATAACACATGAAGCCAGAAGTTCTAAATATTCCAGTTAGAGTTGTAACTTGACAAAATGATTGATAAGGCATGCTAGCTAAGCTGAGAAAATATAATACAGTGAAGCCTTTCTATCCCAGACACCTCCAGGACAACTAAATTACCCTCATTAGAGGTGTGGCTTCAATTAAGGCAGGAGTTCTATTTAATGTTATTTTGAGACATATCCAGGTGTCCTAAAACAGGTGTTTTCATTTCAGGGGGGTCAGAAAACAGAGGAGCCAACAGTATGAGTTTTTATATTATTGTATGATTGTAATTGCATTATTGGGAACACCCTTTGTCTCTCAACAATGGTACTAGAAATACTAGCCTTACTGAGCAGCCGGGCAGTCAATCAGTACCCTAGCCCCAATTAAATAGTATTCACCTTCCAACCAATTACCATTCATTAATGGCATAGTAATTCTTTGCACAATGGTTTATCCCCGTGTTAGAACTAGTTAGCTACCTGAATCTGAATTGAAACTCATTGCTTTAGGTCTTCTTGGTGGTGCTTTTTTCCTGTAAGCACACAGACACACAATACCAAATGCACTAGTTAGACAGATATATGCACAATTTCAAGACTTACTTTGGCCTAGTATCAGCAGGAGTACTTTGAAATCTTTCTAAACCCAAACCTCCAGGCTTCTTACAGCCATTCCTGGAAGGGGGCTCAGTACTAGCCCTGGAAGGAGGCTCAGTACTATTAGTGGACATGTCTAGCGAAGTCCAGCAGAGCACGGTCTAAAGACAGATCAAAGTTCAGGAGTATACGTAATCGAGTAATCGAAGGTAGACAGACAATATACGGATCTTAAAGTAGTGTGCATTATTTAAAAAGTATTGCTCCAGTGACTGTTTTGTTGTAGAGTTGTTTGCCGTCCGAGTTGTTTGCAGCGGAGTTGTACGTAGAGTGAAGGAGTACACTTCTAATTTGTTTCAGTGTCGTACGGTGTATAAAGTAGAAGGTGAAAGTGTTGAATATATCTGCCGATAGAGGAAGGTAAAAAAACTCCAGTTATAGCTATTGAGCGATACTTTGTAGTAGTTAGCTAGCTAGGTATAATTATATTGCTATAGCGAGCTAACTGGTAGCTAGTTACTAAGCGGTATTTCTCGTTAGCTGTAGCGAAGTGAGGCCGCCTGCCTGTTACAACTACTTTGTATGCATGTTGGGCAAGCTGGCTGGCTAGCGAGTTGTCCAGGTGAACTGTTCAACATTTCCCATGCACTGTGCTAGTAGTGTTAATTTGAGTGACTAACAGCTACCATTGATTACTGGTAGTGTTGATTTAAGTAAACTAATCACTTGAGATCTGTTTAATTATCTTTTGCTAAAAAAATTCCCAACAGGATAATGCCAAGCTTTCCTTGGACTGTATAGGTGATTCTGAAAGGTTTGTGAGAAATTATATTCAAGTTAATACTGCATGTATAGTATAATGAATAACCCCCTGAATGACTCTGAAAGCTTCCTATTTATCTGTGTAGACTTGGTTTTGTTCAATTTGTAACACAACCTTGATGTCGTTTGATTGTCCAAATCACGCACAAGAAGTAAATTCATATACATATTTCTCTATTGAACTTAAATGTAACAGAATCTGAGAAATCATTGCTGTAGAAGAAACCATGAAAAAAAAAAAAAATAAATAAATAGATAGATAAATTAATTAATTGTTTATGTACAATATACCATGCAGCCATCCATTTGATTACAACTGTTCATCCATCTCCTTGTTCAGCCACACCGACCTACCTGCCAACAACACAATGTTTGATCTGATAATACTCTTCACTCTGTTTATTGGACTAGTGGTTATCTTGGCCCTAGTTAATTACTTCCAGAGATGGAAAAGCAATCCCCTGGTAGGCAAGAAACTCTTGAATGAGTGGCTGGAAGCACACAAGTTAGAACTGCCTGATGCTAGTAGCATATTTTCTGTGCTCAACCGAAGGCTACAGGAGATTGAATCCGATGTAAGTGACTTGGGTTCACACTTAGGATCAGTATCTGTTGGAGAAGACACTCCTTCATAGTTAAATTCTTATATCACCTCTCCCTGACCTGCAGGATTGGGAGAAACTTGAGCTGACTACTCTACTGCCTGGCACTGAGTTACCTGTGTTCAGTCTCATCAATGCTGAGCTCTCCTCAGACCACAGGGACATTGTGAGTTGTATGCTAAACTCTGGAAGAATGCCCAACAGCCCATACAGGCATTCACTAATCCACAATGGGATGGTTATGGTTACACATAGCTCAGTGACCTGATGGAAATTCCCTACATACTGCCATACATTATTCCACACATGACCACCTCTGGTTAGTATATTAGAAGGTGATCCTGTCAGGCACAGGCAGTTGTTGATGTCATGGGAGAAGTGAATTCATTGTAGTACATATCTGTGAAACGGGCTGGAGAGAGGGGACTCACCCACCCACCTCCCTCCCCCCTCTGCTAAGTCTAGCACTCTAGCTGTATACCTTGACAGGAAGTTAAGACATGTAGTTTAATATTCTTTTGTACATATTAATAACCTGTGTGTCAGTTATGAGTTCTGCTTGAAGTAATTATGCATGGAGGAAGTAACCTAGATTAAAGAAATAGGAAGGTAGTGTCTAATAATATGACTTTAATAATAATGTAGCTGATGAGTTTTACTACCTTGTAGCTACTGGTGGGGTAGACTTACAGCTTTCTGGGTTAGGTCCTTAGTCGGCTCAAACCTCACTTTTTGTGATATCACTGCAAGTAAAATTGTATCCACCAGAACATAGTGGGTTGGGGCCACCTTGACAAGACTTCAAAGCAATACTTTCTATACACTACTCTGTGATGGTTTGCTTACACTGTAATCTTAAAACTCTGTGGAGAGGTTTTAGCTATAATTGGAGAGTCTAAAATAGAGGAAAGTGCCTTTTTTCCCCATTCTGTTCTGTAACAGAGTTATGTCTGTAATTTTCCATTCATTTTCTCCAGACCCTGTGCTGTACTGTAGAATGGCCAATGTGTCTGCCAGGTGTGGGTGTGACTGTATTAGAGAAAGGGATGGAGGAGCCAGTCACATGCCATTTTATGATAGACTGGATGAATGCTCAGGTAGGTATTATTGATGTGTCAGCTTTAGGAATGCTACCACTAACCTCATGGCATCCATACCACATATTTTGTTACAAGCTTGGTTTCAAATTGAATCCTTTCCTTGGAATTTGGGTGAGGGTTTTAAAATAGGTAAGATTTGCTTCACTTATTGAAAGTATGTGTTTTATTGTAGATTCGTGTTACTTATTGAAAGTATGTGTTTTATTGTAGATTCGTGTTAGTTTCAGTGAGAAGAATGGTGTGCTCATGCTTAGCTATGAAAACACTTATCCTCTTAGCATGGGTGTGGCATGTATGGTTGCCGATGGATCCCCAAGAGTAAGTCTAAAAGATGGTAACTGGGTTCAAACAGCTGAATGGTTGTGTCTTACGGGTCACAATATAAAGAGGCCATTCCTGTATAGCAGCAACCAACTGGCACCTCTGTATACCAGCTAACTGGTGGTATCCCACTCTATACAAATTCCACAGGCCACTTTTGTGTAATAGCAAACTGGTTTTGTCCCAAAGGGTAACCACTATATACAGGTTCCACTGTATATCTCTTTATTACTGTCAATGGGCTGGTCTGACTGCTATTGTGTTTTACCTATGGTGCATACAGGATGCTGAGCATGTTCCCAGTATGGTAGCTGATTCCATCCAACAGATGCTAATGGAACTTCAACTGGACCAAGTCCCCCTTGTTCCCCTCTACAGCCACACCCCTTCCCTACCACTAGTTCTAGTTTCATCACCTGAGGAAGCTCCATTGTCATCACATGACCAAGATGAGACCACACCCAATGGAGGTCCTTCTACTGAACTTGTGCATGATCTCATTACAAGTAAATGATAAATAAGCAGGAAGAGGAGGAACTCTTGATAGCTATCTTAAAGCAAAAGGGAGATCTGCTTTTGCAGGATGACATTTTAATTTGTTGCATTTACTATAGTATAGTGGTAGTATACAGTATTTTATAGTACAGTGGTAGTATACAGTATTTTATAGTACAGTGGTAGTATACAGTATTTTATAGTACAGTGGTAGTATACAGTATTTTATAGTACAGTGGTAGTATACAGTATTTTATAGTACAGTGGTAGTATACAGTATTTTATAGTACAGTGGTAGTATACAGTATTTTATAGTACAGTGGTAGTATACAGTATTTTATAGTATAGTGGTAGTATACAGTATTTTATAACATTCTATTTTAGATACAGTAGTGACCTCTGATCCAGTGACCACACCCACCATAGATGAAGTTATAACCCCCATTACTGAAGAGGAGAAGGAGCCGATCTCTGATGATACTCAAGCCATTCCTACCATAGAAATTGAGAAAAGTGAAACTTGCTCGAATGAAGAGGTGACCTTTGCCCTGTCTCTCTTTAGTTTAGGTTATTATCTTTGTGATTAGGAGGATCCAGTGGTAAGAACTGAACAGGATTTAATTTTCATCGGGAAACAATTTCAAAGTGTATCAGAAGTCTCCAACAATAACCCCACAGTTTCTACCCCTCCCACTTCACCAGGATGGAGGCGGACCAACTCCTATGAGAAGTTTGAGGAGATAGAGATTGGACCCACCCAAACTGATACCTTAGGTGACATGAAGAAAACTAAGTCTATCAGTTCAGAACAACTGGCGAGTCCTACCCGCATAACTTCAAGCCCTATTGGGAAGGCTTTGACCTTGAGTATGGCAGGCAGTGAGGCCGAATCAATATATGGTTAGTTTCATACTTTAACAGTGTAGTGGCCAGTGGAGGGGAGGCAGAAATTTAGATGGCCTTGGTAATGTCCTCAGTTCACATTAACTCTTTAGGGCAGATAGTGTCTAATCACGTCCACATGCGCAATGTCATTAATGATGGTAGCGTGTATACCCGCAGGGAAGTGGTAAGTAACATAACTATAATTAGCTCGCTAAAATTCAGAACTGGAAGCTGCTTATTTTATTACAGCAACCATAACTAAAGCTAAGTTCACTGTACAATGTGTAGCAAATTAATTTGAAGGCCGGGATAATGTAATAAATGAGTATTATATCAGAATAGTGATGATTATTTAGATAATATGGACTTGAGCAACGATAAAACTGAAGGTAAGATTAAGCTTGAGTTTAGTAAACTACGCTAGCTTGATAATCAGTCTACGGTTCTTGTTTATAACAACTCTAGTTGTTGTTTTTACGACGTTGCTAAGTGATTAGTTGTGAGTGAGACCTGCAGGGATCATCAGAGCGTCAGAGAAACTCCCCTCCCATCTTTTTTTCAATTTAATTCTGTCGTGGATGCATGCATAAATATTTAATTATAAGCCCTAAAGAGTTGATAGGAAGCTTTATCTGATTGTAAAATTAGACCATGGCCCCCTCCCCCCAGTAAGGACGACTGTGCTTTTATTATCGTGTGTATGGTTCCTTATGAAGAGATTGGCTGAGCTGAACTTTAAATATAAGGTGGGTGTGGTTTCAAGAGAAGTGGGTGTGGTCAGTCGAATGTATTATAATTGAAGTCTATACCATGGTCTTCTGACAACTGACCTGTATATCAAGTGTGCCAGTGTTGTATAATAGTGGAAGTTAGTAATAGTTATCTGTCTTTGGTGATAGTATAGTATGTTTGGTAATTGGAAGATAGCCAGTATACAAAGGATGTGAAACTTAAGTTATTTTATAGAAAATTTATAATACGTTTAAGTTCTGAAGACTTTGCTGAATGAAGAAACAGTCTGAGACCCTTGAGTGTTGTTATTCACTGCTGTGTGTACTAATATAGTCCATTAAAACCACTTGATTACAGGAGCAGATGATCGTATCCCCTCCACCCTCATTTTTGAGGTGAATGACTCCATCAAGGTCCGTCACATAGTGGCTCTCACTACCACTCATGCTAGCAAGCTTCGAAGACATTTCAGCAATGCAAAAAAACTTCATGTCTACAATGATCACAGTTTTGTGGCCACTCATCTCAAGAGGTAAGTTCTCCACGTTCTGTGTGTTCTGTGTGTACTTATCAAGTTGACCTTTATAACAGAGATAGCCAGTTGTGGCCACCTCTGCGTAACAACCAATTGACCATTAAACTGCATGTTCCACTGTATAAGCAGACCATCTCTGTGTCCTAATGGTGACTACTCTGTATAGATTTATATTTCTTTTGTATAATAATGAAAAGGCATTGAAAGGTAGCCACAATTATGCATAATGTGTCTCGAGAGTATACCACATCATTAGGTAGCAGTTTCATGGTTATGATTATAATAACTACATAATCTTTCATTTTAAGTCGAGCAGAATGTGCAGTCTGTAGAGGGAAGATTAGCAAGCTATTTGGTAAACAAGGATATGTCTGTCGTGGTAGGTCATATTCTAGTGCCTATTTTGTTATTTTGGTCTGTATTAACAAATTTAATATCAACAAACATTGATCTTATATGGTGTACTTACATGCATGTATTACATGCATGTATTAACATGTGTTCATGTGCATGTATGTATTCATGTGTTCATATGTGGGTATACGTATTGGCATGCATGTGGTCAGTGTATTCATGTGCGTGTATGTGTGCTGGGATGCATGTGGTCAGTGTATTCATGTTCGTGCATGATGTATTGGCATGTATGTATTTAGTATAATATTCATGTGCATGTATGTATGTGTGTGTATGTGTGCTGGGATGCATGTATTTGAAGGCAGTATCACCTCTGTTAAGTCAACTCTACAACAATTGGTTTTGGATTGAACAAGTGCTTGTATGTGTCATTCTGTAACAACAATATATTGTGAGCTGGTGTTACTATGACAACAATATTGTGAGCTGGTGTTACTATGACAACAATATTGTGAGCTGGTGTTACTATAACAGTTTTAACTAGTTCTAGCAGTAAACATGTACTCAACTACTAGCATAATAATGGCAGCAAGGAGAGTTGTGCTAAAGTGCAACAACCATTAGGTCTGTTTCTAGTGTCCTCTCAGCAGTCCATTAATATGGCAGCATCTAATAGAATTATAATGTTTTTAAACAGTAGTTTCACAATAGGTTATTCCCTGTAAACATTCTGAAGCCTAACTTTGGCACCCCTACACTCAACAGTATACATTGTCTGATATTATTTAGATTGTAACATGGTGGTACATAAGCAGTGTCACTGGAAGGTTGAAATACACTGTCCATCTTCTTCAGTCTCCTCCATGAACTTGTGAGTTTGGTTAACTGTTGGTTAGTGTTAGTCATGCCTTCACTATTTCTTGCAGAATATACCCTGAGAACACTTCAATTTCTAATCTCTGACTCCCAAGGTTTTCTTGTTTACGTATCAATACACGGTGTATGCAGTACAGTACCATGGACCATTTTATATTCTTATTTTATCATACCATACTGACAACTTCAATAACTATAGATCTATGGACAATGTCTACATGTAGGGCCATTGTTCTGAACAGAGCACCAGATGATTTCTCTCACTTTAATCACCATTTTTAGGGTGCCTGTTGATTTTTCCATGTTAGTCATTTCTGTTTTTTACATGGTCAATGATACGGTGACTCTTTACATACTGAAGTAGAGTGTGCCCTCAGTATCTCTGCAGTTTGTTGTGGTTCTTGCCACTTTTGAGTGAGATATCCACTCTTTGAGTAATTCATTGACAGTGGGATTGGATGCACTACAGTGGTAGTCTGTAATGTTGATGTGCTCAGACTGGTTACTTACTGCACTCGGCTATTGCCAATGAATTGTGTATTCAAAGGAAAGGGTTTGTATTCTAAGGATGAGTTATTATTCATATTCAAAGGAGGGGGGGGGGGGGGGGGGTGGGTCTATTGGCACATCAATGAGGTGTGGAAATCTGAGGAGTTGGGGACACCCACCTCGAGAAAAAAACTTTTGAGGATTTGATGTCCCTAGCTAAGTTTGACAAATTTAATGCCCATGCAAACATGCAGCTTTTTGGCCATGCCCATGCATTATATATACTGATGATGAATATCTTGAGGGGATCACCCCCTCTGTATGAAACTCTGGTATGTATTCATTAGAAGGAAAGGGCTACACATGAGCTCTTGTTCCATTCCTTGCTATGCACTCTAATAATGACAAGTTGAGCTAAAAATTAACAGTGACAATGTAATGTAGTTAACTAACTGTGAGACCCTTTACCATTGCTACAAAAGGCACAACATAACAAATCCATAACATGATAATGTGCAAAAATAAAGAGAGAGCATATTATTATTACATGCTTTAATTACAAGATTAAAATTGCCATTTTTAAGGGGCAATGTTTTTACAGTTATCAGTTTCGCTCTCTGGAATCTCTTCCACAATGAAGCGAGAAACTGAATTATATCCTGTCCTAGCATCGGAAGGATTGGGTACTTCGAGGGGAAGATCCTGGTTTTCTTGACAAGGCTTTACCATCAATGCTACACCATATGCCCCCTTGCTCAATGCTTTACCCCCAAACTCTCTACATATTCCAACTATTGATGCTGGTCGTACGAGATTAATGCTGTTTACTGTAGGATTCAACTGGTAAACCAGAGAAGCATCGATGGGACCTGGATTTGAGCATTCCTCTCCGTTAACAGTCAAGAACCATCGCATGCAGCACGAAAAACAGTCCAGGAGACCTATATTGCCATCCCAAGACACTTTGAGCACTGTGCTGTTTTTTTGCTTTACAAAGAAACACATTTGAATGGGTTCATCGGTCTCTTCATCAGGTGATATGGCCGAAGAAGTGGTGTTTGCATTTGTCGTTGCGTTTGTCGTTGCGTTTGTCGTTGCATTAGGTAGCCGGATGACTTTATCGAGGGGGGTACGTGTGGCACATTGGGTCCAGATAGGGTAGTAGCTATTGGTGGGTGGAGCTTCAGGAGCTATATAAGTGAATATAAAATATTACATGGAACTGTTTACACTGACTTAAATGATGTCAGGTGTCAGAGGTCATTCATGCCACTCCCCTAAGGCTCACTGTCTCTACATGGTTCACTAGCCTTCAGGCATTTCCTCCAAAGTGAAGCTGGAGGGAGACTCCAGTCCTGTGTAGGCATCATAGGTGACGTTAAATCCAGCACATCTTCCTACATTGAGCACTGCCATGACATCTCCAGAGAGAATTGGACCATTGGTGGTCATGTGACAGATACCTACAAGAAGATAACAGAAACATCATTGTGTGCACACCACCAGAAACACTGACACTTTGTTTATTTATTTATTTATTTTTTCAACAAGAGGAGGAGGGATGGGAGGGGCACCAGTTCACTGTGGATGAAACATAACTGTCCATAGTCTATGTGTTAACAGAAACAAATTCTTTGGCCATAACACTCATTTTACACATTATATATATATATATATATAAGAAATATGGGAACTTCAACCTTCCCTTCCCTTCCCATTTCTACAGCAGTGTTGTGAGGAACCCAGGGTCCAGATAACCTAGTCGTTACAAGTACACAGCACTAAATACTGTTGCTATCCAATGTGACATGCAGTGCTTATAATGACAGCAATAATACAGCAGCACTGCCTCACTCACCTGTAATGGTGGAGCCTCTATGAATGCTATATCTAGTCACGTCAGCTGCAGCAATGACTCCTTCTATAGGGGCAGGGTTAGTACATTCTCCTCCATTAAGAGTCACGAACCATCTCATGCAGCAATCTGTGCAGCCAAAGAGACGTAAGTTGCCATTAAAAGTAGCCCGAACAGATGAGCTGTCCATCGTCTTGTTCAGTGTACAGTTGGTGGCAGGGAAAGTTGCTACATTAACCCCTCCATTAGGGATGTTTGGAATGACGCAGTGTTGCCATTGTGGGTGGTAAGAACCAGGAATCACATCATTGTCACGAGCTGTAATTTGAAATCAGTCATAGAGATCACACTGCATTAGTATTAGTGGTTAACCCCACTAACCTCACCAACCCCACCTATCCCACCAACCCCAACTCCTCAGACCCCACTAACTCCTAACCCCACCAACCCCATAACTCCACCAACCCCATTGACTCCACTAATCCCCACCTTCTTCTACCCAATTCTCTATTGAAATATAGAAGCAGGTGGCATGAAACAGAATCTGTGAAGTTATAATCCATCCACATCACCTGCCTAACTCTTTGTCATAGTCCCAGTCTTTAGGCAGGTTCACAACAAACCTTACTTTGTCATACTGTCCTCGATTTGATGGAATGCAAAAATGCAGCTGTCTGGTTAATTTCAGCTTTATTTTTGCTATACTCCACTGGCCATCAACAGTGAAAATCAAGAAATTAATACCGTCAATAATTATGGATGATATTATGATCTCATAACAGTGAAAATATATTGAATTAGGGCCATAATACATTTACTAGCAAAAATAAAACGCCACGAAAATAACCAGATCTACAGCAGATGCTCAATGCAAAAACTACATGGCATCACAACACACAGCTCTCGTGAACCTGTCTCAAAGATATGGTGAGAGAGATCAAACCCTTCTCTCCTGATTCAGACCATTACTACGTATATTTCTTACGTGTTGGAACCTCCTCGACTATGAGTCGAGAAGAGGAGAAGAAACCACTCCCACTATTGACAATCCGTGTATTCGGACAGTGTCCAACAACCACTTTAATCTGGTGGTTACCATAGCTCAAGGGAATGTTTCCGGACTTGATACAATAACCAGTAAGAGTAGTGGGTATGGCTATATCCAGAGCCGAGTTTGACGTTATGCTTGTCTCAATTCTCTCATAATCGGAGCATTGGGAGCCATCGATCTCTATCCACCATCGACTACAGCAGTCGGCACAACCCCTCTTCCTAAAGTTACCCTCCCATGTCAAACGGAAAACTGTGTGGGAGTTCTCTTTGTATACCTCGACTACAGCTATGGCTCCGACATTTCTCTCTCTCTCCAGGTTAAGATGAGAGTAGAAAAATTGGCAGTATTGAGGCTTGTAGATAAAATCCGAAGGAGGGTTAGTTGATATTTCTGGAAAGGTAGTGTCACCTGTAAGAATGTGATGAAACATTTATATTGAGACAGAGCAGAGAGGTGTGGACACTGGGATAGAGGGGCGGCGTGGACCCGGGGAGGTGTGGACACTGGGATAGAGGGGAGGTGTAGACACTGGGATAGAAGGGAGGTGTGGACACTGGGATAGAGGGTTTAGGCTCCTCTCTGAATTTTGAATCTGATAGCATTGAAAATTTGGCTTAGGACTTATCGACTTCCATGAAAAGGGCGTGGTTAAACAAAGTGGGAGGAGCTTGGACAACTTTCATGAAATGGGTGTGGCTGTGGGAGGAACTAGACAAACATCTCCCCTTCAGCCCCCTTTCCCTTCCCACTAGCTATTTATTGTCTGGCTGGACATGTACCTGCAATATTGCAGATGTCTGGAAATGGTCATCATAGGAAAAAAACATTAATAACTAACTTACCATACAATAATAGTAAGAGTGCATGTTATGTCCAATTTTAGTATTAGTCTGATAGTTCTGAGATTACTAGCATAGATATTAACACTTGTCCTTGATTAGAGGGCTCATTTCAGGGAGTGGTTCCACTGTATAGAGAAGCGTCCTCATTTCAGGGGGCTGGAATAGAGGGTTCCACTGTATACAGAAGTGTCCTCATTTCGACTCCTTCTCCATGTAACAGATTATTCAGATTACATCATTGTCAATTGTACTATTGCTATGGGCTAGGGCTAGTGGCTAGGGGTAGGGCTAGGGGTAGGGCTAGGGGTAGGGCTAGGGGTAGGGCTAGGGGTAGGGCTAGGGTTAGATACAAATAACAATAGTACACAATTGACAATGATGTAATCTGAATGATATAATCTCTACTGTTACATGGAGAAGAGCCCTCATTTCAGGGTGTTGGAATAGAGGTGTTCCACTGTATACAGAGGTGTCCTCATTCAGGGTGTTGAGTTCACTGTATAGAGAAGTGTTCTCATTTTAGGGTGTTGTAACAGAGGGGTAATTAATAAGTACCTTACCAGAAAAAGACAATTTTGTTATTTCCACACACAAGGATATCTGGTGGCCATGACTACGGATTATAGCCCTCTTTACATATAACCATGGTTACCTACAAGGACCAGCCTCTTTTCTCCCTTATGAAATGGATGGGGAGTGAGAGTTGAGTCTAACCTTTCAATACTATTTCATTTGCCAATTACCCAGTAAAAGGCCAATGCACTATATATATATCCAGCCACCAGAACTATGAATACCAAAGAAGTGGACAATTCAGCCTGAATCTGCCATTCACTGTAACTACACATTATGAGAAACAGCTATCTAGCTATCTGTGCAATAACAGACAGTAGACCCCTCTATAGGCAATTTGTGTTAAGCGTGGGGATCATTTATCATTAATGGATGCTAATCTACCTCAACCAATTAGCATCCACTTGCCTTGTTAGCAGCTAAGGTTCCAGGAATCCAGAGCCACTAATGCACAATGTTGTTTGGAGCTAAGGCCACCATACCAATGCCTGGGAAACTGTAGGCTCAGCCTTCCACTAATTAACAGCTAGCAATAATTTAATGGGGACACTAAGAGATGCTTACGTGGAGTTATCTCCTCCACTCGTATCCTAGACACAGAGTTCCATCCTGTGTATGCATCATAGACAAATCCGCCAAAATTAGCACACTCCATGACTAGGAACTGAACTCGTATGGGACCTGCCATGATCTCGGTCATATTATCATTGCTGTTGTAGGAGGTGGCTCTGCAGGAACCGACGATAGTTTTGTGACGAAGAATATGGTAATTATCACTCTGGAAGAGAACAGAATCAATGTTCCCTGTTGGATAAAGAATGCAAATTAAATTTTCAGGGGGTAAATTTTAGAGGGGGTACATTTAGCTAGAGATAGAGGAAGTATGAAAATGTTTAGAGAGAATAAATTTAGAGGGGGTAAGTTAAATTTAGAGAATAAATTTGGGGGGGGGGGGGGGTATGTTTTGTGGTAAAATTGGTGGGTGGCTTAAAAATAGCTAATGATTATTTTTATTGTAAGGAACCACGAAAGCCATACTGTAGATCCAGTTATTTTCAAGACACTTTATTTTTACTGATCTCATAAAATCTTGTATTATGAAGCAATTCACGTTTTTTATTTTCACTGAACGGGGGATTTCAATTAGGTAATGCTTTTAAATAATAATATTATTGAATTTTTTTTTATTTTCACTTCTATTTACCTACCGCGAAAATAGCAAAATTAAAGTGACAGTGAAATTAACCGGATCTATGGTAATAGTGTAGTATTACTATTTACCTCAGTATGGAATAATAAGTATTTATAGTACCTACAGCCGGCTACTATTACAACATTATTGTATATAGTGGAGCTCCTATGTATTCTATAATTGGCAGTCCACCAGGAGGTGGATAGACAACCTATGGGTCACACTGGAGCCACACAAGATGGCAGAGGAGGTAACATTTGTCAGGGTCAATTTTCATAGGGCCTCTATACCCTTTTTTACCTTATATATTTTTTGCTGTATCTGATCAAAGACTATTGTCTTCATCATGATATACTACACATTGTGGGGGTGAACATGTATGGAAAGGATCGTCAAGGATAAAAGTCTTTAAAAGAGAAAAGTACATATGCAAGCAAGCTATAGATTCCCTAGTATGGTGCTCAGTCTGCTCACCCTCCCCCCCCCGTTTATTTATTTATTTATTTATTTATTTATTTATTTATTTATTTATTTATTATTTATTTATTTATTATTTACCAGGATCAATGCATTCTTCTCCATTGACAGTGAAGTACCACCTCATGCAGCATAAGTTACAGGCAGTGATCCTCATGTTCCCACTCCAGGTAATCCTTAGCCAAGTATCATTCCTAACCTTGTTCAGCCAACACTCCTATACGTGTGTGTGTGTGTGTGTGTGTGTGTGTGTGTTCGTGTGCGTGCGTGTGTATTGTGTAATTAAGGTATAGCTATCAGTGAAACAATACAGAGTGTTCCTCGAGTCCTCACCACCCACCCACCAGACCACACCCATCAGTATGTGGTAAACTTAGCATATTATGAAGATTACTTCTCAAGAGCCAATCAAGGTTTTGGTGTGAAGCCAAAAATAAGTTTCCATTATGGTATAGTATCAACACAGGATGCTGTATCCTCAACCAGCTGGATCATCCAGTTTCTTTCAAGTTTGTCCAGCGATTAATTATTTACTACACATCTACCCAAGTGAGAATACTTTATACCACACTTTACCACTAGTAAATCTAGCTACAGTTGGAATTGGATACCATTGGACAAATTAACCTCTCCTGATTTGAGATGGTCTTATTTCAGGGGGTGAAGTTATATTACAATGTTACTACTCACGTTGTTATAAAGAGGTGTCTTCATTTCAGGGGATTGGAATAGAGAGGTTCCTTTATATACAGAGGTGTCCTCATTTCAGGGGATTGGAATAGAGAGGTTCCTTTATATACAGAGGTGTTCTCATTTCAGGGGGTTGGAATAGAGAGGTTCCTTTATATACAAGGGTGTCCTCATTTCAGGGGGTTGGAATAGAGAGGTTCCTTTATATACAGAGGTGTTCTCATTTCAGGGGTTTGGAATAGAGAGGTTCCTTTACAACAGGGGTGTCCTTATTTCAGGAGGTTAGAATAGAGGGTTTCTACTACTAACCACAGCTCCCATAATTCTGTAGGCAGCATTAATTTACATTTGTACATGCATGAAAGGGACATGAAATATCACTTAGGTTCAAAAGTAAACAACTATATACAACTTGTCCCTTTGATCACAAGTACTTGAAGTATATAGGCTATAGACTGTAAGGTAGGTATATTCAATATGCTGACTGTAGAAGCCTAAATTAGTCCTATGAGACCTGACCCACTTAGACAGATGTACATAATCCTTCCTGCTACAATAACTACCACTAAATCACCATAGGATATGCCATGGAGGTCTGAGTGGACCTCCCTCACTAAATCACAAGATGCCATGGAGGTCTGAGTGGACCTGTTCACTCTCACTCACACATTAGCTACTTAGCTGAGAATTTTAGTGTTGTTAGTTACATGAAAATACATGTACATGATGTACATGCATATAAACATGCACCCCCACACATACCAAATATCTCTCTTATGGCCATAACAGGTGCACACATGCTGTGGGAAATCAATCCATATTCTGTTACCTTCTTTCCTTCACATTTGGCTCCTTCTCCATGTAACAGATTACATCATTGTCAATTGTACTATTGCTATGGGCTAGGGGTAGGGCTAGGGGTAGGGCTAGAGTTAGATACAGTACAATAACAATGGTACACAATTGACAATGATGTAATCTGAAAGATATAATCTTGTTACATGGAGAAAGAGCCTCACATTTCTTCCTGTATCTATAACGACACTCACTGCAATATATCCATAGTCTGTAGCACTGTTCAAGTTTTCCCACACACACTCGTTCCATGACAGTAGAGAACTCTCATCGGCAGAGATACCTCTAGGACCTGGCATACCTTGTTCTCCAGTCGAACCTCTATCTCCCATGTCACCCTTGACACCCTTCATGCCTTTTACCCCTGTTGTCCCAGTTGTGCCAGGTGCCCCAAATGGCCCCGGTGGTCCTGGACTTCCACTATTTCCTGGTTCACCAGTTTCACCTTTAGGTCCTGGAGGTATACAGAAGTGTCCTCATTTCAGGGTGTTGGAATAGAGTATATATGTATAGAGGTGTCCTCATTTTAGGGTGTTGGAATAGAGTGATTACACCGTATACAGAGTTGCCCTCATTCAGGGGGTTGTATACACATACATTTAGTAGCAAACATGCATACACACACATATGACCACCATGTGTGCACATGCAGAATGTGTATGGACCACATGCGTATGGCAAGTAGAATACATGGACCACATACATGCCCACATGACTAAACAATCAACACTTACCTACTGGTCCAGTGTTTCCCATCTCACCCTAATATGCAGGAGAGGGAGGAGCAGTGTGTGATGGGAGGAGGGGAGCGACGTGTGATGGGGAGCAGTGTATGATGGGAAGAGGGGAGTGGTGTGTGATGGGAGGAGGGGAGTGGTGTGTGATGGGAGGAGGGGAGTGGTGTGTGATGGGAGGAGGGGAGTGGTGTGTGATGGGAGGAGGAGAGTAGTGCAAGATGGGAGAAAAGAGGATGAGAATAAACAAGTTAACACACAAAAATGTCAATGTGCAAGTAAATGTATAGCCCTTATTTTGGAGGAGCTCAACTTTCTCGGAAGCTTTTCTCGAAACAACTTTCATGAGGTCAGAGGCCAGGTAAATGGAAAAAAAAATCGAAGATTAGTTTCAAGAGCAAGAGTTTGGTAGATCTTTCTTAATTCATGAAAAACACAAAAGTTGAGCTCCTTCAAAATAAAGTGCTAGTGTATTGGATTCATGTATGGAAGAATTACAACATTTTGCTCATGCGTAGATTTACACTGTGTGTATACCAGAGCAACTGTTGTCATAGAGAGTAGGTAGCCACACCCAAACCATGCATTCACAGACACGGTCACGTGACAAACAACCCCTTTTCCTCCATCCTCTCCATCCATGACTATCTTCAAAATCATGTCTATACTGAGATTGTGCTTTTTAGGTAAGCTATCAGAAGACCATGGCAAAGAGATGGTGGCTCAGACTAGCTTTATACTTCCATAAACCAAGCCAATAAGATATAAGCCATCATCCATTTACCATAGCCTCTGACAAGCACAATAAACAGGTCTTGTGTAAACAAGGTGTAATTATGTGGGTCAGTTGTCAGAAAGCTGTGCATATATCTAGTTTAAATTGGTTTATATAATTCTTAGTCTTATTAAGTATCCAATAATCAGTCTCCTGACAACTGACCTGAAAAGTACAGCATTATAGATATAGAAGTACAGCATTATAGATATAGAAGCACAGTATTATAGATATAGAAGTACAGCATTATAGATATAGAAGCACAGTATTATAGATATAGAAGCACAGTATTATAGATATAGAAGCACAGTATTATAGATATAGAAGCACAGTATTATAGATATAGAAGCACAGTATTATAGATATTACAGCATACACTATCTTACAGCTTCCACTGCATCACTATGCAAAGCCCTGAGCTATTACAGGTATCAATTTGCACTTTGCATAATTAATACTTTGTGGCCATGCTGCACCATATAGTCATATGGAAGGCTATGCTGTGTGCATATTAATTAGACTGGAAGGCTGTGCTGTGTGCAGTAGAACCATCAAGATGTGCTACTATACAGTGTTTTATACCTATTGTACCCCTACTGAGAATAATCAATACCACAGTTTCCATGTAACATGGTTAGGACTGACCTTGAGCCCTGGTTCTCCCACAACCATGTTTGTTCCATCAGAGCCCATGAACTGGATTTGCCCATTTTCTCCAGCCTGGAACACAACATCCCCCTCACTAACAACACGAAGGTTCCCATCTTGTGTGGAAATAACTGGCCTGCAAGAAAACAGAAGACATTAAATTAATAGCTAGCTCATAATTATGTATTATGCATGCTTTGTCAATAATTTTAGCGCTATTTATTATGGCCAGCTAGCTATACCTTCAAGTTATAAGTTAGCTAACAACAGCTAAAGTTAGCTAAGTTATCTAACTATCTCTGAGCGTGGCTGGTTCTAGCTAGTTAATTAATAGATATTCTTACCCTCGTTGCCCCCTGACTACTGCAATAAACAGCAGATAGATAGCGAAAACTTTCATGTTTTTCTTAAGAGTTTTATAAGCCACTGTATACATGTAGCTTGCAGCTTGCATGCAGCAGCGAGCACCAGCCTTTTTGCGCCTCTACAATGCGTGCGCTTGGCCGGCCGAATCCTGCATGTGCGATGGTGGGCGGGGCTAGAATTAATTATTGGGTTAGGGTAGATAATTATTTTTGGAGATGAAGAGTATGAAAAATTTTGCTGAAGAGAGCAGTAGTAGTGACTCTTCAGAGGAAAGTAGCAGTGAAGAGGAGCAGCAGCAGCAGCAGCAGCAACAGCAACAGCAACAGCAACTGCAAGTAAACAAGATACTGGTAAAGTGGGCATCATTTAGATTTGTGTTTGTGATTACAGGAAGGTGCTCATCCAAAGCAGTCATCTTCTTCAAGTGAGAGTGAAGGTAAAGAGAAGTTACATATCTGGAAATTTAACAAATGCTTTTATATATCTCAGAAGAGAGTCGTGCAACAGGACAAAATGATGAGGTCAAAGGTCAGGAAGAGAAGGCCTCACCCACTGATTCTGGAGAGACTCAGTTTTCAAGCAAGCAGGATTTATTTGGAGAAGAATCCTCGTATGTGATTTACTATGTATAATAATCATAGGGGACTGTAGTGGGTATATTAAAGATACTCCTGTTTCCATACTAAATTAGAAGTGTTATTCTAATGATTAACTAGAAGTGTTATACTCAGTAAATTAGAACTGTTGGTCCAATGATTAGCTTGGTAAATTGGAAGTGATTAACTCAGTAAATTAGAAGTGTTCTAATGATTAACTCAGTAAATTAATTTTGTAAGATCTGAATCTAGTTCTGAGTCGGATGATGGAGGGAAAGTCGATAGCCCTGCTGGTTCAGGAACACCAGAGCCTCCAGTGGCCTCTCCTCTGGGAGGCTCTTTAGCAGGATCACCTGCTGCAGGAGGTGGTGATTTGGACAAGAAAGGACTAGTACAGACAGTAGAGGGGATATTTGGAGATGCAGCTGATCTATCATCATCGTAAGTACCTTGTTGATTAAAGGCAGTTCAAACAACTAACTGGTTGTGTCTCGAGAGGTGATCACTATATACAGGTTCCACTGTATAAACAGGACACCTCTGTATAACAACTAACTGGTTGTGTCTCAAGGGTGACCACTATATACAGGTTCCACTGTATAAACAGACCACCTCTGTATAACAGCCAACTGGTTGTGTCTCAAGGGTGACCACTATATACAGGTTCCAGTGTATAAGCAGACCACCTCTGTATAACAGCCAACTGGTTGTGTCTCAAGGGTGACCACTATATACAGGTTCCACTGTATAAGCAGGCCACCTCTGTATAACAGCCAACTGGTTGTGTCTCAAGGGTGACCACTATATACATGTTCCACTGTATAAGCAGACCACCTCTGTATAACAGCCAACTGGTTGTGTCTCAAGGGTGACCACTATATACAGGTTAAACTTTATAAGCAGGCCACCTCTGTATAACAGCCAACTGGTTGTGTCCCAAGGGTGACCACTATATACAGGTTCCACTGTATAAGCAGGCCACCTCTGTATAACAGCCAACTGGTTGTGTCCCAAGGGTGACCACTATATACAGGTTAAACTGTATAAGCAGGCCACCTCTGTATAACAGCCAACTGGTTGTGTCTCAAGGGTGACCACTATATACAGGTTAAACTTTATAAGCAGGCCACCTCTGTATAACAGCCAACTGGTTGTGTCTCAAGGGTGACCACTATATACAGGTTCCACTGTATAAGCAGGCCACCTCTGTATAACAGCCAACTGGTTGTGTCTCAAGGGTGACCACAGTTTATGTAATTATATGGATAATGTTATGTTCTTCTTTCTTTAGAGACGAAGAAACATCTTCACCAGCTATGCAGGTTGAGAATATGGAGGTTGATTTTGGGGATATGGGTGACGAGGTGCAGCCAATGATGGGGGAGGAAGGCGAGGAAGAAGTAGAAGAGGCACCACGGATAAATGTGGATATTCCACGATGCATAGCTCATCTTGGTTCTGAGTTATATTTTGTTAAACTTCCAAATTTTTTGTCAGTGGAGACGAGGTGACTGACCTATCAGTAATGTTTAGGACAACATGGTATTATTAGTGTCCTGTAGGCCATTTGATCCTGAGCTGTATGAGGATGAGGGAGAGGACGATGATGTCCTAGATGAGGAAGGACGTGCTAGACTCAAGCTCAAAGTAAGGAGTTTTGAAAGTGAATTGTTATTCAAAATGATATTGGGAACCCCTAACCCCTGAAGTGAGAACACCTCTGTATACAGTGGAACCCAACCCCCTGAAATGAGGATACCTCTGTATATGGAACTCCTCTATTCCTCCTAAAATGAGGACACCTCTGTATACAGTGGAACTCCTCTATTCCAACACCCTGAAATGAAGCACACTTCTGTATACACTCCCTTCCCCCCCATTGAAATTAAGGACATCTCTGTAACAACAAAAAATATTTTGGCAAGAAACTGTTCTTCAGAGGAATCAGTGCCCAATACAATCAGTTTGTTTGGTTATAGGATACATGTATACATGTTTACAGTCTCTGGTCCTATTTCAGGTGGAGAATACTATCAGGTGGAGGTATGCTCAGGATGAAGCTGGGAACGAGGTGAGAGAGAGCAATGCCCGTGTGGTACGCTGGACAGATGGTAGCATGTCCCTCTATCTTGGCAGCGAGATCTTTGATATAAGCAAGCAGTCTCTTCAAGGAGAATTCAGTCATCTCTTTGTGCGGCAGGGTAAGGAAACTACAGTGGAACTTCTCTATTCTAATAACACCTTGAAATAAGGACACCTCCGTATACAGTGGAATTCCTCTATTCTAACCCCCTTCAAGTGAGGACACCTCTGTATACAGTGGAACCACTCTATTCCAATTCCCTTAACTGAGAACACTGTATACAGTGGAACTCCTCTATTCCAACCCCCTGAAATGAGACCACCCCTCTAATCGGAACAAGTTGATGTCTGGAATAGAAAGACTCTAGTTTGGGATTAAAGTATTGGTCAGAGATACATTGGTTAATTTTCTGAGCAAATGACTCATTTGTCTGGCTGCTAGATCATTAAAGACTAGCAAGGAAGTAGCTAGCTATTGGATTCTCAGTATAGCAGTACTATATTCATTTTTAATTGGACAATTTAGCTAATTGGCATTACTCATTGGTAGGCAGGGTTATTAGTGAACATGGAGATTGTCTTGCCCAAATTAACTGTCCCCAAGACTAACCACTTTATGTATCACCTTCCAGCCTCTCAGAAAGTAGAGGTGTGGTCACATGATCGGGTGTAGTGGTAGGGATTAGTGCTAGGGGCTAGGGATCAGGGTTAGGGCTGCATTGGTGACAAGATCTGTCAATAACTATCTCCTCTTTTCCTATAACTATCATAATGATGTGACCTCTGTGTGGATGAGGTGGTCACCACAGCTTACAACCTCTAAAGGATGTCTTTCAACATGGACATTTTATCTTTCTGTGTTAGGTACTGGTCTCCAGGGTCAGGCCGTGTTCAAGCACAAGCTAACCTTTCGTCCCCATTCTACTGACAGTCAGACGCATCGAAAGATGACGTTGTCAATAGCAGACCGTTTCTCCAAGGCCCAGAAGATTCGTGTTCTTCCGGCAGTGGGGAAAGACCCTGAGTCTCAGAGAAATGAGAGAATCAAGGTAGGGTTTATATGGGATAGCTGGAGGGGGAGAGGGGGGGTGGGGGAGAAGTGGGAGGTTACAGAGTGACCTATGATTGTGGAAGATACAAATTGGCCAAAGGGGGATGGAATGAGTTTGAATGGTGACTGTACTATGTCTTTCAACTAACTATGGAGAGGGAGAAAAGGAGGAAGGAACAGAGAGGGGGGGGGAGGAGATAGTGGTAGGAAGGAAGAGGTGTAGAGAAGGAGGGAGGAGATAGAGAGAGGAAGGAAGAGACACAGATATATGGAGGAAGAGAGGAAGTAGCGATGTAGATAGAAATGTGTAATAATGGAAGTATAATGAAACCTCTCTATTAGAAATGACCTTAATACAAGGGGTATCCTCATTTCGGGGATTTTGAATAGAGGGATTCCACTTTCCAAGTGTCCTTAATTTTGGGATATTTAATAAGGGAATATCCTCATTTAAGGGGTTTAGGATAGAGGGATTCTACTTCCTTAATTAAGGGGGGTATCCTCATTTAAGGGTTAAGGGTTTTGGATAGAGAAGCACTAGATGGATTGGTAATGTTTACAGTACACTACAATTAATGATGTGGTATATATTACCTATTCCCTGTATAAGGTTAAATGAGACTTCAGACCACTAATAGAGTGGCCCTGAACTATTTTTCACCACTCTACGGCCATAAAGAGACCACAGGGCTACAGACTCCTTTCAAATAGACCACAAAGTCATAACCACTACCCCTTGGCCTGACCTAATCCTGATTCCCTGTCTTACCTACATATTATGTTGATTAAAGAATACTTATTTGGGTTACTTCAATTGGAAATGTGGGGCTAATGGTTTCATCTCTGGTGCCAGATTCAATCTGACAATTAGTGAATGTTTTGTAGTGTTTACTGTAGAGGACAAACTTGGGGGGGGGGGGGGATAAGGGAAGGGGACCAGGGGGGGATAAGGGAGGGGGAGGGGGAATTGTTAGCTACTGCTCTTTCTGGTGAACTTTATTACCTCTCTATGGATCTAAAGGGAGAGTGGAATGGAGTGTATGCATATAATTGTACAACCCACTGTTACAGTGAGACAGTGTAGCAGTGAGGCAGTGTAGCAATGAGATATTGTAGCAGTGAGGTGGTGTAGAAGTGAGGCAGTGAGACAGTGTAGCAGTGAGGTGGTATAGCACCTGCTCATGTATTTTTCAATTTGTAGAAAGAGGAAGAAAACCTCCGAGCTGCCATCAGACGGGATCAGCAGAAACGTCGCATTATGGACCGAAATGTAATAAAAGGAGGGATCTCAGCCCCATACCTGGAACCAGATAGAGACATAGACGTGGAAGAGGATATCACTGCCATTAAATCTTCTGTTCGATCTCGTGTGGGGGGAGGGAGAGGTGGGAGGAGCTATGAGAGTGAGGAATCTAGTGAGGAAGAAGAGGCTCACGAGAGATTGATGAGGGCAAAAGATGGCAGAGAAGATGCTCCTGTTTCTGAGAGCAAGAGACAGACAAGAGAAAGCAGCAATAGAGGTGGGTGTGGCTCATATCACATGATTTTGCTTCAAGCTGTGTATAAGTAAAGGATCAATGTGTTTATCTCAGTGTAAATTAACCTCCGAGATAAGGATAGATTTCTAATAAAGGATAGTAGACCTGATCCCAATGTGTCCTTTATTCAGAGGTTCCATTGATTGACAGAAAGTGAAGCCTTTAAAATGATGTGCTGCCTGACATGAAAGTTATTGTTTTTTTTCTCCCTCCCATAGCCTGTTGGCTGACTTGCCAAAATTGATTCCTGTGTAGTCACATTGATGTGTCTAAACCTTCTGTCTAAACCTTCCTTCTGTCTAAACCTTCCTTCTGTCTAAACCTTCTGTCTAAACCTTGTGTCCTTCCTAAAACTAGTCTACCTGTCACCAAATTAATAATATTAATGTCTGTCTTGGTGTTGTGGGTCTAAACACCATGCTATTTGGAATGACAGATTTCCACTTGTCCTAGAGTACAAGATTTTGCAGCCACAGCTAGCTAATATCTAGTGATCTAGGAGGAGAACTTAAAGCAAATATACCATTAGAAAGCTTATTTCAAGAGGTACATTTAAACCACTTTCAATAGGTTGTTGAATTCTGAGTTATGAGGGACCCTGTGAACTTTAAAATATACCATTGGAAAGCTTATTTCAAGAGCTACATCTTGGTACCAAAATCAACTTCATAGGTGGTTCCATTCTAGAGTTATGTGGTTGGGTATACAGCCATGTCAAATTTTTGTAGCTACCATCCTTAGGGAAACTATAGAGTGTGGCCATACCAAAGAATGTGTCCAATAATCTACTTCCAGCCTGAGTTAATGGCATTATCAAGATATAACAACTGTTAGGACAGAACTGGAATAGTATGATGCAGTAAAACAAGATGATCTGGCAGAAAAATACAAGCTCTGGATATGGTCTGGCAAGAAAAATACATGCTCTAGACATGATCTCTGGCAGGAGAATTATACATGCTCTGGCCATGATCTGGCAGGAG
This sequence comes from Diacarnus erythraeanus, assembly GCA_964016965.1. NCBI lineage: Eukaryota > Metazoa > Porifera > Demospongiae > Poecilosclerida > Podospongiidae > Diacarnus > Diacarnus erythraeanus. Next base: position 1,223,538 of record OZ024681.1, read on the forward strand.
AATTATACATACTCTGGACATGGTCTGGCAGGAGAATTATACATGCTCTGGACATGGTCTGGCAGGAGAATTATACATGCTCTGGACATGGTCTGGTAGGAGAATTATACATGCTCTGGACATGGTCTGGCAGGAGAATTATACATGCTCTGGACATGGTCTGGCAGGAACAGTACAGGCTCTGACAAGAATCTGGCAGGAAAAATATATGCTCTGGCAAGGAAAATGCAGAATTTGGCAGGGGAAATACAGAATCCAGATAATACTCTATCATAAAGTCACCAACAAGTGATAAGAGTAGCAATATATGTACCAGCTGTCATACTATGCGCTAATCCACTTATATGGGTACTCATGGTTAATAGTGGAACTATGAGGGGGGAAGCCAGCCTCTGGACTGTTAAAATTGATGATTTAACGAAGGGAAACTCATTTCTGTTGCATAACTATGACAAATTTCTGGTTATAATCTGTTTTTCTATGTCTTCTAGTTACTGCTTAGAGTAAACTAGCTCTAGCTGTTTACTCTTGTTGTGTAAACAGGGGAATTGTTCTGGCAAGTCTTTCTGGGCCATCTTAGCTGGCAGTGATGAGGCTTTCTACAGCATGTTAATATTTCTATCTGAATTCATCTGCACTGTGGGTGGGTATGATAGTATGGTTTAAAGTGAGGGTGGATACATTCCTTGGAAATAAAGGGAATGAGGAATGAGGGGTCATGGGGGAATGAGGGGTCATGGGGGAATGAGGGGATAGATGACGGTGTGGGGGAATGAGGGGATAGATGAGGGTGTGGGGGAATGAGGGGATAGGGATAGATGAGGGTGTGTGGGAATGAGGGGATAGGGATAGATGAGGTCGTGGGGGAATGAGGGGATAGGGATAGATGAGGTCGTGGGGGAATGAGGGGATAGGGATAGATGAGGGTGTGGGGGAATGAGGGGATAGGGATAGATGAGGGTGTGGGAGGATGAGGGGATAGGGATAGATGAGGGTGTGGGGGAATGAGGGGATAGGGATAGATGAGGGTGTGGGAGGATGAGGGGATAGGGATAGATGAGGGTGTGGGAGGATGAGGGGATAGGGATAAATGAGGTCATGGTGCAGCAATAAGGTATACAGATTAGAGGAGGATATATAGACACTTGTAATAATAATGAGTTGACAGTTTTTGTTTAGGTAAGATAATTGTGCAATAGAAGATGAATTTCTTGCACTACACAACTTCTGGGGTAATCAGTTCGTGAACTCTAGTACTGGAAAAATAGACTCTCCCCTCCCTCATACACCACACACACACACACCACCTCCCTCACACACCACACCAACCCCCCCCTCCCCCATATCCCTACATCATACTGTATCGACATTTTGTGGTGCTAAAAAAACTGGAGTAGGATGATTTGTGGGGAGAGATGAGGAACCTCATTGCAGTTCATCCATAATAATAATATCTCAACTTTCCACTCGTATTACGAGTATCCGTATCTTATATACAATTTTGCATTGTGATCTCTATATTTAGAAATGCACTTATAAAGGTTAATACTAGATCTTCAATGCTCTGTTTAATGTCCCAATTGATATGTTTGTGACCTCATGTTTACGTTCCTGCAGGTGGAGGTAGTGCTCGTAAAGTCGTCAGAAATAGGAAGTTAGTTTTCATAAGCGATGAAGAAAGTGACTGACATCTAGTAATATCATCTTCTCTGATTATCATTCTCTCACACCTAATTAACCTTCACAATGCACTCTGTAGGGATATGGTAAAGGGTTTTCATGGCAAGTATAATTATTATGAAGTATGTATACTTTTTTATTTCTTAGCTCCTTCTCCATCTAACAGATTATTCAGATTACATCGTTGTCAATTGTACTATTGCTATGGGCTAGGGGACACAATTGACAATGATGTAATCTGAATGATGTAATCTCTACTGTTACTATATATGTATATAGAATAGAATGTAACCTGGAGTTTAATAATGGGAGGGGTTCCTGTAGTTTTCTCTCCCAAATACACACTAGACCATGTATGCTAGGTCCATTCATGAACACTCATAACACCAATTATACTGGGACAAGCTTCGTCATTGATTTTAGGTAAAGGGTTACCATTACACAGGACAGCTATCATTGTAATAGAAAGACAGTCAGTGTTTCCAGGGAAAAAATCCATAGAGTATAAGTTCGGGATGGGAATGTGCACAAAGCTGCGGAAACCATTTTATAATCAAAGCTTTGACACTGAAAACCATTATTATGAATGTGCATGAGGTAGAGGAGCACTATCTTAGAAAGAAATTCCATAAAGGGTAGTCTTAATGGGACAAAATCACCCATAAAGCAGAAAATCCACAGAAATACGTACTTTGGCATTGATCCATCCACAGACAATTTTCTACCTCAACAATCCACAGATAGTGGATAAACCCATGAACCTGGCAACAGAGTAAAGGGTTATCTATATGCTGTGTGGCTGCCATCAATTATACAGATCTAAAGATGTAATTCCTTGGTGTCTCTACCGTGAGATCAGTTATCTGTGTGGCCACATAATAAGTACAGTGATAGACAACAGATTGAAAGTATATAACATACTAAATACTATTATATGCTGCAGTTTAAAAATTTATTATGACAACTATGAAAAATAGCAAATTAATTTAAAAAATGAACATGATTATAACTGTTCTATCTCAAGAAAATGATATAGTGACTTCTTCAACTTCTTCCTCTGCAATATTATCACCCCCCTTATTAGATATGTCAGGTCTAAGAGATGGAGTGAGGTTTGGCTGGTCCGTAGCAATGTCTGATTCTTGTTGATGACTGGTGGTGTCTACTGGCTCACCCTCTGTATTGGGTACCAGTTGCCCATTGTTTGGCAGGTCAGTTGCTGTAGTAACATTCTTAGATTGTGGTTGGCTGTCTGGCTGGTCAATCTCTGTCATATCTTCTTCTATAGGGTCAGGCTCGGGTTCATAGTGGGCAGGGTCTGGTGCATACTGAAATGATTCATCAGCTGTACTGCTCCCAACATTTCTCATGGGAACATCTCTTGGCTTAGGTCGACTCTAATTAGGTGAAAAATACCCAAAAGATATAATAATATAATATTGTGAACCTTGACCTAACCAGGTAGGTCTATGGAACCTGCTGAACTTTGACCCAGGGATCATTAGGGACAAGAAGTAATTTGTCCTAGCTCCATTCTTGGCAAACAAATTGACAAGGAACATTAAGAAGAGATTATTAAATAAACACACAGTACAAACAAAACAACGTGGTTTCCACCCACACACCTTCCACCATTCCACTATTCCAGCAAGAAGTTATAACAGTCAATTAGCTACCTCATCACCACCTCATTCCAACTGTTTCCTCCCTTCAAAGCTCTTTTATCTTCTCTTTGTGCCTTTAAACAAACTGCTTGTGTAGCTTTAACTGTTCCAGATATGAGCCTTAGATTTTTATTCTTTCTTCTAGAATCTGGTACCTGATTAATGACTCTCCCCCCCTCCCTCTTTCCCTCCCTCTTCCTTCCCTCTCTCAACTCACCCCAGTAGCTACATTAGTTGAGTGAGTGCCAGCAGCCCCACTGCCAGCTCCACTTCCATGATGCTTCTTGTTTTCACAGTAAGCTGAACACATCAGCCACAGGACACATGCAGAGAGTAAGATAAGGGCAAGGAAAAAGCCAGTAGGAACGCCAACAATCAGGGCTAAGTGTCGCTGGAGGGGGTCTTCTTCTGTAGTAGTGGTCATGAGATTTGGAGTGGGTGTGGCGGTGGGAAATACATCATCAATGGTTGATTGGAGGGGGCTGGGAGACTGTGCCATAGCACACAGACCTATACAAGAGATAATGATTATAGCTGAATCCAATGTGCAGCTGGCTATAGTGTATATCAGCATTATACGTGTGTGCAGCTAAGCTCTACTAAAGCATACAGCTGACTCTTCATGCATTTGATTACCTATAGATACAATTATACTTACTAGCTACAATACATATATTATAGTGTGCTGCTGCAGGGACTTACAAAGTGTGTAGAAGTAGGCTAATGCTGGTAACTTCATCTTCCCAGGATAGTGGTAGAGTATTAAATTACGAACATACGAGCGTACCGTGTACGAGACGGGCGGGGCGGGGTAAGGTAGTCTTTAAATAGAATGATGCGCAGGAAATAGGTCAATTTTGAAGGAGAACTTCGTTATGTTGGATTTTTTTAGCATTTTTACTAAAGGGGGGATTGTGTTGTGGTGCTTTCAAGGTACAGCAGCAGCCCTGTCCCTTACCCCAGCCGTCAACGCTCTCATAAAGACCGTTATTCTACAGGTAAATGCCACACCAGGTCAAACCATTTTATGTCAGCTGTGCTGTGACCATTTCTTCTTCATAGGAACGTCCTGGTTCCGAGTTTAACCATGGTACCCTGACATTGAAGTTCAAAATGGACAATGAATATGAGCTGATATTTGTTGTAAGGATTTTGTGCCAACTGTAGTGGCTGACAGTGATAGTGTTGCTCATAACTAACCTCTTCCTTCCTCAATTTAGGCAGTATATCAGAACATTGTGCGTTTATCCTATGTGGACAAGTTGATAGATCAAGTCAGCCTTCGTTTTCGTGACAAGTATAAAAATGAACTCATTTCAGGACCCTTTAGGATGGTCAATTTCGACGATGACTTTTATGTAAGTTTAGACTGCCCAAATACTTTTCGAGTACTTTAAATGTCTCAATTTGTCCTTTTCATGTGATATTTCTGAAGGTCATGCATTGACACTCTTTAAACATTATATGGGACACATCTAAGTGTCATCAATGTATTCTCATTTCAGGGTATACAGAGGTACCCTTATTTCAGGGGGTGGAGTTTCACTGTATAATAATCCTCGTATCAGGGAGTTAGAATAGAGGGTTACAGTGTATACGAAGGTGTCTTCATTTCAGGGGGTTGGAATTGAGGGTTACAGTGTATACAGAGGTGTCCTTGTTTCAGGGGGTTGTAATAGAGGGTTCCACTGTATACTTATTTTAGGGGGTTGGAATAGAGGGTTACAGTGTATACAGAGGTGTCCTTGTTTCAGGGGGCTGTAATAGAGGGTTCCACTGTATACAGAGGTGTCCTCATTTCAGGGTGTTGTAATAGAGAGGTTCCATTGTATACAGAGGTGTCCTCATTTCAGGGTGTTGTAATAGAGAGGTTCCATTGTATACAGAGGTGTCCTCATTTCAGGGGGTTGTCTTTCAGGGGAGCAAGTTTATGTCCTATATGATATTTATTGTCCATTTTATGTATATACTTCCATGTCTCCTCATTCAAAGGTAGTTTTAACTCTTCCTTTCTAGAAAATTAAAGATGTATTAGAAGAAGAAGCTCGTCTACAATCACTCCAACCAAGAGTGATGAAATCTTTCTCTGAAAGTCATAAAGCCGATAAGGCTCTTGTGACAGGCAAGGCCACAGCCACACCTCCTGCTGCAAAGGAGGCACTGTCTCCTACTGAACCATCGTCAGAGGACAAGGGAAAGGGGGGTATAACCCCACCTAAGGGGAGTCCACGAAACATGGATTTGCTGAAGAAGTTGGTAACTAGAGAGAGAGGAAATAAATCAGCGGACAAGAAACCAGCTGGAAAGAAGTGAGTTTCTGACTAAAAAATAAACTGTTGATCAGTTTAATATCCTGTTCTTCGTACAATGGTCACTTCACCCTAACCTTCTTGCCCTAACACTCTAATAATAGCATCATCACTGTTGAGGTTATGACTGGGGGGGGAAGAGTATCTACCTCCTGGTCTCACTCTCTGTGCTGGAGAACTAGCCATCACAATAGAAGTACTTGTGTAGCTGTAGATCACATTAGGCAGGAAATTATGAAACTCTTGAAGTAAAATATTTTCAGAAGTGAAATAATTATTTTTGGTAGCCAGAATAATTCCAGAATTAATTTATTCCAAATTACCTATTAATTTATCTCGCTGGTTCTAGAATTATATTTGACAGGTTTACAGTACAAAATGAGCCAGTTATGATGCATTCTGACATAGAGTAGCAATGTGGTAGTACCACTTGTGCCAGGTATGGTATGTTCAAGGTCTTCTCAATTCTCCTTAAAGCATTCCAAAAGCAAAACAAGAAACCGTTTAAATCTAGACTGGTGGTAACCACCTAGCTTATATTCCACACTACTGCACCCCCCACTACTATACCCCACTACTGTATCCATCCCACTACTGTATCCATCCCACTACTGTATCCATCCCACTACTGTATCCATCCCACTACTGTACCCCACTACTGTATCCATCCCACTACTGTACCCCCACTACTGTATCCATCCCACTACTGTACCCCCATTACTGTACACCCCACTACTGTATCCATCCCACTACTGTACCCCCCACTACTGTATCCCACTACTGTACCCCACTACTGTATCCATCCCACTACTGTATCCATCCCACTACTGTACCCCCCACTACTGTATCCCACTACTGTACCCCACTACTGTATCCATCCCACTACTGTACCCCACTACTGTATCCCACTACTGTACCCCACTACTGTACCCCCATTACTGTATCCCACTACTGTATCCATCCCACTACTGTACCCCCATTACTGTACACCCCACTACTGTATCCATCCCACTACTGTACCCCACTACTGTATCCATCCCACTACTGTACCCCCACTACTGTATCCATCCCACTACTGTACCCCCACTACTGTATCCATCCCACTACTGTACCCCCATTACTGTATCCCACTACTGTATCCTCCACTACTGTACCCCCACTACTGTACACCCCACTACTGTACCCCCCACTACTGTACCCCACTACTGTGCCCATGGGAAAGATTATAGAGCCAATGTGCTTGTTTTGAGAGGGTTGTTGGAGACAAATCTGATGGATTTTTATGTATGACTAGATTTTTCCTGCTGGCATATAGTTAGCTGAGTTCCCCAGGTATAGCAGCAAAAAAAGTTGTGGTGGGTGCTGTAATAGATCATGAAGAGTGTATCCAACTGTTGTGTTGAATGATGTGCTTCATGTAGGGCTCCCATCAAGCCTGTTAAAAGAATCAAGGAAAATCGTACTTGGAATGGAGAAGGGAGCATGTCAGTGAAAGACCTGGAGTCCTTGGACTGCTCAGCTCAGCCAGCCATCAATGGCAGCATGGGTACTGTCAATGGAGGCACTGTGGATGTACGTGAGGAAGGTGGAGTGTGGAGGGAGAAGATGGATGGGATGGGAAGGAGGGGAGAGGAGGAGAAAATAGGATGGGGAGGAGAGGGGAGGGTTGATGTATATGAAGGTGGAATGGGGAGGGGAGGGTTGATGTATGTGAAGGTGGAATGGGGAGGGGAAGGGAGAGTGATGTATGTGAAGGTGGAATGGGGATGGGAGAGGAGGGGGAAATGGGAGTGGGATGGGGAGGGGAGGGGGGAGAAAGATGATGAAAGCAAAAAAGAAAGTGAAATTATGGTGGTGTGATGGGAGTGTAAGGAATTGTGACAGGATTGGAGGTTGGTATAAAGGTGAGTGTGCAAAGGAGAGGAGAGAAGAGGTTAAGAAACTAGTAATTTTGAAGAAGGAGAGAATAATCTAGAATTATTCCTTGCAGTACTCTGGTCAAAGTGAAGGCATGAAGGAGTTGAAACCTCTGGAAGTTTCTGATGTCATGACTTCAGAGGATAACACTAAATCTACCAGGTTAATGGAGGGTGAATCATGAGTTGTCCCTTTGTTGATTAAATGGGGTTAACCCTGTGATGATTAATTATGAATAGGAGGGGTTTATCCTGTGATGATTAATAAGAGCGGTTGACCCTGTGATGATTAATAATGAATAGGAGGGGTTTACCCTGTGATGATTAATAAGTGGTAGGAGTGGTAGGAGGGGTTTACCCTGTGATGATTAATAAGTGGTAGGAGGGGTTTACCCTGTGATGATTAATAAGTGGTAGGAGGGGTTTATCCTGTGATGATTAATAAGTGATAGGAGGGGTTTACCCTGTGATGATTAATAAGTGGTAGGAGGGGTTTAGCCTGTGATGATTAATAAGTGGTAGGAGGGGTTTACCCTGTGATGATTAATAAGTGGTAGGAGGGGTTTACCCTGTGATGATTAATAAGTGGTAGGAGGGGTTTACCCTGTGATGATTAATAAGTGG